>VZTI01000839.1:3333651-3406540 GCA_013397865.1 Struthidea cinerea
TTTAAATGCTCTACATCTACCTCTTGGCATATCACAATTTATTTCATTTTCTCCACCAATGTTGCTGTAAATCTCTCAAGCTTAGAGGTGATAAAATAGATTTTTGTAAGCCCACACAGGAGTACACACACATAGGCATATTTGGGGGCAAATACTTTCACAATCGCACCTAAAGCTCGAGTAAATGTAGGATAATTTTATTTGTTTTATTTATTGATTGAGGAGGGCAGAAGTATACCCACTACTAGGTTAAACAAGAGTAATGACCTATTTTCTCTTCTGACTAGAATTTCAACCTGATACTGTGTTGCTTCCTGCATTTTTTTAATTCATGTTTGTTATAAATGTGATGGGAATATGCAGGTGTGCAGGCAGCTTTTTTCTTTTTTCTTTTTTTCTTTTAAATTGTTGTGCAAGTGAAAATTTTCTTGATTTAAAGTGCAAAATCCAAAGAAGGTAAGAGCTGATTCAGCTACAGGTAGGCTAACTGGGCAAGAATTTTAATAGAAGTTAGTGAAAGAAAGTACATGGAAGCAACATGAGATAGAAAATATTAAATGTGCTGGGTGAGTTGGGTTTAGAGAGTGTGATCTACAGGTCTGTATTCCCCATTGTCCTTTACGTAACTGGACATACACTGATTGCATGTTGCTTTCTCAGGGATGAGTAACCCTCCTTTTACATATTAATTTCTATAAATCATATACCCAAAAAATTAGTTTTGCATATTTTTGCATTCAAACTGTCTGGTTCTGCATTTTCAGGAGAAGCACACATGTTTTGTGTATCATGCCAGCATTCGTGTTCAATAGAGGAGTCAGGTCATAACATGGTAAAGGGATTGTTTGTCAGACAGATAATGCTCTGTGAGCTGTAATAGCCTATTAATGATGTGCTGGGGTTTGGACTTGGCTGTTAATGGATTGCAGTCCTACAACAACATTTCTAAAAATAAGGAGTTTGGCTGGGAACTCTGAAGCCCAGTATTGTTCACAATATTTGCTTTTAATCTATTCTGTGTCATCAATACAGTATTTAGAGTCAAAACCCATCTATGTTAGATACAGACATAGAGGTCTGTGGTGGGAAATTCTTTCATTTTAAAATTAAGAAATACCACAAATGAAAGGTTTTGAAGTTATCCTGAGTAATTAAATTCTCATACCTACATAATCTATCTCTGTAACACTTCTTTTATATGTTTTTGAGTAATTAAAATGTGTATGTCCTTTGTAACATTGTTTTATCAAGTGTATTCAAAGAAACAGATGCTTTAAACTTTTGGCTATTGTATTTGGGGAAATAATTTACTGTGTTTCGTATGTCAGTAAGTATACAGACAGAATACATTTTGTTGTCAGTATTTGATACTACATATACTCATACTTAATAAGTGCATCATAGTGCAGCATCAATGAACCGACAGGTTGATATCATCACTGCAGGGCTAGAGAAACACCAGCTATAAATTTAGAGGACCCCCAGTGACATCAGTACAACTGAGAAATGAATCTGTTGCTCTGACAGGTTCTATCCCTGGCTGTAGCTGCTCAGCACCACGCTGAATACAGAGGTCAGTTAGTTATTTACCTTCAGCCCAGTGCATGTTCAGTAAATTCTGTTCTCCTAGCAATCACTTACCAAATGATTCTCTTCGCTCCTTTTGCTTGAAGAAGAATGTAGTCTGTCCTGTCTGTTATCATTTTCCAGCTCTGAACCTGAGATGGGAGAGGGAGAGGAGAAGGAGCAGCACATTATTAATATAATATTTGCTACTGTGCTGCTTTTGCATTACCTCCCACCGAGCAAAGCCTGAGTAGCATTAGTGGTGCCTTGTCTGCTCATCACTTTGGTGAGAGGAAAATTGCTCAACAGCAGACTGCTGTGTATGTCAGGAAGGTAAAAATATGCCATGGTCTAAACCTCTGGTTCAGATTATGTTTTACAGTAACCAAAAAGGATCAGACTGTCCATCAAGTGGCAGCTGGAAATGCCTCTCACTGCAACTCTACTGAGAGCCTTATCAAATACACAAAAACGCACACTGGTGTGCAGCACGGAGAGGTGCTTGCTTTTGCTTCTGCAGTTCATGAAGAGACCGGCTGGATTGTCTGCATTATGGCAATGGAGGCACTGCAGATAATTTTTACAGATGTCTCACAATAATCTGACAATACCAGAGTGCAAAATGGGGGATGGGCAAATGAACAAAAGGTGCTTTGCAAAATTTTGTTCAGGACTAACAGGTGTTGAAATTTCTAGATTGGGTTATCAAAGCAATTGTATTCATTGCCAAATTCTTATTATTCTCAGATGCAATCAATTTGGGAAATATAAATGCGTTTTTATCTTCAATGTGTGTGCTAATATTGTAATGACTTAGAATACAACTCCCCAGTATATTTGGAGCTCAGTGAAGAGGAAGCATCATTAGCTGCCGTAGACTAAAATACTTTGTAGAGATATAACTAGATCAGTATAAAATAAGATGATTGACTGTGCTTGGAATGAGCTAAATGTTGTGATAGGAACACAACAAGTTTAAGCATGGACCTGCAAAATTAGTACATGGCAATAACACGTGGCACTGACAAATTGAAAAAATATTATAAAAAATATCTTGAGTTAAAAGGAGCAAGTCTACAGCAGCTCAAGTCTGCTTTGGAACATGACTTGGAACTGGAAAAAATAATGGAATTTTTCAGTCTCCAATTTAGTGTCTCATTTTGTTACTGGCTGCATTTGTTAGTAGGTGAAGTCGCAACTTGCACTATTTGCATGGTTCTTGCTGTTGCTGGAAATGCAAAACAATTTTGATAGAACGAATCCCTGTCATTCTCAGAAAGAGAAAGAGACTATCAAAAAACCCCATCCCTTAATCAAACAATGTTTGGCAAATGGAATCGAAAACCTGAACAGTGAAAGTAGAGCACTGCCAAAACTTGTGAAATGTATGTTTTCCTCCTTGGTTATTCATCTCTAATCAGGAATTGTGATGATGCTGCTGATGATTATTTTTCTTTAAAATAGTGCCAGTTAATCACTTCTCTTGAAAAGGGTTTCCCCATTATATGCTTAATGGTATGAGATGCTGGTGCTTATTCATTTTACTAATGAGTTTAAACACCAGATAGCCTCACTATCAGTCTTCCCATAGTGGGAAAGCATCAGAAGCAGCAGAGGTTATAAGCATTGTACTTTATTATTTCAGAGATGAAATTTTGAGTATGTGGAGTGGTGTATGTTGATGCAATATGAGTACTGTGCAAAATAGAGACAAGCAGCTAATTTTTCTTCAGTACCTCTTCAACCACTGGTCTCAATCTCTACTACAGGGAGTCAGCAGAAAAGAGAATTTTCTTCCTTCCTTCCTTTCTTTTCTCTCTTCCTTCATCTTATGGAATCACAATCTTCATTAAAGGAAAGAAGAAGATGATAAAATGTGTACCCAATATGCATTTATGCTTTCATGCACATAAAATTAATTACAGAGCTAATAAACTTGTGTGTGCAAGTCTGCCAAATCCCTGAAACTTGGCACTCTCCAGATGGAAACATAGGTGCAGTCAGGGTTAAGGTTTCCCATAGAGGCTTTGAAAAGAAAAAATTTGTGTTATGTGAAAGCATTGCACTGGAGTCTTAGCTGAAAATGAATAGAAGTTACTGAAATTTTTTAGAGTAACATGAACAGGGCTAGCGATAAGTACAGTAAAATATACCTAAATTGTTTACTAGGAGACTGCAGATTTCTTGATGATCTTGTATATTTAGAAGAGATAATAATATTGAATATGTTATTTTACATATCCTTGTAGTTAGTGTCTAAGAGTGTTCACTGTGTACAAAGTTATGAAATTCTGCTTTATGATTTTTTTTTCAAATCTGAAGTGCCACGCATGGTTAGTTCATGTCTTCAAGCTGCTTAGAGCAGTTTTAAAAGCAAAACAAAACAAAGCAATAAACCAAAATTACCTTCATGTAAAAGTAACACCACAATATGTTATGAAAGGAAGATAAAGGGAAAATAGGAAAACAGTGTTACTATATGGTCAGAGAGAATCTTTTGGTTTTGTCTTTAATTAATTATGCACTTCAGTATATTCAGAAGTTTCAGTTCTTTCTGTTTATTTTTTAGTGTAAATTACCCACTTTTCTGTTGTGAATATTTTCTTGTAACCCTATTTTACTTCAAGTTATGGAACCTTAATGATGAATTTTGAGTAAGACTATACTATAATGAAGTGCTGTATGTTTATTACTAGTTGTAGTATTTAAAACAAAACAAAAGCTCACCAAAGAGTTTTAGGAATACAAACCCTGTTGAGGTCTAGTGGAGACGTGTGGTCTTAAGTACCTTAATGCTTCCCTATAACTACCAGTGATTCCCCTGTAATCTCACTCTTTTCTTAGCAATCCCCATAATTTACACATCCCATTTGTGCATGCACAGCATACACTGTTCTTCATAGCTTTTTTAAACATACTGGATTTCCAAGCATGGTAGGTTTAAGTACAGCAGGAAAGAGAATTGTGCACAGTGGTCAGCGAAATAATCTTCTCACTAGAAAAGCTAAGAAGAATATTGGGAAAGAGAAGAAATATTTTCAGATCAGATTTGTAATTATGGAGCCAGTGAAGCAGACATACAAGCAAGTATCTTGAAGAGGAAGAAGGTGCAGAGAGGACATCTGAGTCATAGAATAATTCCTAAAGGTTCTGTAAAAGTGGGAGGAACAATTTGGGATCAACTGATTACGTGAGTGGAAAAAAGAAAATTAAGAGCTTTGAAAATGAGAGCTTTTAACAGATGTTTGAAATAACCAGCAAAGTTCATGTTTTTGTCAGGAATCCCAGTCTTTATCTATAGTTGATATAAATGTTTGCCAAGACTTTTAGAATAGATTTATTTTCCTCTCCTGCTCTGAAACACGAAAATTCCCCTGCAGTGAGAGTGCAGCAGATTTAAACATCCAAAACCTCTACTTGCTTCCTGTTGTATATCTTGACAGCTGTACCTTTGCAATAATGGAGTTGTCAGGATTTCAGTTGTGGTGGGGATGGATCATTGATGTTCCTTGGACACATTTAAACACTTCTGCTCTAAAGCTTCAATAACTTCACAGCCAGGGAACATTTTGCCTATGCTGTTTATGTTATGGCCTGGGAAAAAAAAAGCAACATGTAATCTACATGGGTCTGCAGCTGAAGCACTGATCTTTCCCTCTCTCCCCACCCCTGGAAAAGCAGAAATGTTGCTGAAATGGGTCTGGATGTGAGGTGAGACTATCACTGTCACAGTGACTATGCTCTGTGGAAACAGCTCTGCTGGTGTTATGTTGGTGGAACTGCTAAATTAGGAAATGTTGGATGTTAAGAGAAGCAGGAACATGGACCAGATTCTCTGCTCAGGTAACAATCTGATGGTAACTGATAGCTTTGACCAGAGACGAGTCTGGCTTATGGCTTTTCAAAGCAACTTTCTACATGATTTGCTTAGCCAGTAAAAGTTTTACAGGAGTTATGCAGTGAAGGATTCAAAACTAAATAAACCCAGGAAAAAGTCACATGATGAAATTCTCACATTTTTTGTTTTCAAGGATTATTTTCACTTTTAGTAGTTTCTGGAGGCTCAGGAAGACAAAACTGTTTTGTGATGGTGGATGACAACTGACTTCTGATGAATGCAAAGCGATGATTTATGCAGTAACTTGATTTAGCCAGGTATTAATTTTTGAAAAGTATTTCAGCATCTCCTTTATGATACAGCTTATTGTGTTGCAGTAAGTTATCGGAGATGTTCTTGGGTTTGAACTGAACCTTAATAAAGTTTTACTTGAGACAAAGTGGTCATTTATTGAAACATTCATTTTGAGGCACAGATATATAAGGGGATCTCTGAAGCAAAGACTGAATCTACTCGGTTTGAAATACTGTAATGAACTGTCCCTTTACGAGAGGTGCTAGACAACTATTACATAACTATCCCTAATTTCTTTTTATGTATCATAGAATCATTTAGGTTGGAAAAGACCTTTAACACACAATATACTTTATCTTTAGAATTTACATCAGTACAAGCCCTACAAAAATTCTGAGGTTCTGCAGTCACTGTTGGTGTCTTTGGGTTTGTTTTTTTTTTCCAAAAAAAGGACAGAGGCCAATCACTCTTCTTTTCATGTTTAATTCCTGCCAAAAGATCCCCCAGGTCTTTCATTTGGATTAATTATTTGCAATATCCTATTCAACAAAGTTATATAACAGTTCTATGAAACACTTTCTTGTTTTTCCAGACTGCTCTCCAGGACTGCTCTCATAGAAAATGTCGGTAAATTACAAACTAAGAATTACTGCAATAGCTCTCCCAGTCCATGATTTATTTTTACCCCATATTTGTGTAGGACCACAATATAAGAAATAATTTAAATGAATACTAACACTGATGTAGTCTATCACCATAGATCTCAATTTTGTCTCATTTCATGACTAAGCCCAGAAGCATGGCCCTTGCTGTATTTTAACCAGAAATTCTGCCTGCTTGCTGAAATTCTGCAGATTTTGTAGTGCAAGAAGTCAGACTAGATGATCATACAGGTGCCTGGAAAGCTATTAGTTAAATTGTAACCTCGCATGGGAAGATTCTATCTAAAAACGCGTTATTTATGCATGTTTGGAATTTCAATAGTATTTGGTTGTGTTACAAAGAGAAGGCTAAAGAGACTGTGCATCTTCAAAAGTATCAGCTTTTCCAGATTGTCCCCTTTCTACAGAGTACCTTTCCAGTGGTTCTGGTTTTGTCATTGCCTAAGGGCATAGAGGCACTAACGCAAACCCTGTAGAAGTAAACAGGAGATTTTGAGATTAAGTCCAAGTTATGTGGTGTCAAAGTGATGTATAGTCTTGGCACCACCAGGTTTCACTTTTCTGGGAGTTAGTCATTTTTAAGAAGCTTTGCAGTTCAAACAAGAAAAAGGGATTCAAAAAGCCATTGCTCAGAATTCTAAATGTACACCTAATAATTATTTTTGTTACTTTATACATTTCATACCATGCTTTTAACTTACTTTTATGAGGTGGGCTATGATTTAGCTACATTGGAAAAGTGAAGCAAAACAGCACCAGCTCCAGCTGCTTCAGCTCCAGTAAAAGAAATTACTTTTACTAAACTGCTTTAACATTTGAAACCCTCAAGAGTTCTGGGAGGGGAGTAGAACCTCTTAACAAGAGAAGTCATGACAGTGGCTTGTGCAGGGTCAGTACAGCTACAGTGCAGGTTATTGCTCAGTTCTGTTAGTTTGTTTTTCTTCTCAGCCGAGTACCTAGGGTGAAGGAGTTACCAGAAAGCTTTTTAGGGGCAGCATTAGCCATGAAAAAGTAGATAAGCTCAGATACTCCTGGGTGTGCTGAGTACTCTGAAAATGATACACAGTCCTTTGCTCTAGCACAGAATTTGTGTATGACCTCAGCTCGCTCAGGTGGAGCTCCCATTCAAACTAATTCAGTGATAATTGTGCCATTAATGGTGCTGGGATTTCTCCTTTTTTTTTTTTCATAATTTCTCTGCATAAAAAATGAGAGAAATGGGAAAGTGGTAGTTTCTCCAGGATGCTGTGAGTTTAACAGTGTGAAGGATATACATAAGGTGGTAGGGTTGCCCAAATGAATGCAGGACTTACATGCAGTATCCAACAGCAACTGAATAAAATAAATCTGATCCAAGAATATTTGTAAAAATACATCATCTCAACTTCCTTCCTATATAATTTCTTTATTCCTCTGACATCAATGTCTTTTTCTTAGGAATTATTTCTCTTTAGAATAAGTCTGTATTAACCAGTCTATTCTGAGCTGCTTGGGCACTCATGTTTTGATCCAGTAGCACTGTTGTAGCTGTGATCAGCTATTGATGTAAGTGAAGCAGTGACACCTTTTAGTGTAAGAATTTTTAAAAATTCACATGCCTTCAGAAATATGTGTACTTTACACAAAGGCTTTTGCAACCCAAAATGCGTCTTCTGCTCCCAATCATAATAGCTGATCTACTAAAGATATTATTTCTTCCTATATATTTTGCATGTTTATGTAGAAATATATTTCTTTCTCAGTATTTGTGATACTAACACGTAATTTTCTTTTTTAATCACTTCCCTTTAGCTGCTTTTATTTAGCTCTTGACATATGGATTAGTGTTCAAAATATCATCTGGTCATTTTCTGTTTAAATGAGCCAGTTCTGCTGGATAGTTAGAAAAAGATTGAAACTTACATTAGTTTTCCTCTTTTTTAGGGAATGTTTCTCTGTATTGAGGTTCTTAGCACTCTCATGCCCCTTGCATTAGGATCCCTGCTAATGGATCTTAATTTTAAGAAACTCTAATACAAACCAGACAATGAAAAGCTACTTATTTTCTGCTTTGTCACTTAAAATTGGGAATTCTATTTATACAGAATATACTTTGCCATAGTTTTTTGAAAGTGTGATGTAATTCTAATTCTCATCTATTAATGCTGTCGTTTTAATAATCATTCATTAACAGGAATATCAGCTGCATTTGTGTTTCTGTAATCAGAACTGAAAATAGGATACCTTTGCGGTTGGACTGCCTATGGTCACTTACAGAGTTACTGTCAGAGGCTCATACTAAGGGTGTGGAAAACACTGGTACCCTAATCTTTCACCTCAATCACTGCAAGAATCTCTGATACACAGATGTAGAACATGATTAAATGGGATCTTACTTCGTCAGATGTTTTCTGATGTAACTGTTGGATGATTATAACATCTGAGGTTACTGGCTTCACTGCTTTTCTATCCAGAAGTCATAAGATAAGTCTTCAGCTGATGGTAATGACCAGTTAGGAGAGGATGGTTGTTTCTTTTCTCTTTGATGTGATAGTTGAAGTTCTTCTTTTATGTATATATGTGTATATATATACACACACAAGCCGTGTCTTTGTTTTAAAAATACATAGAAGTGTTCCCACATATATCTCAGAAGCCCCCCATATTGTTCTTACAGTGTGTACCTCCTGATACTGCTGCTCTGATTGCTGTTTCCCAACTGCCATCCTTGGAATGTCAGCAAATACAATCAACTGCTTTCTTTTCCTCTAGACTTTCAGATTTAGTGGGCATTTTCCCCCCCTTCCCCTCCTCTGCTTGGATTTCTTTCCAATGGTTCCCCTCCCCCTCTTTAGTTTACAGACTTCTCCAATGCTTTTTTTCTGTGCTGATTGCAGGAACACCCACCTTTCTGTGGTTTTAGTAGAGCCTTTCATGCTCTTTTTTCTGCACCAGCCCTCCAACCAGATATTTAGGCCAATTATTCTGTTCAGTTTCATTATTCTGCTCCCACAACTACAGTAATAGCCCACTTGAAAGATCACTTGGCTTCTTTCACTGTTGAGACTGCTTGCTAGTTCCCAGAATGGCATCTTCACATCCTGTGATCTTCTGTTGCTTTTTTTCCCCCAGAGTTTTATTTAAATTAAAAAAGGGTGGGGGGTTAAAAGGAAAACCACACACATATAAATGAACAGGGGGAAAAAAGGAGCCCACATATCAAATACGTGCTTTAAGGAAGGGAAATTCCAGCACTGTCAGTTTGCAGGAGACACTGTCTATCAAATACCATTATTCGGTACATCTTCCACAACAGGACTGACCAAAACTCCAATTGAGGTTTCCTAGAGCAAGCTTTGCCTGCTCTTTGTTTTGCAGTCACAGAGTGTGAATTTTACCTACAGTTATGAAGTGGCACCCAGAAAACCTTTACCTCTGTTTTGTCCATGCCCATCGAAATTCAAAGATGTAACTTCAAAAGTCTCTAAGGTTTTTAGAGTGTGTGTAGACACTTCACATGATAAATTTAAAATCACAGTGTTCATGTCTCCCAGATTGTAGATATAATTTAAATTTAACTTAGGGTTTTAAAAAGTCTGACTTTTCTGCCTCCTTTTCTCTTGCTTCTTGTTCCCCTTTGATCTTCTACTTTCTTCACTAATGTATGAAATAATTTGCCTTCTTCACCCTTATCTCTTCTGAATTAGGAGATTGAAGATATGCAGAAATATTTCATGCTTATTTCTTGTGTGATGGTTACCATCAGATGAGAATTTTAAGACTGGATCCTACTTTATCTTGATAAACCTCCCTTTACAGTAAATATAGATTCTGTTGTTCTTAATACTGGAATTGTTTTTCTAAGGTAAAAACTGCATTGTTGTTGAACAATAGAGTAATCTGTTCAACAAATTCATGTGTAACTTGTTTGTATCCATTCCAGCCCTTTTTTCTCCTTCCATAATTAATACTTTTTCAATTGGGCAGCAAAACACAGGTGACTTGGGGTAGGGATTTTTTCCCACAAACATTGTATCAAACACTGGAATGGTACCTTATATTTCTATAGGGGAAAAAAATCCAAATATCCCATACCTTAAAAATAACCCAAGAAATCGCATCTGTGAAGAACAGAACTCATTGCCTCTTGTGCAGACAGTGTGAATGTACAAAGTGCTTAAATGATCAACATTTATATTTTTTGCTTCAAGTTCTTTAATTACCTTAACTTTTAGAAGAGATTTTTAATTTCTGTCCTTCAATCAGAGAAATGTGAGCCTGCAACTCTACCAAAGACATTGCTGATAATGCTGGGGGAGAGGGGAGGATCAGCTCTTCCCATATGTGCTCTGGGCTGCACGGAACTGGTGCTCTTTCTCAGAGGGCTCCTAAGGAGAAGCAGCCTGGTGCACTGGGAGCAGTCTCAGTAAAGGGGTGATGATGAAATGGGCACTTCTCAGGATCGGGGATAAATTACATATCCAGGAAGGTGCAAACCAAAATTCCATTGCTCTTCTCTGTACTGTATCAATTCAGAAGAGGACTTCACTTCTCAGAGCTGTCACTCCAGCCCCTTTCACAGCCCATCAGCTCATCTAAGGAAAACACTGAGAATTCTGAATTTCTGTAATTGTTCTTATACACACAGTCATATGGTGACAAGGTTTTCTGTAATGAGGGGGCTGATATAAATCACATACAACAAACTCTTTCCAATTTCAGAAGGAAGAACTTTTGGCCATTTATTTTTAGTGACGTGCTGAACTAGAAAATAAGATGCAGGCCATAGTGGTTGCACCTCATAACAGTACAAATACTTAGCTTTTTTTAGAGATATATTTAGATAAAAGAGGAATGGCTCTATTTCTCTATATTTCAGAAACTTGTGATCCACAATCTCTTTTCAAATCCCAGATATGATAATCAAGGTGTTATGTACCTCAAATAATTTTGTGAATCTGTATTTATCTTCTCTGAGGCAAGAAGCGATTTTTGGAGTGAAGTGAGGACAGGGCCCAGGCAAGGAATTCTGTGTATTCTGTGGACCATGCTGATTAAGTATACCTGCATCTTCTTAAATTTTATGAATAAAAACAATTTATATGAGTTATTGAAGCTCCCCATGTGCTCAGCAAACATAACATTTTAATATTTTTCCTATTTAATCCAATTTGTTCCTAGTATATCTCCAAACTACAGTGCCTGAACTTCTTGGTAGATAATGAAGTGCATATTCTTGAGGTTATGTTTTTGCACAGATAAAAAAAAGTATTTGCTGAGATCATTTACTATGCAAGGTGTGTAATCCCATTTATAGCATATTTTGGTAAAATACTTATTGCCCCAACTATTAAAGGGAGCCATGCTAGAGTGGGGACGTATTTCTGATTTCTTCCCATTTGTCAGAAATGGTCCCACAATTTTTCCTGACCTGTCTTCACTTGCTGTGCTGAACCATTCAGAGATCTTTTTTTTTAAGGCAATGCTATGTACTGTGGCTTCATCCTTCAATTCCTGTGCGTAGTGCACACGAGACGGCCAGGGTCTTGCAGTGTTCCTTATTAAAGAATCTCAAGTGAATCCTGGCACAGTGAGCAAAAAGACCTTTCCCTTCTCTCTGTGATTTCAGAACAGCAGCACACTCTCTGTAGGCAGCATCTCAAGCCACTGGGATTGCCTATAACGATTTTCAGCCTTTTGGGAGGCTATATATATACTTATTCTGTGTTTCTAGGCTTAAGTAGAAGAGATAAATGCCCTGGCAAGCTGTCTTTTTACTCTTCCACACTGTTCTTTTGTTGGATTTACTTCAGACCATAATCTACTAGGTCTGTGTGTTGTAAAATCTTGTCTCAGAGTAGTGGAGAAGGATGGCAGAAAATAAAGGACCTTGCTTTTCAGCAGCAGCTAAAGATACATTTTCAATTTCTCTGTTTAAGACTTGTGAGGTACATTCCAGGAATATCCAGCAGTCTGGTATTCCCTGAGTGAGCTGTGGCCCTTGGAGAGTGTGTTCTGGACCAGGTTCATCCTGGAGAACTGCAGCCCCCATGAAGGCCTGTCCTTGGAGGGCTGCGGTCTGGGGAAGGACCCAGGCTGGGGCAGGGGAAAACTGTGAGGAGGGAAGGAGCAGCAGAGTGAAGCTGTCAGGAAGGGACCACAACCCCCCTTCCCCACTACGAATGCAATGGTGCCAAGTTTTCTTGGCAACGCTGATTTAGTACATTTGCCAAATGCAATTTTACCTGAGCAGTTTCCCATCCAAGGCACCTTTTTGACAGCATAGTAAAATTACCAGAGGTCTCTGACAAGCACATTAAAATTCCCAGTGAATATAAACTTTTACAAATGATTGATCGGGAGCTGGTTAAATTATCTGTTATGACATCAAGCAATCTGGTGATTCTGTCACTGCATAGAAAATGGCGAAAATCTTTGAATTCATTATCCCATTAAAGTTGCCCAAGGGTACAGCCTGACCCTGCCTGGGAATGCTGTTTAGGTACCAAGTGTGCATGTGGGTGTCTGACCCTGTGTGGTCTGCAAGGGGACAACCCTGTGTCCCCAAGGGCGGCAAGGGAATCCCATAGCACCGCTTCCTCCTCAGTTACCGCTGACATGTGCACTGGCAGGGCTGTTTCTCCACCTTTTTCCCCTCAGTCCTTTGAGGAAAACCCCACCAGGCAGTGTTTTGCCCATTCTTGAACGCGTTTTTGGGGCCAGTTGTGGCTGGTGGGAACCAGCGGTGGGTGGCGGGAACCCGCTGTGTCCGGGCAGGCGCAGCCTCCCCTCACAGAGGCCCTGCAGCCCCGCTGCCCTCACCACCCAAACCCCGTACAGGTGGTGCTGCTCTCTCCTCCCCTAAGGTGAAAAGGAAGTGTTTTTCTAACCTATTGTTTATTTTGAAAGCTGGGATACAGAGGAAGGAGGGCTGGCCTTGGGAATTATAGTTAGTGTCACACTGATGATGACAGGAGGTACTGTCACAGTGATATTGAAAGGAGGGCAGAAAAAAATTCCTGATGTCTCTGAAAGAGCGGAACTATATGAGGAGTGGCTGAGGTCACTCGGTCTGTTCAGCCTGGAGAAGAGGAGACTGAGGTCAGACCTCATTGGGGTCTGCAGCTTCCTCATGAGGGGAAGTGGAGGGGCAGGTACCGATCTCTTCTCTCTGGTGACCGGTGACAGGACTTAAGGAAATGGCATGGAGCTGAGTCAGGGGAGGGTTAGGTTGGATATCAGGAAAAGGTTCTTAAAAGGTTCTTCACCCAACAGGGTGGTTGGGCACTGAGCAAGCTCCCAGGGAAGTGGTCACAGCCGCCAGCCTGTGAACAGAGTTCAAGGAGTGTTTGGACAAGGCTCTCAGGCACATGGTGTGATTCCTGGGGTGTCCTGTGCAGGGCCAGGAGCTGGACTCTGTGATCCTTGTGGGTCCCTTCCAACTCAGCATATTCTATGTTTCTATTTTCTCTGTCTGTATGCTTGAGATAGAGACACCGTGTCTTTAATTATAAGTAGGCATTCTACCTCCAAATACCTTAAAAGTTTTAAGTACTTGAAAAATTTTAAAACAAAGTTGTCCATAAGATCTTCAGATCAAACATTTCTTTGCCTATTCTTGACCCTCGAATTCTTCATGCAAGGAAAATAGGCCTGTTTTATTACGCAGGAATCAACTGGACATCAAAACCTTTCTCATAAAAAACTAATAACAGAAATATCTGAAGATTTATAGATTATGGGATAAGAACAGACATTACCTCAGGTGCCCAGGGGATGTAAAATTTGGCATGGTAATCAGAAAGATGGTTAAATTCATTATTCTGATGTCAAAATGCTGTTCCAGTCACAATTTATAAAATAGCAAAATCTTTTGAATTCATTAATGTGATGAAAGTGTTCAAAGAAATATTAACACAGTCTTTATGGAGGAATTAGAGCTGAATGATAATGAAATATGTAAGACCGAGACCTTGTCTGTTATTTCACATCTACTTAATTTTATCAGAAGGCTTGAACAATATTCCAGCTCTTGAGATGCTAATTTGTTTATTTTGTTTAAAATATTTGACCATTATCTTGGTTCTTGCTTGCAAAGCTACTAGTTTTTTTCTAGTGTTTGCAAAATTTTCTTAATCCTCTCTTTTTTTCTTAGTCATTTAATAACCTGATTTGTGGTCTGAATATTTTGCCTGGTCAAATGGTCTTACATACCAATTTTGGTGAATATGGCATATTAATATTGAGTTGTTTGGGTTTATACAGCCAAGTTAGAACAGAAATATTTCTGTTCCTGGATGCTACATGAAAGAAGAAATGCACTTTGTTCCCAAACGTCTGCACATCTTTCTTGTGCTCCAAGGCTACATCCTGAGAGACCCCCTGCCTTGGTGGTGAAGCTATTGGTTTCAGTGTTTTGATGGCTTGAAGTGATCACCTTGAAGAACTTCCACAGAATCTCCTACTGGGTTGTTGGGAATTGCGGGGGCTTAGAGGGGGTTAAACAATCTGTGGTGACGTACATAGTCGCAGAGGCACTCTCAGTGAATTCCCAGTCTTTCTACTCTCTCTTTTTTCATCGAAGACACTTGTTTAGTCACAGCAAGACTGGATGAAGTCTATTTTAAGTCATTACTCTCAGAAATAACTTCCCTCTTTCTTACCCTAGCTCACTCTGTCTCTTTGGCTCTTATCTCTGATAAAATCTTGCTCCTATTAAGGGTCCAGGAGAGTATTGTCATTCATTTAAATGAACTCAGAATGTCCTGTCTTCTTTTTTCCCCCAGTGGAAGTTCTTGTTTAATGTTTTCATACCTGTGTGAGATTTTCTTTTCTGTACCATTTTCTGAAGGACATTCAAACACATTCATTCTATTCATCTGGACAAGTAAGGCATATGAATACTCTTATCCATTTAATAATGTAAGTGCTGCTCTTTGAAATCAGCAAGGTGAGTGCTATTTCCTACTTCTGGTTCAGGTTTGTTACCTGCTCAAGCTCCTTTAGGACAACACTTTGGGAAAGTAGGAATATCAAAGCTGCTGCCATGTACTGGTGAACTTTAATTATCACCAACAAGGAGCTTCTGATCTGATTTTGGGAGCAGTGGCCAAATTCCATGTGCTGACAAACCAGAGCTTGTAGAGGTGAAAGGCTCTGTGTCCTGGGAAAAGGTGGGTGGTTTTTATAGGGAAAATAGTCAGTGCCCAGAAGCTGTAACTCCATTTCACTTTGACATTTTACAGCAAAAAGAATCTTTTTCCTGCATCCCAAAACACTGTGTCAGTGAGGGACATTGCACTGATATAACTTGATGAATTGGACTGATTTCTCAGAAGAGCAGTAATAAACTCTGCTCCCTGCTCAAGAGCTGAAACTAATGCCCAGCTTAGCTGCCAACTTCAGTGTCCTGTTTAATGAGTTTGGTGACGTCAGTCCTCTAAAGATATCTTTTATTACCTCAGAAGCCACCACAGCTGATAACAGCTGATAACTGCAATATTTGTTGATAACACCATAGGGATAAAAAATTAGCACTAAATGGCCACACAGACTGAAATTAGAATTATTCATAACTGTTTTGAAATATGTTACTGGGCACAGAGATGAATAAGCTATGATATTTAAGAGAAAAATGGGGATTTTTTAAAAAAGTATGTCCTAAAAATAGATCTTATGTGTCTAGAAGACACAATTCTTTAAGCTTATTAAGCCCACACAGGAAAGGTATATTACCAAAAAAGGAGATTTTAAACTACCTGTAATTGTCATTGCATAAGTATTCTAATCAACTTATTTCTTTTTATACTAAATTCCTGGATGAAATCGCTTGTACAAGTCTTTCTCTAACAACCTAGAAGTATTTATAATTATACAAAATCTCTATTCAAAATCTGAACTGCATAGAAAAGTTTTTTTGTTAACTTCTTGAGGTTTTTCTCGTGGAATTGAATAAAATTAAGTTTCAGGTAACCTTGTTGTCTAACGTATATTTTGTTGAATTCAAATAAATTTAATTCACTATTTTGCTGACAGTTATGATCCCCTGTAAAAATATATTTAAAAGTCTGTTTGTTTAGCATGCAGGTAACACACACAAAGTTGTCTGGATGCTTTCTACTCCTCTACATTGGCTTTCAAGGCATGTATATAATTATGTGTTCGTGTTGTCATGGTAATTGAACCTGGAGTTGTCAGGATGTGGAAATCACTTGTGTTAGGCTTGAATATAGAATTCCAATTAAAGATAACCATGAGACCATGCTGTTGGTTTAAGGCTGACATGGACAGAGGTTATTCGGAGAGGGATCTTTATTTCATTTGCTTAATTAGTATCTAATACTTCCCAAATATTAAGATTGCTCCACATTGTATCTTCATGTGTTGGAATATCTCCTTCAGGCTACAGGTGCAGATTTTTATAATGTACGGGGTTTTTTGGCCTGATGTTGTAGTTATATATGAGCAGGTTAATTCCCATTTCATAAGTTCACAGGCACATGCAATGAAGTTTCATGTTTGGTTGATGCAGCTGAAAGTTCAGAAGCGGAAGAGGAAGGTTTAGGAAGAGAGTTAAACAACTGCTACTACCTCTTGGAGTAAAAATGGGACAGGGACATAACTGAGTCTGTTTGGCTTAGACAGCATTCTGGCTTTACAAAATTTTGAGAAAAAGTTAGTTTAAACCTTGACATAATTAAGAGGTTTAACAGGATTTGATGACATTATATTTTCCACTACTTTTGTGGTTTATGATTACTGTAAGATAAAATAATAAGTGGAAAAGGGTCTGGAAAAAACTCAAGAAATTATCTTAAATACAGAATCTGTAATAACTAAAACATTCCTGACAGACATTTTTCTAACCAGTTTCCAAAGCTATAAAGGATTTTTTATTTTCCTTGCACATTTCTATAAAGGATTTTTTATTTTCCTTGCACATTTGTCTTTACCTCTGCAAAGTTTTTTTTTTAATGTTTAAATCAAGCTCCACTTTTGGAATATAAGTGCACATTTGTGTTATATAATGATGTTTTTTGAAGTCTTTTTTAGAATTAGGTCCAATATTTCAGTCTTGCAGATTGTTTTCTAGACTGCTGCTCTTTCAAATTAACTGCATCTTTTAATCTGCAATGTCCACAACTAAACAGTAATCCATCAAAAGCAAGTAAAGCAAAAAGATCATTTCAGATGGAATTCAGTGCATGCTTTATTCTGGCTGTGAGGCTTCCAGTATGATACCTGCTTTTATTTGCAGTAGCTTTGTAGATTCAGGTTTAGCTTCTGATCCAGATCCTTCGGTGCAGAACTGTTGTGCTGTTTCCAGCTTACGTTTCTGCAGTTCATTATTTCTAAGAGTAAGAATAACGCAGCTACCCCTGAGTCACAGTTAATCTTTTGAAAACCATTTCTACTGAGAACTTTTTGGACTCAGCTTGTGTGTCCCAGTGTGCCTGCAGATGTTCTCAGCTTAGACACACCTTCAAATGCTCCCAGGCACATTGTGGGATTTTTGGGGTTGTTCTGTGCAGCGCCAGGAATTGGACTCAGTGATCCTTGTGGGTCCCTTCCAACTCAGGACATTGTATGATTCCATGAAGCGTTATGGGAGCAGTCCCTCTTCTGACATCAGGATTAATGACGAACATACAGAATGATACTGGATTCAGTGCTGACCAAGAACTCCATTAGCTGCCTTTGTCCTTGTGGACACTGATAGCTATAGCACAATTTTTTTCTGTAGCTATTTACCCTGTAGTAACGCTGTTTAGATGATTTTTCATGATTTTATCAGGAGAAAGTCCTGTGCAAAGATGCCAAAAGTCTTTTTAAAATTATGAAAAGTGGCATCAATTATTTCCCATACAACAAGGCTTGTTACCTTGTGCCTTGTTCTTGACGAATCCATGCTCAGTTACTCATTTCCTGGTTTCCTTTTAGGTGACTTACAAACTGAAAAAGTAAAGAAAATTTAAATAACTAGGCTATCATTTTTTCCTCCCACTTTTACAGCAGGCATAATTTTTCTTTGTAAGGGCTTTTGTACCCATCTTCGTCCATCATGTCCTTCCTGAAATAATTCTGATAACAGCTTTCAAGCAGTTACAGCTCTGATATTCATCCACTTTTCCAAGACTTTGGTCAAATGTAATATGGCAAAGCTAACTTTGAATTGTTTGACCTACATACTTTCATACTTTCCTGATATTTTCTTTCCCTATTCTGTCCTGGCATTGTGCCTCCCTTCATATATCTATATCTATATCTATATCTATATCTATATCTATATCTATATCTATAGTTTTATTTATTTTTTAGATAGCTTTTAATTGCAGGAGCCAGTGAATTACAATTGACCTTCATGATGACAAATGTCAACAAAGCAGTAAACAGAATTCTTGGCACAATATGTCAATAGCTGGACTTCACCTCCGACCTGCTGCCCAACAGGTAGTTTTTCAAGGTCCTCCTCTTACTCTGAAGTGTATTTGTAGAACTTCATTACTTCATTTTATCCTTTGTCTCTTGCTAATTGTACCTCAATTTGTTTATTTTTCCAGCACTGCCTTTGCATGCTCATGCTATTCTCTTATGCTTATATTTTACACTTTCCACTTTGAGATGTTTACATTTTATCCTTGAAGTCAATAAAGAAATTGAGTTCCAGCCAAGATGACTAAAATTTAAAATATTTGTACCTGTATTTATATCCTTCCATTGTACTGCGGCAATCAACATCTTGTTTCTTTCTTTTCCTTTTTGTTGAAAAAAAAGAAAAAGCTGTTTTTCTACTGATTTCTCTTTTTCTGTATTTCTGTCTTGGACAACCTTGTTTGTCATATCTTGCATATCTGACTTTCTTTAGAGCTACTTAAATAAAATCACCTCTCAATTCCTGAAAATGATCCAAACACAAAAAAACACCGTTTGTTAATGTGTCCAGTACCCTGCCCCCGACTGAGGCAAAAAGGGCAAATGGGGCTCTGGACACAACTCTTCCACTACCTTACAGGTTGTTACTGATAGAATGTGTTCTCCAAGTGGCATAAATGTGGTTTTTTTCATCCAATATGTGATTCTGCTTTTTATATTTTGAAATTTTAATTTCTTTCCTTTTTATTCTTTTTTAATACAGTGTAATTTGTAATTATCAAATACCCAGATTGAGTAGGGTGGGTTTTTAATCTTTCAGATAAGGAAATAAAATCTCTCTTTTAGAACAGAATATTTTTCAGGAAGTGTCTGCATCAGGTGTTCCCTATATTCCCTGAACCATATATGCACTATTTACAATGGTTTCAAAAAATGAGTCAGCAAAGTTGAAACAATACAGTGGAATGTAAGAAGGAGAAGGGTTGGGTGTGGAGGAGGGAACCCTTTCCTGAGTAAAATTCCATGCCCAGAGTAAACCACACTTGCATCCCTTGACTTGCAGGACTTTCCTTTAGGTGCCCAGTGATGTTTTGAGTCAACCTTAAAATCCTGGGTGCTCTGGGCCTGGCTTCCCAGTAAGTCATTTTACATGTCATGGTGCAGAAATCAGAGTGAATCAAATCACTTAAATAGAATTTTTATTGTACAAAAGAGAGCAAGTTACTGGCAGAGCACTCTCTGGTTGTCTTATGTCGTGAATTAACCTGCTCCACTTGAAATTATTCTGCAGACATTTATAGTTTTGTTCTTAGAAGCCACAAAACACCAAAGCTTCTGTTTTCAGTCTCTCTGATCAATAGCATTGCTGCCTCAAACGCTATTAATACTGCTTGAGTTTAGCAGCCTCAGGGATTTAAAATGTTAATCAGAGGTGACAGACTCTTTACACATATTAGCTCTCTTCCTGCCCAGTGCCATTAAAGCTGGTAATGAACCTTCTACAGCCCCAAGCTGGGCTAAGAATTGTCAGTGTTACTGTCTTCCTTCACTGGAAAAAGTGTCTTGTAAATCTGTGTTCACCTATTGATAGGCAAAAAACTTTTCCTTTTCTTTATTTCTTTTTTTTTTAAATTCAAGACCCCATGTTGAATTTTAATGGAAAAGAATTTCCTAATAGGATATTACGGAAATAGACATTACTGAGTGTTACTCCTGAAGTTCAGTCAAACATGGAAGAATGTGTGCAGTCCAGTTTGTTCACCAGAAAATGAGATGTTTCCCTCAGCATAATGTCTTGTGATCAGCCAGTCTGCCTCTATCTGCTGTACTTCTTTGAAATGCACTGTAAGAATAATTATTTGCAAAGATTATTCAGAAAGTATCTTCAAGAAGGAATTGGAAAAGAAAAAACTCGATATACACTTTCAACCCCCCAAATTATCTATAAGTCCCAATTATTTCTCCAGGAACTAATGGGACAGGGATAAGTAGTTAGCTGTTGTGCTCACAGGGTCTGTCTGTGCTGGCTGGGGAAGCTGATAGACATTGAGGGTAACAGACCTTGTTTATTCTGCAGGTCTTTTACACTGAGATGATGAACGAGAGAGAAATGTGACAATGTGATGTGGAAGCTGAGAACAGACCAAACACAATTCAGACAAAAATCAGCAAAAGCCAGTGGAAACAGTTTTTAAGGTTTTTCTATGAGGGGAGTTATTCTCAAGGTTTTGATTGTCTTGGCCCACTATGTGAACACATATTTTATAATTACATTACCTGGCTGGCCATTTCTTAGTCAGAGTGCTGTCTCCAAATTAATTTCAGTATCACTGGCAACGACGCTGTTTCCCTGGAATCAGTATGTCCAAACAGTGTGTCTTACAGGAGTACAGAATACAAAGGTTAAGCTTAGAAAGAGTCTTGTTCACTTACCTGAGAAATTAAAATTTGATTAACACATGTTAGCATTCAAAAATGAAATAACTATTCATAAATTCTCATGAAAGCTGCTTTAAGAGATATCAATTCTGGTTATTATAGGGGCTTGCTATTTGACAATTATCAGCTATTAAGCCAGCCTTTAGATCAATCGTGTTTCACAGTCTAAAAATAATCTCAAATATTACTGGTTCTGTCTCCTTGTGCCAGTTACTGGAGCTTCTACGCAGAAGTAAGTGTACAGCAGTATCGAAACTTGTAATATAAATATAGTCTTTTAAAATTAAGGGTAAATGGTTGGGCAGCAGTACTTCATCAATATGGAGAAGTCCAGAGTGGGAAATACAGCATGTACTTATAAATAAATCCCCATGTGAATTGTGTTCTGTGGCTAAAGTCTGTCTGTATCTTAGTGGCAGTCAGTGCTTGCCTAATGATTTCTTCTGAAACTGACACATATCTATGTGTGGGTTTTGATATGCTGCCTTGCTCCTGCCTTTTAATTTGGGGTACTCAGACTATGTTGATGCCGTCACAAAATGTGTTTTTATGCCTGGTCTGTATCTTTTTTTTCAAATAGCTCTTAATATTCAATTTGTCTTTCTCAATGCCACTGAGCACAGAGGCAATACTTTCAGAGAGCTATCTACAGTGATTGCAAGAGCTCTTTCCTCTGTAACTACTCTGTAGAACCTCTCACAGAGGATATAAAGTTGGGATTAATTGCTAATCATTTAGTAATCATCAGTAGATCTCTGGCGTAATGGAAAGATATCATTACCACTAGGGCTTCATCAGTGATCTCATGTAACTGAGCTGCTGGGGGTGTGTGTGCTCTGTCACTGATTCTGTTTTTCGTGCTGGCAGCCAAAACTTAACACACGCTGCTGCTGTTTTGCTTGTCTTGTCTCTGCTTCCAGAAAGTGTTTACAATGAATTATTTAATGTTTCTGTGTGCTAATGAATGTATGTTTGTTTTCAGTAGGACTCTGTAATTCAACAATCCATTGGCTTCTGCAGCAAAGTTGTGGCTCAGAAGTTCCTCCCCTGCACCCAGTTTGTAGCCTCCCCATGTGCTCTGTCTGGCTGTTTCTAAATCTTAGCTCACTAAAATGTGCTCCTTTTTAGCCTGGATTATTCAGTGTCTTTACGTAAATACTGCTGTGCTGATAGGTGGATCTGTGATCTGTGGCAGAGGGCCATGAATCAGTGACTAGCTTCATTTCTGAAACTGCAGTATCACTGCAGTGGTAGAGCTAAAAGGAGAAGTTCCTAAATATGTCAGAAAACTTGGCACACACCAGCTTCTTGGTGGTTGTGTAGCTGGAGCTTGAAACCAAATTCTAGACCTCTGTCCTCTCCCCTGGTGTGATGCAGGTAGACTGTGGGTGCCATTTGCACCTGAGCTGCTGTTAGCTGGCTGAAAGAGGAGTCCTCAGCTGCTTTAGCTCGTGTTTTGGCTTTCAAATACAAGTATCTGAGTGCTTCTGCAGTTTTGCCCTATTTAGAAAATGTCATCTTAACAGTTTATGGGTAATTCCTACAGAGCCGAAATGTAGTTGGAACCACAGTTCTGTGCATAAATGTGTTCTGGGTAGTTGAGTTTCTACCTGTACAGCAAACTGGAGGGAATGTTGATCCTGACAGAGATCAGGGAATACTTTGTTGCCATGTATTTGTCTTCAGGGGAGAGAAGGTTTCACCCTCTGTATCTCTTGCTGATCAGCAAAGCCCAGTGCTGATGCTGTAGAAAGGTCTTCATCACCTAGGACACAGGGGAAGAAATTCAAATAATACACTTGTAAGGGTACCTAAATATATTACAAGCATTTTACATGCTGCTTTGCACTCTGTATAATGTAGTGTGCCATCTTAGTGAAAGAAAAATGTGTCAAGACTTTCAAACTCTGTGAGGTGTTGTTCTTATACAGTTCAGATGTCCAAGTTTCCTTTAATTAGCAAGATTTTGTGTAAAATGATATTGACCCAAAGGTTCATAGCTATTCCTGTAATTTGATTGTAACTGTAATGCCTGTGTGACACCTTCCAGCCTATGATGTTATGTGTAATCCTGCGTGCAGCTACAGCTCTGGGAACTTCTATATTAAACTCAGTGTTGTGGTTACTTGTGAATGAAATTACTGGAAGAATCTTGGACAAAAAAGTACATGGAAGGATTTAAGGCAGAACATGGCAAAGCAAAGGCTGCAATTATCTGCAGCTGAAAACAAGTAGCTTTTAATATGTCCATTCACCTAAGAAGGGAGGGAGAATTATAGACCACATGCTCTTTCTCTCCCTTTTTCTATCATTTCTCTTCTTCTTTTTCCTTTATACAGTTTATCACCCATAATTTCAGGATGTGTTTTGTTTCTTTAAGCTGTTTTATCTATAGGCTTATGAGGTCAGTCATGTGTGAATTCTTTTGTTAGTCACCTCACCTTTTGCCTTGATGATAGAAAATTGATCAGGCCTAAAGTACAAGTTCAATAGACAACCCCCTTGGTCCTTTGTCTAGGAGAATAGCTACCATTGAAGGCCATGAGCAGGTTGCTATTAATATGACAGCCTGCTCTATCTCCCACTGTAATTTATAATGAAATACCTAATCTCCATTATTTTGATCCAAGCAGGCGATCCCATGAAAAAGTCTTTTCATCCAGTTCCCAATGGCAGTTACATGAGAAATGGCAAACCAATAATTTTTGTCAAGTTTTTTAAGCCAACAGAAATGCTTTTCCACTGCTACAGTTTCAAAAGGCACAGATAAAGCTCATTCACTGAGATGAATGAAAAAGCCATCTGGGGTTTTTCTTTTTGACTTCCTTTCCTTTTCTCCATCCTTGTAATCAAATTTGAGCAAAATCAAATGGGGCTTTCTATGAAAGTACCTTTTGTTGATCTGAACGAGCTGGTAATTTACAAAATACCCTTCCTTTGTGAGGAAGGCTAAAGAAAAAAAGAATCAGTAGCTTTTAAAGCTGGGCCTTGGTGGGACTCTAAATGCAGTGAAAGCAGTCTGTGTTGAGAGATTGAAATGCATTTCAAAGCCAGGCCTGAGTCAGGGTACAGGGAAGAAAAAACCTATGTGCATTTTATAAGAAGAAAAACCTGAATGGGAAGGGGAAAAGAGAGAGAGAGAGAGGAAAAAATCTGGATAATACATTAATCATTATTTTGGAAATTGTCTTCCTTACTGACACATACTGCGTAACTAGTGATTGAGAACTTGGATTTTTGTTCTATTATAGGCATCTCAACATTTGTCTGTGCTGCTTTAAAGTTTGAGAGGCAAGGATCCTTGAACACTGCTGGACTATGTTTTAAATGTGTATATATATTTTTCAACTTTGCTTTTTGTGGTTCTTTTTCCTTTTTTTTTTTAACCTTGCCTGTGAAGTATTATGAGGAAAAATACTTGCAGGAAAGCTGAATTTATTCTTTTTGGCATGCTAATGTTTATTTTTATTGTATTTCTGCTTACCAGATTTCCTAGGGGTAATTATTTCCCACTGACTCAGACCACAGGACAGTGTGAACACCTCACAAATAGTAAGTTTGTGCCTTGTTTTTATTATTTGTTTTTAATATGAAAAAGCTGAGAATGTTTGATTAATTGCAAATTCAGTATTTTAAGAATGCTATACAGCTGTATGAATCTATTAATGAGAAATATTGATGTGTTTTAATGCTTATCATCTCTGCTATAACTGTTTAGTGAGATAAAGATAAGTGCATTGTCCTATGTTGAAGATAAAACAGCTTGTGAAATAAACATTCATTTAGATGTCATATGCAATGATGTGAGCAAGCCTAGCCCATATTTTAATCTTTTCTTGTTTACAGGCTTGCTTAGAATATAAAATGTTTCCCTGTTTCCAATTCTGTTTTGATTCAGGATATAAATGCATTTAAAAACAGCTTCCTGGCTGCACAATATAAAATATGACCAGCAATTTTACAGAAATGTTGGCACTCATAGTAGAAACTCTGGGGTTTATTTTTATTTTTAAGAAAGCTTCTTGTGTTATTTTTACCTTGACTTGTGCTGTGTTCTGGTAGGAAGAGAGAGGCATGAATGTTACCGAGTAAGATCTGATTATTGTTGCAAATGAAGCACTGGTAAAACCACAGTGGCTTTTAAATTTTTCTTTGAAAGACAAAGCTTGTAAATAATGTAGAACTCTGAACTTTCAGTTATAAGCTGTTTGTTTCAGATGAAATGAGATGAGACATGATTTGTTTTGCGTTCCTTATGCATACGTGTGGACAATGTTGTGCTATCCACTTAAAAAGCAGATTACAGCAAAGCAGGCTGCGATAAGTCTTTTGCTTATTAACATTACCAAAAATCCCAAGTCAACCTTATAAAGTTTGAGTGTGGTTTCCATTAATGAGATGCCAAATTATTTAACAAACAGCTTACAAAGTATTTTCTTCTACATAACCTGACTTCTGATTGAAGTGGAAAATGTCAAGAAGTTACTTTTGCAGCTGAATTAATTTCCCACTTCTAGTTCTTACCATTCTATTCACTTTCAATTTCCTTCAGGATTTGTTTTCTCACATGGTTTTGAGCCATTTGCTGCCTCCTAATGACTGACTTATAAAACAGCAAACATGGAAAATTTCCAAAAAAACTTTTTCTGGAGCTATCACTGCTGCATATTTTGTAATTGTCTACCATTTTTTCATATATTTATCATTGATGAAAAAATTTGTGACTTTTTAATGATTCTGCTCTGTGATATTTTTAGCAGAACTTCAGACTTTCCACCCTGAGAAATACAGGATACAGTGCCTTAATGGGAAACTTTCCTAGTGCTGAGTGGGGAAACAAAGACACAAGTGGTTGACTTTGTTTGGGTCATGTCATTTAGACAGTGTAAGAACCTGTGCTTTCCCAGGCTGGCATTCCAATATCATAGGGCACTTCTTTTGGTTAAATAATTGTCTCCTTCCCTCCCCCATTTAAAAATGCTAATTTATACTTGTTTTGTTTTCTGTCCTTTCTCCTTTTTACCTTCTTAAACTTTAAGACACAATCTTCATTAGAGACTTTGTCAAACCTAATGGGTTTTAATTGATTATTTAACAAATGAAGCACTAACAAAGCTAGATAGAGTCCCTCATGGTCTTATCCATGTATCAAAGCTTGTCTTCTTACTACATTCTTGCCACAGTGCAGCACCAGCCTGCTCAAGAAATTTTGTGTCCTGTCAAAATGTAAATATTCAGAATTATATGGGACATAGAGAACATAGATTTTTCTCCATCTAACCTTTTCCCTCTTGTGAGGTCTGTAAGTAGTACAAATAGTTTGAATTGGGATGAGAGGGTTGAATGGAGCTCTGACTTTGCCCCCTATTATTTATGTATATTTGCGGATACTCTCTAAACTTTTCCCTAGATGGAGTTACACTCAGTGACAACACTCCAGTTGTGGCTGAATGTTTGTAAACCACTGTAAGGCTCTTAAACGTGAGTTGGATCTTGCAGGAGTATCTTCAGCTGTGCCTGATTTTGAGCTGCCAAGTTTTATGTTTGAACTTTTCAAGCTCAAGCACGTTTTGCATTAGAGTATGAGGAATTAGCATAATAAATTACTTGGAGTATTTTTTAAAATAAATATCTTCCATCATTTTAATCATCTGTTGGGAAGGCTTTGTTGCTGGAGAGACTCATAGCAACAAAAGAATGCTACTTTTTTTGAGAATGTATGTAAATGTACACTTAATTTATATGCATAATTTGTATAGTCTTTGATTTGAATCCTGGAGAAGAGTTTACAGTAATGACACAATAAAATGGGCGACTGAAGTTATCTAATGAGTTAACAAGTACTTCCTCTGTTAGAGAACATAATCCAGTGCAGCATAAACTGAACAAGGAAATGTACACTGTGACAGGTTAGCAGCACCATGGGCGAGCTGCTCTGTCTGTTGATACAACTGTTGAATATAATCAATAATTCTACTGGCCAAGCCTAAGATGTTTAATCAGATGGTTTGGGTGTTTAACCAGACTGAGTTGGACTGGGATGGGAAAAGATTTTGAATGAACTTTTTGGTGGCCTTTTTTTAATCTTCTTAAACAGCAAGAGGTGGGGACAAAGGACAGTAGTTCCTGGGTCTCATGTGCCCACTGGGGTTCTGCATTGCCTGCAAGAAACACTTTTCTTTCCAGATAAATTTTTGTCACTGAAAACTAAAAGTGAACTCAGCCTTAGTGAACATACATAGCAGCTTATAAGAACGGGGTTCTCATAAAGATCGCAAGAAAATGCAGATTTAGGCAGTGTCACATCTAGAGGGAGTCCCTTAAAGGAGAGATAGAGGAGAAAAAGGCTACGGAAATCTGTGGGAATTGGAATGAGTATAGAGTGTTAAAGAAGAGATAAGAAAAATTCTAAGAGTGGTGGGTGTTGTTGAGATAAGGAAAGATCATTAACCCTTCCATGTCCCTGTGCCCAGGTCTTCTCCTCAGGGTCCTGAGCACCTTTTAGATTGACTGTCCCAGGGCTGATTGCTACATTCAATTGAAACTGAGGTCTCTGTTCATACTATCCTAAAAATGGCAATTTTTTAAGGTTAATTTTTCTCACTGTTGTTACCACACATTGTGGTGAACTTTAAAGAAATGCAAGCTGCTCCTCTGAAACACTGAAAGTGAGATTTCCCCCTCAGGCACTGATGAGCAAGCCCGGGTCTGGCTGCTGCACTGCGGGACAATCCTGGTTCAGCTTTTTCTGCTGCCAATGCTCAGTGACACCAGGTGGGTGGGCTGGCGGTGTTGCGGCAGTGAAAAGTAAAGTAATGTGCACAGTGTTCCCTTTTAGTCCATGAAGTCCATCCCTAAACATCTCAGGATGCTGCCAAAGTTCTGATGGTAACTTCGGGGTGGGACAGCAGGACCAATGCATTTAAGTACAGGTATAGATACTGCTGTGGTCACTTAGAACTGTTGTACTAATGGCATTCCCAATACATGGTGAGTTTGGTGTAGTCAGGTCTATAATGAATACAAAACTTGCTGTTCAGCATGAACTGTGTGATAAAGGGTGTTTTAGGCAAGGGTTGTGTGATCTTTTGTGGGTTTTTTAAAAGGCTTATTCCTTGTGGATTTATAGAACACCTGCAACACACCTCAGAAAATTCTTGATGTTATTTTGAGCATTTACAAGGACATTCGCTTTAGTCATTTGGTCAGACCTGATTGTGGGTAGCAAACATTTCATGTTGTACAAAGGGCAATACAGAAGGAGGTGTTCTTGGGGAGTATTTCTCTCTACAAAATAGTCCAACGAATTACTTTATTTAACACATTGTAATCCACCCAGGGACTAAGAATATGCAAGATTACAGATAAAAAGTTTTCGTCAAACTAGTCTCTAAACTATCTTTTTATTTGCAAATTTCTTGTAGGATACGTTGCCATCCTGTAGAGTAGTGAGGTCTGGATAAAATGTTTTAAAATACTTTCTGCCAGTTTTTTCCTTTGGTTTGAGTGGAACAAAGCCTCTGAGGGACACAATGCTGGAATTTGTTGTAGAGAGTAAGTGCAGTAATATGCCATTGCCCACAACAGCGGTGCCTGGTTTAATATTTTATCTTCCCTTCCCTGCCAGCTGGGGGAAAAAAAGGTTACAACACTATTGTTGTAGTTTTGTTGCATAGGGGAGACATTTTTAAGTTGACCATTCACTGTTTACCTGTTACTTTTTATTCAAAGATCATAAAATCTGTGGCACAGTAGGACTGTGGGTCACAGTCTTTTTGTTTTCCTGGTTAATAAAGCAGACCTGGGAGACACTCAGATGAATATCTGTGGCTTCGACATCTTCAGGGACTCTGTTTTCAAGGGCACACCAGCAGCAACATGAAATTGTCCTCTACTTACAATTTGTCCTCAGACTTAGAAAGCTGGAAGATAAGAGCAGAACTATAGGAGAAAGGTGCCTTGTAACCAGCCTCTGAAAAAACTTGATTGGAAATAGGGTTCAGATGTAAAAGTACTGTTTGCTGCAAGGCTTTTACACTGCTAGACTGCTTTTCACCTCAGAGATCTCCACTGTGATCCCTTCTAACAGATTTGGGGAGTGGAAGCTGTGCATTTATTGACATTGTGTTAATGCTGAGGGGTGTCCTTGTCAGCATCAAGTGCTTGTAGCCCTGAAGATGGTATTTCTGATTTTTACTGGAGGGTATCCCTTCCATCTTAAAAACATAATTCTGTGTAAAATAGTTTCGTTGCAGTCAGTCTGTAAAAGGTGGGATACTTAGAACAGCCATACAGAGCACTGTGTTTTGTTGGATGTCACTCATTCTTCAGTCTTCCAGTGAGTGTCCTGCTCGCAGGGATACCTAAGGCTCCAGACAGAGTCATTCCCTGTGCCATGATGTGCAGAGAAGCCAGAGTGGCACCTCTGCCCACGCCATCTTCTGAGCAGTCCCAGGTCTGGTGTCTGAAGAACTATGAAAAAGTATTTTCAAATGCTTACTCTTCTTGTTTGGAAAGAAAGGGGTTTAAATCAAAGTGGTTAAGTTTTGTTGGCAGTGAATTACATGCAGAGAGATCCCAAGTGCTGTTGCTTTATCACATCCATGTCACAAGGACAGTCTGTGGTAGATTGCAATATCTGTTTCTGGTAAAAATGACAGGAGTTTTTTGTGGTGCAAAGTATTTGTGGTCATTGTTTCTTAGTGCTGTGCAACAGGAGCCAGGTGCTTTGAGAGGCAGCAGGGAAAGTCCTTTACAGTGGCAGCATCTTCCTGGAGCTTCAGTAGCCTCTTAATCCAACAAACTCCTTAACTGTGCATAAGGCAGTGGAGCCCCTCTGTTTGAAACAGAGTGCACCCAGTGCTAAATTTCTGCCTTAATGCTTGAGGTAGCTATGGCTGAATTTTACTAATTCTACAGTCAGTTTCAGCTAATCAAAGAAAAGGTATTTTTGGAGCCTGGCACAAATAATATCTGTTAAAGTAAAGGGCAAGCACTTTGGTGGTGTGAAGTCCTTGGTTTCTTGCGTCAAATAAGACTTTTTAGACAAAAACCCCACAACTAGTTTTGAGATCATAACATGTCATGCGCATTTTGCATTTTATGCACATTATATATTTTATGTACATAACTGCATCTTAGATTCCTGTTTGCAATAACCTTTATTAAGTGTTAGGGTGTAGAATTTTATTGAAATCATCGAAGTTCTAGACCAGGGGTTTATAGGGATGTTCCCTGTTCCTTTTATCTCAAACTGAAGAATGTTATGATGTACCAAGAATGTCTTTTAGATTTTTTTTAACCTTGTTCATTTTTTTAATATTCTTTTACTACACTGTCTTGTATTTCTTTCCTACTGTGTATATTTGAGAGCTTTCTAGGCCATTGGCTGATGACTTTGCTGTCTGTTTATATATGCAGTACAGACCCAGTTCATGACTGGAGATTCTAGGTTCTTCTGTGCCTTTTTATCTGTGAAAGGAGAACAGTATTTTTATGCTAGCCTTGTGTGTGTGCATGGAAATAATTGTACCAGGAAAATAATGCCTGACTGGCAACCTTACAATCAAAGGTCCTATTTCAATTTAGGAGATTAAGGAAGGATAGATTCACAGGCAATAACAAACTAAAGGCTTTTTATCAGGCTATGCAAGTCTTCTGAGTGTTGTGGAAATGTGCTAATTATAAAGTGGCACTAATTTTCCTACCAACCTTGCAGAGCCATGAACTTAATCTTGTACTGTCAGTAAAACACTTCTGAATCTAGTGGGAGGTGGTACAGCTGTGTGAAGATCTCTGGAAATATTTGTCCACTTCTAGGATTGTATTTGTTCACTCCTAAGATGTATGTTTGCCACATGGAGTGACCACCATTGCCCATTCTGTGGTTCACAAGATGCCTGATAAGAATTCTCATCGTTCTTTGTTTCAAAAATAAAAAGTCATGGATTAAGAATATTAGACTGAGTTCCATCATGATTGCATTGTTGATAGATCTGGCCATGTACGACAGTATCTCTTGAGTCAGAAACCTGACGGTGGTTGAATTTCATCAACTTATGCATTCAGAAAACATAAACTCTGTCCTTGTGCAAAAAAAGCCTCTTTACAGTTTAAGGAAGCAAGTCCGTGCAAGAGCTCTGTCTGTTCTACCAGCTCTTGTGCTCTAATGCCTCCTGTTTCCTCTGCTTGAACATCTCTGAGGCTTTTCTCATCGAAGCTTTGCAGTGCAGCCTCTCTGGTGTCCATCAGGCCAGGTAGGTGTGAATTTTCTTATGCATTATGCTTTCAGTGCAAGTCAGTTAGAAGCAGCAAACCAGTGTGGGCAGCAAACATGGACTAAAGGGATATCTGGAAACTATTTGGTAGAACGGGTATGCAGATTGCTGACTACATAATGTCTGAGAAGTGTTTTGGTATTTGAAGCGGGGAAAAATTAAAATAAACTACAGAAACTGTAATCTGGAATAAGAATCTGAGGTGTCATTTTGGTTTTGTATAAATTTCTTGAAGAATTTCAGCTTGAAAATGTTGCAAAATAAAAGTTCTTTTGAGTGTTTTTTTCAGTCAAGTATATTTGTTTCAGTTTATGGAAAAAGCATAACCTCCATATGCAAGAGAATGTACGGGGGGATTGGTAGCATACAGAAGTGGATATAGGAAATTGTTGAGTCAGTGTAAACCCTGAATGGTTTTGCAGCAGAGTGAAGTTAAAATGTATTCAATTTAAAACAGAACGCGCAACATCTTTTTTTGCTTGCTTTCAGGAACTTGCTGTGTAAATTCAGCCTATTACAGATAAATGAAAGAGAGGAGTTATAAAATGAAAAGTAGCTGTAATGCACAGATTGAATGTTTGGGTGGGAGTGAAAGTAGGAGTTACTGGGTTGGAACAGATTCCTTAAGATCTGTCACATCATACCATTAAAATAAAGAGCTAGACATAGTAATTTTAAAGGGATATTGTGTAAAAGTTGGGAGCTATTAATGCAGTAAAATACGTTGATGGATTCCAAACTTACGGTCTGTTATGTGTATTATACTGACATAATAACTGTAGATAGCAAATACTTGCTGTGGGTACTGGATTGCTTGTGAAAGGAAAGACTGCAGTGTGTTAGGAAACTTTGATTCCATCAGCTCCCTGTGTGTGTGTGCTTGCAATTTCATTAGGTTATTCCTGTAATGTTTTTGATCAAATTTGTAATATAATCAAAGACCTTCATTAAAAGTTGTGAATTCTTTCCATTTTTACATTCTTAGCAGCTGCAATCCTCGTGTGAGAAGGCCAAAAGAGGCAGAAATTGCTTCAATTTCTTTTGTTCTGCCACAGAAATTTTAATGGCCATGGGCAACTCACTTCATTTATCTGTTCTCCACTGATATCTAGTCTCATACTGGTAGTATTTTGATGACAAATAAATAATTTCGCAAATACTTAAAACCTGTGGATAATAGTGTTGTATAAATGATCAAGATTTTCGATAGAGCAGAATATAAAACTGAACAGTACTTTTCCACAGCCAGGCACTTTATTCTAGGTATGTTTGTTCCTCCCTGGCTCCCCATACTGTCTCATCTGGGCACCTCACTATCTGTGCCTATTCTTGCAGTGCCCCACCTTCCCATTTTATTGTGGGGTCCTTGGATGTGGAAACAGAGGGTTTTTCTTAACGTATCACAAAATATCTGAGGAGAGTGGTGAATTCAACTCAGTCTCCCAGCACTAATTTCTGATCCAGTCTTCCTCTGTCTTCCATGGAGAGCCCATCTCAGGCTCCCTGGGAGGTACTGGAAAGCCTTTGCTGACTCTGCAGTTTGGGGTTGGTGAGTCCCATTTGTTGTATGTCACAAAAACATAAAGAACTGGGAAGAAACGGGAAGCCTGGATTTTCTGCAGTGCAGAATTGCACCTGGTATATCATTAAGGTGGTGCAATGTGCATCTAAAATTATATATAAAATACCTCAATTTTAAAGCAATATCTATTGCTTGTTCTTCCATTTCTTCAATGTTTTACAAATTGTATCAAGGAACAAAACCACTTTTAAAATCCCTTTTTTAAGGAAAGAAGAAGAGAGATGCTTTTTAAATGAAGGTGAAGGTTATGATACATATTTAACAAAGCCTGGGAACCTGGAAGTGTAGACAGCCATTGTCTTGTCTTAACCCAGCGGTGTGAGTAAAGGATACAGTGTCAGATGTAACTTTGAATTTTCCTGGCTTCTGTCACTTCACATCACAACCTTAAAATTAGTAATGTACATTTTTTTTGTTGAGGAACAATAGCTAAAAATGTATTTTGACTAGTAAAATTAAGAAGATGACATGTAAATCATAGAAGTTCACTATGCAACAGTAATGTGTGTCATTTTTTAATACAAGTGTAATTCTGAGTACATGGTAACTACTATCTATAGCTACAAAAATATCACCACCTCCTGCCTTTTGGCAAGAAACTGTATTTTAAGTTTTATATATAGATTACACAATGACAGAGAGGGTAAAAACTTTTGCCTGAGCATTATACTTTAGTACAGAGCAGGAACTAAATATAGTCACTGTGTCATCACAGCAAGGTTGCTTTATGGCAAAAATACAAAAAATAAACCAGCAGAGATGTACATTACTGCTGTTACACAGTCATTAGAGACAGATGAAGTTGGCTATAGAAGCAGCTGACTACAGGAGATCCTATCATGAGTGATAACAATTGAACCTGAGCAATGTCATTTCAGCCACTGGGACCTGTTCTGTTAACTCCCAAATTCTTCTCATTAATCTGCTTTGAACAGAGATTGGAGATTTCAGACTGGTAGTGATGCACCTTAACCTTAATTAGCCAAAGGAGTACTTTTGGGTACTTTTTCCTTGAGTGTAGCAGCTTTTCAGGCCTGTTGGCAAGGCTCCTGCACTTCCCCCTAAGGAAGCAGGAATTGAACCCATTTGCAAAGGAAGAAGAGAACAGAAGAAATCTGATAGTTCTTCAGGCTGCCCCGTTCTTCAGCTCTAAGCTGGTCCCTGTCCTTTCTGCCTTCTCTCTCTCCCTGTGCTTGATTCAGTATCAAGAGGAAGAAGGGGCTTGAGGACTGAAACTGCAGTTTTCATGCAGCTCCAGGAGGGACCGATCCAACTATGGGAAAAAATATATTTTTCCAAGGGCTGGGTGAAGGTGGGTAATTGGGAAAGGGAAAAAGCGGGTTGTTTGTGGGCAGGAAGGTGAGCAGACATTAATGAATATAAGATTTACTACGGGTTTCTGAACTCCAAACCCCAAATAATCTGCAAGTGAAGGTCTGTTAGGGGTTTGTGCAAAGTTCTGCTGAATCACGACGATTGGACAGCGTCAATTATGTGTTTTTCTTACACAAGCAGAGCTGCTTGGCAAAAGCAAGAACAACCTATTATAACCTGCATTTTTGTTTTAATTGAGGTTTTTTAATTTGTGAGCTAGTAGTTGAGCTACGATGTACAACAACTGAGTCAAGTGCTGGAAGTCAGTTCTGACCTGTCCTGTTCCTATTGCATTCAGTCAGCAAGTAAACTCTCATCTGAGGTTCAGGATCTGACCTGCCCCTCCCATACTAGGGCTTTCTCCTTCCATGAGAACATTCTCCATTTGCTGAATTGTGATATGTTTGCAAAATAGAGCAGTTTAAATTTAAAAAGGTTGTACTGCCAGCTAGCACATTACCAAGTGATTATAGACCCTTCATCTGGGATATGAGAGTGTAAACCTCCTCTAATAAATTATGACTACTTTTACAAAATCTGGACAGGGCTCTAATGTTGTAAATGCAGCATTAAAAGGAGCATTACCTCCTCTAGCACCATCTTGTGTTTTCTCTTAAAATGTAAGGGGAAGAGGGTCTCTTGAGCTCCATCACAAGTACAGAGACTGACCTGTAGGTATGTTAGTCACACTGAACATGCCATTTGACTAATATGGAGATTTAACACAGAGTTATTTAGGCAGGATCCTAATAGGCCTGCTGTAGAATAAGGAAAGGTCTGCCCTGATTTGATTTGTGAGAAATAAGGGATGATTTGCCAAGCTTGGGGAAAAAATGCTGGCAATTCTTCTGTTTTAGTTGTATGGCTTTTAAATTACATGTAAATCCCCTCAGTGATTTAGTTCTTTTGTGCATCTGGACTATAGTACCTGATTGTGGTGTGGTTTTATTTGGGGTTTTATTGTTGTTGTTTGGTTTTGTTCACTAAGACTCAAATTCACAAAAAGATCTGCCTGCTTAACTCTCATTTTCTTAAATATATACTTAAGTTTGGAGATCTGGTCCTAAGAACCTGATCCTGTAAGAATCATGACATATCCTAGTCCTGCTGCTGAAGCCAGTGGAGTCTTCCTTCATGTGTGGAGTAGAATAAGGTCACATACAATGTAGATAGTCTGTCCTGTGTGTGAGATCAGGAGTTATTTTGCGGGCGTACTCTCGTGCTCCCTCTCTCTCTATTTATTTATTTATTTACTTACATTTTTTGTATAATGTGGAAGACAGATCCTAAACTTACAGTGTAAAACAATTTTCTTTATGAAGTAGTGGCAGGAGCCCTTTCAGTGTTTATTGCTTTGCAGCGGTGACATATCCGTAAGTGTCAGGAAGCAGTGGCTGATGCCGGGTGCTGGAACTGCTGCTGGTCACCCACAGTGTGGTTCTGACCTGAACATCCCTGCCTGTAAAATGGGAATTCTTTTCTTTATTAATATGAAATACTTGTTGTTTGCATCACCATTTCCATCTTATTATGGGATTGTACATTTCCAGCAACAGTGGCAACCTGTTATCTGGATGTTAAGAACTGCATAACTGCAAGTAGGAGTTTCTATTTAGTACTTGAGAGAGTCTTTCAGGACTGAAGTGACTTGGTTGTCCTGTTTATGACGTAGCTGTCCTGCTGTCTGTCACTTAGCAATTCAGTGCTTTTAGGGTCTGCTGAATGATAAAATAGTAGCAGTGCAATCCAACTCCACAAATATATTTTTATACATAATTTTAAGACTAAACATTAAAGAATCAAGCCTAAGATTTTTTTTCAAGTAAAATAAATATTCTTGTTTATCAAGTATATCCTCTTGCTTCTTGATCATGTCATAGTCATGCCATGTAAGCTTGTTATTAGGTAAAGTAGATTGCTCAGCAATCAAGTTACTGGTAGATCAAGTTCTGTAGAAATATTTTAGTTTCTAATTTCTCTTTAAGTACCACAGCTCTCATGTGGAAAGTTAGGCACCAAATTAAGAGTTGAACTGCCTTTGTGTGTATGGAAAACAGAGCTCTTTCAAGCTTTTCTGAGAGTGTAGGTGATAAATGTTGCTTTTTTGGTGGCATCTGAGCTTAGTTTGGTGATATGTGGTTGTTTTTAACAACCTGTGTGATTGCAGGTGACCTTGCTTTTCTTGCTATATTGTGGTGCGTTTGGACAATTATTCTGCCCTGCATACAAATAAATATACTACTGCTACTATACTGTTTTAGTCTACTTATCCTTCTTGCTTTCTTACTTGCTGCACTTAAGCCACTGGGTTTATACTACTGCATTTATAATGTAGGCTTACCAGTTAAAAAAAGAAAAAAAAAAAAGGAAGCCAAGATATTGAAGATATTGTAACAAGCTAAAAGGGAAGTTAATGGGAGGAAAGTTGTTCAGCTGAAAAATAGAAACATTTTGTTCCCCTGATGCTTTAGAGCAGATTTTGAACAGTGCTTGTTAGGGAAAGAGGATAGTCATGGAAAATAGGAGGTAGGATTTTTAATAAGGAAAGTAATGATAGAAAACAACCAATAGGAATATGGACAGGTAAAGAATAATTAGAGATCATCTTTAAAGAGCATAAGAGTAAGAATTTTTTGCTCTGTTCATATCATTCTGTGTTGTGCCTTTTGCTAGGATTTTACACATTAAGATTGCCACGTATTGCTTAGTATTGTTAATACGCAAAATCCTGGCAAAAGGTTGACATTGTAATGGCTCTAAAGGACCCATTTCAATGTAAATCCTAAGGGTCTATCAATGTGCAGGGGATTTATGTGGGTGAGTCCCATTAATGGTAATGGGACTTATGTGCGTAAATCTCTTCTGCATTGATGGGAAAATAGACTCCTTAGTATGCAAAGTCTCATTTGAAATCAAAGAGCATTTGCATAAGATCCATACATAGTGTGGAACTCTGTGTGTTAAAAACAGTATGAAAAGAAAATAATACACCTTAACTACTTTAGTGGATAAATACTAGCGTAAAAAGAGTATTCTTGATATGTATTTTATTTTTAAAATTGCAACAATATTTACGCAATTATCTTCAACTACTAGAAACCAAAATAATTCTATTCTTATTACTGTGCATAGCTGCTTTTTACACGAGTGTAGTTGACCAAAATAATTATGTGCAGTTGCAGAAATTTTGCACTGAGCTCATGTCCCAACTTTCTGCATGAAACGTTTCATTTTGGACGATTTGGAGTGCAAGCAAGAACCAAGAGATCTCTGCAGGCCCAGTCCTGCTGCAGTTTGCAAAGCTTGTATGTACATCTCATATACTCTCAGGCGACATCGTGTTCGCTTTAATTTGAGATACCAAACAGGACTAAAAAAGTACGCACAGTTCCTGAGGGTATTCCAGCGGCGATACAGGAGGATTTCCCTTGGGAAGGAGGGGATTTCCGTGCGCGGGAGCCAGGGCCAGCCCGGAGCCGCGCGGTGCCACCGGGTGTCGCTGTTGGCAAATGTAACGTCAGCCGGGCACAGATTTCGGAGGCGGCGATGAAACTTCACTTTTTCAGTCTTCTCCTGGCAGTACCCGGGTGTTTGCTTTGTTAAACTCTTCAGTGCGTACTGCTTGTCCTAGGGGGGCTCCAGTGGACGTGGAGATGGTGCAACAAAATGATAGCGTGGCTTGGGAATGCCTGCAGTATTAATGACCTGCTTTGGTCTTTGCTGTCTGGCATCCAGGCTTGCTGTGTCATTTTAAAAAGAAGCATGAGCATAAACAGTTTAATAATTCTGCTATTTCTGATGGTTTTGAAGTGGGTGAAGGAGAAGAGTAACTTATTTTGCTGATTTGGACAAAAAGTGGCCTCTAGAATGGTTATTCTTTTTAATCAGGAGAGGAACCTGGATGTAGGGAGCAATTTAAGGAGGGAGTTTTGAGTATGTGTGATTTGGCAAGGTTTCAGCTGCCTGCAAGAAGAAAAGCAAGTTTATGTCTCGTGTAATACCTCGCCTCAGGAATTGGTATTGACTCTTCCAATGAGACTTCTCTCATATTCCAGGGCCCTCTAAGGAGAAATAGCAGAGTTGAATGTATTTTAATATTGAGAATATATGCTTTTTGTGTTTAGGATGAGTTTATCATTTGATAAACTCATTTGATATTGATAGGAAATTGTTGAATCTATGTGTTTTCCTTTATTGTTTATGTGAACAATGTTAATCTTGCCACCCACATCTCACTAGCCAGTGCACACTGGAGAATTAAGAGTTGCTCTAGGAACGCAGCTTGAAATAAGCTTTAACGAGCATTGCTGAGTATAATAAACCTCTCCAAAACTCCCTTTTATTTGTTGGATGGAATAAAAGTGGTTTGTGGTTTATATCAGAACCATATTTTTAGATGCAGAACTTCTGTATATTTACAGAGGGTGGTGTGTGAATGGCACAGGTGAAAGCAATTTGTCCAGTTTTTCAATGAGCTGATACTTCTGTGTGCATTGGCTTTTGTCTTTCGTCTTCTGTGTAGGATAGAATATGAATTTATCAACCCTGATTACAGAGTTCCTAGAGGAACTCTAGGTGGTGGACCAAGTTCTTAATGAGAATGATGACAACTATTATGGCATAAAGCCAGATTACTTTTATTTACTTTTTTTGTTTTATACTGAATGGTATCTCACTACTTTTCTTAAAACCTTACTGGGAAGCCTGAATCCAGTGACAACAAAGACACTCGGTTATACCCCTGATATGAATACATCACACTTGGTATAGTGCCATTAAGAATGAATTTGTGTTCTTGTGTGTCTTCAAAAGAAAACTTTCCTGTGCCTGTTTTTGTGAGCAGGGGATCTAAATGGAAGAGCTGCAGCTGTTAGATGGAATGGCAAGCAGGACGCCTGATTGCAGCACCTGACTGCACAGGTAAATTGCATCAGAGCCCCAGGTATCAGCTGAGTATTGTTCCTCCAGCACTGATTAGCATACCCCAGCTGGGACGAATTTAGTTTAAAACCAAGCAGCCTTCCCAAGTAAACTACCAAAAGAGAGGAAGAAAATGGTCCTGAAGCTTTTCAGCTAAATTATTCAAGAGGGTTGTTAGAAGAAGGGATGGTAGAACGAGCTGTGTTTTGTGTCTGAAGTGAGTTCTAGTCCCAGCAGTTGCTCATGCTGGTTATTCCATGGGGTGATGTCCCCCTGCTCCCGGGAGCAGCAGCGTGGCTGTGCTGGAGCAAAGTTCTGTCCCTGGGCAAGGTGTTGCTTTCCTGGGAGCTATGCCTCCAACAGCAGCGTTTGGGTAATGTACCTGATGCTTTCTTTTTTATTTTATGCCTCTAATACAAGTGAGCTTCTTAAGATAACTTTAAGACAAAGAGACAGAAGAGTGGTTGTTGTGTAAATAAGGTTTCTATAATTGCAGTTCATATGTAGCCCAAATGAATATCTCACTACTTGTGTACTCAGTAATGGTGCCCAAAAACTTGGTTAAATACCTTAATGGTTATATAATGTCAGAAATAGAATCAGGATGTTTCAGAATTTGATATTCTTGTAACCTTTGGTTAACAGCTTGAATTTATGTTTTTTAATGAAAATGTTAATTAAAATGGACGAGGTGTGAAAAATCTTTTTGTCTTCTAAAGTCATGAACAACTATATATATTACTGGGTGTATTATAGTTGCTGTACCTGTGGCTGAGTATATGTTGAGTGTCTGCAGCTTCAAGTATCTGTTCTTACAATGCTAAATTCCAAGCTCATTTGTTTCCTACAAAGTGATTTTGACAACTAGATGGTTTATGATATTGCAAAGTAAAAGAAATTCAACACACAAAAAGTTTTTAATTTAGAATAAGTGCACTTACGGGGCCCACAAAGTTGCAGCTAAAAAGGCAGAGTTTCTTGGGTTCTGAATGAGCAGTATTAACTTACCTTATTTTTATGAGTTTTATGACTCAGTATAGTTTTTCTTGTACATGTCTTAATGAGACTGGTTTTCTTAATGCTTGCAGGATCTAATTCTGGACAAATCTGAATACATGTATTGTTTATATGGGGAGGCAGAGCACCTTCTTTTGTGTGTCTTCTGTGTATTTTGTTTTGTCTGCTTACTAAAGGCTTTCTTTTTTGTTTATTTTTTTCCTATTAGAAGCTTATGGCACATTTTACAATCATGTTTTTAACCCTCTCTTTCTTTCTTCCTTAAATATTTTATTCTTTGCTTTATTAATACCAATTTTGCAAAGAATATCTGAAGCTCGGGGGAGGAGGGGAAGGCAGGGAGAGGAATGTTATTCTGCTCTGGAAATTTGGCAACAAGGTCTGTTTTGAATTATGACTTTAATATGGAAGGCTTTCCATCATTCTTTTGGCAATTTATTTTGCCTTAAGATCACAAATGCTGTTGTGTCCACAAAAGCTCTGCTTTTAGGTACAGAATATAGGAAGAGACACCTAGAAGAAATTATCTGGTGCTGGTTTTAAGATATTCCAGAGTTCTGTGTAACTCTCACTCTCTAAAAATGTAATCTTTGGAAGCATACTTGGCCCTGAAGCCATTCTGTGATAACGGGCCCAAGGAATCTAAACTTTGTGATGAAAACTGTGAGATCTGGGTCTTGGAGAATCAGCATGGAAACTGGAACGGTGATGATGAAGGAAAGAAGGGAATCTCTAAATGTATGGGCTGCGATTTTTGTAGTCCAGGTTTTAACTGATATTCCCAGCAGTCAGCACTAGAACTGTGTGTTCAGGGGCCTGTGCTTGGCCTTCCAGGAACTTGCTGCCGTCAGACAGGAGTCAGTGAGGAGACAAATTGTGTATGGTGGGTTGAGAAATCAATACATGAGATTAAAATGTGATTCTTAAAATTAAATTCTGTTGTATGATGGCCACATTTTTCTTATTCAGAAGAGTACAGAATAATACTCTGATGCAATGGTAACATGTGAATGTATTGCATTCCTGCCTTGAGAGTAATGACAATCCCACAGTTATCCTGCAATACAAATCTGTAGGATAAACAAATAAATACTACTATAGTCCTTTATTTTCCTTAAGATAAATTAATTAGCTTTTCACCTCTACCACCTTTGATAAAGTGAAGTGAGAAATAAATAGGCCATTATGAAAGTGCTTTTCAATGCTACCTTTTCCCTTTTCTCTTGGATAAAGCCCATTGTACCGCCTGAATGCATAAAAGCTTAAACCCGGTGTGTCTTCGTTGTTTTGAACAACTTGTGGGTGAAATCAAACCTGTTCTACTGTGAAAACTTGGGGGTCATTGAGCAGCAAGGAAATTATGGCATCACTTGCATATGAGGGTATGAAAAAGGTTAAAGTTCTAACTGCTTTGTGGTTTCTTGTTAGATGACTGCTCGAATAAGGAGTATGAACCTTGTTGCATGGCTATCCCTGGATTTGTTGTTCCATGTACATGTAATCTGATAATAGAATTTACCATTGCTTTTGTGTCTTCACAGTAGTTGAAATGAGGCCACAGCTTGGAATGGTAAGGAGAGGAAGTATCAGAAACGCTGGTGCTCTAACCCAGGATCAATTATTGCAAACGGTCTATGGAGATGGCCCAAAGTTTATTTTAAAAACAAGCAAAACAAAATAAACAACTGAAACCAACTTGACATAAATATAAATGAATTTTTAAATTAAATCATGGATCATCTCAGTTTCTAGACTTTTGAAAAATCGCATAAGTTTTTTCTTCTTAAAATGTGCAAACTGCTAACAAATTCAGTAGTTATTTTTTCAAAGACTGTTAAAGCCTACTTGAAATAATGTGCAAATCTCATCTTTCCAGTAATAGTAGTCTGTTAATTAACAGAGCTTCTCAAATACTGAGATTATGGTTAAAATGGCTCTGAGTAGGAGGTGGTAATGATGTACTGCCTGCTTTACAACACATTATATGCAGTGCACATTAATTCTGGTAATGAGAAGAATCACAGATGTGTGCTTAAAAAATAAAAAGGCAGTGGTAAGAAGAATCACCTTGAATTTAACCAAGTGCTGAAGTCTGTCAATTGTGGTTTATTTCATTTCCTTATATTCACAAAGTAGCCCTTAGCCGCCACATTTGGTTATAGGTGAGTGCAGATACTGAAAGTAACTGGAGAGTGGCCTTTGCTCATGGCAGTGAACACTCTTGTGCCCACCTTGGGGAGCTGAAGCCCTGCTAGGTGTGATTACATGAACTCTAGTGGTACCATTTGGTAAAGAGACAAATGTGTTCATTGTATAAGAAATGACCACTCCATTTCTGCTGTTGTTGTAAAAACAAATTTCATGCACAAACACTTTCTATCCTCAAGAGCTGTGATGGGTTTTGTTGTTTCGGTTTTTTCCTTTCCTTGAGGAACTTGAGATGTGCATTTTAAGAGAGCTTGTAGGAAGGAGACAGAAATGAACAGAGACTTTAAAGCTTGATATTTCCTTTCCATTCATCCCTCTTTTTATTCTTTTTATGCTTCCTTTCAGAGCACAGTTACTCGATGAGATCCAGTAGTCTTGATCTTAGTCCTAAGTCGAATCTGTAGAGAAACACAAAAGAGAATTCTAAATCTCTTTTCTCTCATGTCTTCAAGACTATCATCTGTTGTACTAAATAGAAAGGGTTTTTGGGGGGCTCAGTTTTGGGTGGTCTTCTGATAGTTTAGGAGTTTGTCTGAGGAGCTCTCGTATTTCTGGGAGCCTGAGTCTTAAGTTTTATGGCTGAGAATTGAATGGGCTACTCCACTGTTTTAGAAGATTTAAAATTTGTCTTATTAGATGACCAGTAAAGATATCTTAGTCTAGGAAGAGGTCAAGTAATTTTGTGTGAATAACTGAAAGTAAGGCTTTATTTCTGTCATGGTGAATAGTCCAATTTTAGGATAGTGGGAGGAGTGACTAGTGTCGTATCAATCTTTAAGGGCTAAGTAATACTAAAACATTAAAGGATGTTACATTTCATTTCCCAGATATTTTCTGGCACTTGGGAATTGCTAAATGATACAACTTCTTTGCCCCTATCCAGACTAAGATGATCAAGAGAAAAAATTTAGGTGCCATTGTAAGGAACATCTAAATAACTGCTTTCTTATAAAAGCAAGTTTACTATGTGAAAAACAAGCAGCAGATTGAACTACTGCTTCTTTTTGGGGGTTAAATGGCTAAGAGGGAGGACCTTGACAGGTGGGAGTCCACTCCAGCTGTCATTTGGATGCCTCGGTCATTCCTGAATTTTGTTTCTTGATTGAAGTAACCATAATTGATTTTAATTTTGAAAAAATATCTGTATGCCTTTGATATTCCACAGGGAAAGACTTTAATCTAGAAAATAGTTTGTATTGCTATAGTTTCAGATGTTCCTGCTTGCTGACCCTGGTCGCTGGATGTATGGCAGGCAAAGGGCTCACAGAATGAGGTCCTTAATTAGCTAAAGACATCACTGTCTCTGCTCGAGAGCAAGGTCTAAGGCTGCAGGATACAGCTGCTTTAAACTAAACTGCGTTGCTTTGACCATGGGTCCCTTTCAACTGGCAGCGTTTTCTGTAGTGCGTCACACAGCGCAGTTAATTCGGTGCCTTTAAGGATCTGTGCTGTGTGTAATGGAACAACCAGAGGTGTGTTGTGCACTAAGGTGATGCTGATGCTCAGGTAGTGCTGCGGAGCTGTGAGAGATCAGTGACATCAGGGATATTTTCTCTATTTCCTTTTGTTTACAGTAATGTCCACATTCTCTACAAGCATAACTCTAAAAAAACCAATAATTTTTGTAATTATAGATATGCCTGAAATTCATTATGTTGTTAATGTGTATTCCCAAGGATGACCAATGTGCTTAGAAGATTGTGCATAATGAGTGCTTGGCATTTTATAGATTTGATCCAGGGAGAGGGTAGGATCTTCATACAGTTTTCTGAGTGCCCTAATGTATCATCCAGAGACGCCAGCAGGCACATTCCTGGTGTGTGTTCTGCAGGATACTCTGTGTGTGTGTTTAAATAATGTCATTCCTTAGGATGTTATCAGAAAACCAGGTGGAACGTAAATTATGAGTAATAAAATATGTATGTGGTGACCTTAATTCTGCTAATGGGATGGACCACCTTTCTTTGAGGAAACATTTGAGAACCCTGTGTATTTTTCCAAGAATATTATCCAATCCCTCATGTGCTTTGGCGTGGGAGTAGGAAATGCCCATGGGAAGACAGGAATAAGATCTCATATAAATTAGGGGCACATGATGAGATGGTGTAGTACTTGCACCTTGAAGGAATACAAGCAAATAACTTGAGCAGACCATGCTGGAGTTTGAACCTCAGGTTTTATGGATCTTCTTTTTCTAAAAATCTTATTTTCTTTTTTCATTTTTTTAATTCTAAATGCCTAAGAGGCTTTGAATTAATCTTCTCAAAGCTTTATGTGAGTCATTTTAAGTGGTGTTAGATTTCTTTGTTTTGTTTTTCTAAGTTAGTGAGTTTGATTTATTTTAAGAAAGTGTTTGCAGTCATAATTAAGAGAGATATTAAGCTTAGTGTTAATTACACAAATTGATGTGAATATCTGATTGAGTCCTGAGAGGGTTAGATTTTTCCCAGCTGTGAGAGATGACATTAAAAGATGGCTAATTTGTAATTTAACTGCAGGAGTTAAAGGAATTTGCAATAAAAATATGAATGTCTTTGTTTCTAAACTTTAATAGCAAAATGTTTTATCATCTTGGGTGGCTTTAATACACTGGTAGTGTGATGGAGAAACTAAATTGTCTGTGGTAGAGAGAGGGCAGGATCTTCCTGTTAGGACCTTCCTCTTCTGTGGAAAATACTATTCATTTTGGAAGAGTGGAGAAAGCCTGACTATTTTCCTGTGTTCTGTAAAATCACAGAAAATGACCACTTCCTTTAAGAGTTTTTTTTTTTTAAATCATATTTTGCAGAAGAACAAGAAGGAAGGGTATAAAAGCCGTAACTTCTGAGGCATGGAAGGTTGATTCATCACCTGTTTTCAAGTGATACTTGCTATGGATTTTCTAAATTTTTTTTTTTATTTGCAGAATAATTTTCCCATGTTCTGTTGGCATTTTCAGGGCAATTCAATTAAAAACCAAGTCTGAAGTTGACCTTGTTTTGGGGAGTGTAAGTGTTGGCTCAGATAACTTCCCAAGGTTTATTGGAACCAAATTTATTCTGTGATTACAGTTTGAAGTCTCTATTTGGAGCCACTATACTAGAAATCCCCTCTGGCACTGAGTTCTGAAAATAGATGTAATGTCCTGACATTTACAGAGGACTCCTTTATTATAAGAAGCATTGATCCTGGGGCCCCTTTCAATGAACTTTCTGGGTTTCTTAGCAGTCTTGATTTTTTTTATATTTCAACAGATAATAAGAGGAAACAGAGTGCTCTGTTTAGTCTTATTATTTTGAGAAAGTACAGGATTTGCATGTCCTGGTGTGTGATTTTGGAAAACTAGGAATAATGAGGGGTTTTCTTCATTTCCTTCAAACAGCTGAAATGTATGACTATAACAAACTCTGTGTGAATGGGAAACCGAAATATTTTTACTGGGTTTGGACTTATATCACTTTGTACCAATGGATTTGAGAGGCTTCACTGAATTGTCATCTTCTCTCTCCTGAGTGTGAAACCTGGCATCTAGATAACTGCCCCAAAGTTGCCTTGTGTTGCAAGATTTCTCTCCTGTTGTGGCTGATGTACTCTCTGGAGTGGATTGAGTACTAATGGTGCTTGTCCCAATGGCATCCGGCCAGATTTCGAGTTCCCGGCATGTGGCTCGTGTGTCGTGTGAAGGATATCCCCACAACTAAGAAAATAAACTCAAAAAGTATGATTGGGATAAGAGCTTAAGTGCAAAATGTGGTGGTGTTGTGGTTTGGTTGGTCTTGTTGTGGGGTATTTATTTATTTATTTATTTATTTATTTATTTATTTATTTATTTATTTATTTATTTATTCTTACCTGACTGTTCTCTTTGTAATGGACAGAGTTTTCTGCCAGGAAAGGCAGTTGCCTGCCAGGAATTGGCCATGAGGAAGGCTGTTGTTCCGGAACAGCAGCTGTGCACTGCAGCCCCTTACGTTATCACCAGATATTACTTCTCTTTGAAAAAGCTCCCTGAGTCTGATGTTACAGTCCGTCTTAGTTGTCAGCTACTTGTGATACTTACTGTTCTAAATTATTTATTTTCCTTGATGTCTCCCTTGGATATTTGGGAAGAAAAACTACAAAAGTAATACCAGTTTTTCCTGTTATAGGAGGGTTTTTTTCAAGTGTCATTAAGTTGTTTGGAAATTTCTAGAACTATAATTTTGAAAATCTAGAGAGAAAGGCGGTAAAAAAAATCCTTCCTTATTGTAACAGAGTGTCTTAATTTATTTTTTTTTAATTGCTTTCTCTGGTATTAGTTCTGTTGCTATATTAGCCAGTGCTCTATTAAGTGTGAGTCAGGTAAATAATCACGTTGAAAGACTTGAGCAAGTCAGAAAAGTTTTGGAGTATAATGCATTCTATGGCAAGAAATCACCTGTATGTTAACTACCAAATATTGCTAATGAGGCCAATACTGATGCCGCATGTAAATGCCCGTATCAAATATGTTTTAATGTATATTCTTGGCTTTATAGGCATTTAAATTTAAATGTTACGACAGTAAATCTGTGTTTGGAGAAGAACCTAAGAAGAATCAAAGTACTACAATGAAAATATCCAGTATTTCAGTTAATTCAAAATAAATGGGGAAATTAAATTTAAATATTTTTAAAGAGTCCTTGAATGGTTTGTTGATTAGAAACTAATGTAACTCCTTGTCTAAGATAAAACACCAAACAGGCAGCAGCTGCTGGTAATTGGTGCAAGTAATTGTAGAGCCAATAAGTTGAAGAAGTGCTTATTAAAAGAAACTGCCTTCCTATCTGCTTGTAAGTTCAATTGAGAAATGCACTCTACATGTGGTCTGACGGTACGTAAATTATACACCTGATTTAAAAACACTCCATCCATAAGAGCTCCTGTTTTGCTCATCCATAAAAATTTTACTTTCTTTATTACTAACTACTTGCAGCAGCATATGGCATAACATCTATCAAATTAGGCATTGAGGACATCTTAGACTGGCACCCTGCTGGCTTGAATCATGTGCTTAATGCATATTGCAGTGCGTTTAACCCGTTGAGTGCCCCGGGACAGGCTCCTTGCTCTCCCGCAGGAATGCCCATGTGGCCTCCCAGGCACAGCCTGGCATCCCGCTGATCTGCTGGCATTCCACAGCAGGGATGGAGCTGCCTTCAAGGGGCTGTTGTGCAGGCAGCGTTTCAAAGGAATGATTCTCATTCTACAGAAACTTTGAGGCTACAACTTCTTTGTTTAGACCTAATATGAAAATAAATGGATCTGAGAAGAAGAGTTGAAATTCAAACTCACGATTTTATTTTTTTTAACTTTAAAATTGAAATTAAGCAACGCTCCTCTTTCAGCACATTAGTTTGCATACAGATTTTTCTAAAAAAATAAAATCGATTAACATGATGCAATTATCTTCTAGTAAAAATTGAGGTGATGTTGTGCATTCATCTCACAGAGGCCTGCTTCTGAAACAACAAGAAAACTATTTCCTTCCAAATCCAAATTTTGTCTTCAACTTAAAACAAAATATTTTCACTCATCTCTGTCTGTAAAGAATCTTTAAGAAATCCAGTTGTCTACAGGCCTGAAAATGTTTTGGTGTATCTTTAACAAGTCACACACCATGGGTAAAACCTGAGGAGAAATTACTGTAGATGTCTACTAAACCAAGATTTAAATACTGGGGGAGATGAGGAATAAAAGCATCTGGTCCAACAGTCACCGAAAAGTCATTTGGATGATCTTATTGTGGGTTTTGTGAAAGCTTTCAGGGCATTCTTTGAAAACAGTTTCAAGTCTGAATACTGCTTTCCCTTGCTTCTTGACAGTAATTTTTAATGGAAGACTCTCATTGGCACTAATTTAGAGGTTTTATTTTTAAACTGAAATAAACTTACACTTTAAGTTACTGCATTAGCCCCAAGGCTAACTTGGCAATGTGGTTTACTCTAGTCCTCTCTACCTGTAGTGATTCTCTTGTGTATATTTGAGCACGATTTGGACTGCAAAGTTTTGCTGCTGAGTCTGGGTTACAGTTTGAGACCGTGACTGCTGCTGGACTTGCCTCAGCTGAAGACCTGGGAAAAGGTTCCTCTGCTGGCAGTGTTCCAGGAATCAGCTGAATCAAGGAGCTGCTGTGTTGCTGTAGATTCACCTCTGCCACAGGGCGTTACCCACCGGCCTTGCTGCTCTGCCCAGGCAGCAGTTCCAGGGTAGCACAAGCTTAAAAATGCTTATGTGCACGGACAACTTACATGGCAAACAGCAAGCTAAAGAAATCTGAGGATGGTAATAAAAATAAGTAATATTGATATCTATCAGTAATAGTAAAAAAGAGTGACTAATTCTTACCTACAGGAGCAGGGATTTAGTTGGAATATAGACTTAAAAGGGAGTTTTGCAACCACAAGCATTTCTTGTGAACTTCTTTGAACCTGGCTCCTTTTGGCATCATTTGATGTCCTAACTTGCAGACAAACATTTAGATTACATCCTCTCATATTCTGGCAGCTTGCATATCAGACCCATAGCCTTAGAGTGATTGAAAGTTAGTGAATATAAAGATGAAGTGTTTCCTTTTGGTCTTTAATTTCACGTGGGAGGAAATAGGGTACCTGTCACTTGGCTTATGCCTGAATCTCAGCTTTCTTGATTGCAGAGGGAAAAAGTGAATGTTAAGGGATCAAAATAAGCATTATAATTGCTATATTTGAAATAGAATCACTATGGTATTAATTGCTGAGGAAGTGGCAAAGAAAGCCAACTTAGCTTTTAAAAAAATCTCACACTTTTGAGGTTTCACCATCTGTTGCTAGCATGTTGCAAGAGAGATTTTGAACCATGAGCAAAGACAAGATCTTTCCAACAGGTCTAACAACTATTGTATTTACAAATAATTTTAAGTCCTTAAATGTTGAATATGGACTAATTCCTTCACATTTGAACTTGAAAACCAGTTGGGTGCCTGTGTTTTGTTCTCTCTGCTTTTCTTGTTGATTGTTTGGGGGTTTGTTTCACTGAGAGAAAGGAAGAATCATGTTTTCCATTCTATTCACTTAAGTGAATGTATTCTCCAGTGGCCTATCCAGAATTCATCACAGCCTTCACCTACAAATTGCTGTCTGGGAATGGGAGGTGGAAGCGAAGGCAGTGTACTGCAGGAAGTAGAAGTGGTGATGGGGAAAAAATGCAGTTCAAGGAAGAATGCAAGAATAAACTTTTCTGAGGTCAATTTTTGTCTAATATATCTCTATAAACTAAAGATGAATTAGAGAATGAAAATGTTCCTTCGGGACAAAATATAGTAAGCCTTTAAACCAGTTTTTGTTAAAATAATAACATCAACTTTTCTTTTTGTTCACGTGCAACCATTTTGTGAGGATGGATTCCTTTGGCCAATTCATTAAGCAAAATCATCATTCAATGTAATCCCCTTTTTGTCAAGTTCATCAATACCCAAAGTCCCTTTGACTCAGTATCTTACTTCTGACAGAGGCCAGCAATGGAGAGCCAAGACAGAATACTCACACCATAATACTTCCCCAGACTACTTCCTCAGCTTCCAGGTTTATTTCTATATCCTTTAGTGGATTTTTAAACTGCTGTATCCCATATTTTGTTAGTTTCTTAGGTTTTTTATATCCCTCATCTCTAGACTCTAGTCCAGACTTTATAGTCTTTGTTGTCTTCTCTAAATCTTTACTGTTTCTGCTACCTAATTTGGGGAGGGAAAGTGAAGAACTGCATTAATTATTAAAGATATAGAAACACAATTTCATTTCCTATTTTGTTCTCTTTCGTAATATATTCACGATGTTTAGCTGACTTTTTTGACTACAAGTGGCCACTGAGCAGGTGTTTCCATATAACAATCTATTCTATGACAAAATGGTAGGAGTCACCTTGGAAGTTCTGTATGCCTTGGTAAAAGGAGAGTGTTCGTTCTTCACAGCTGTATCTTAACTTGTATCAGCATTTATTTCCTCTTTTTGTTGCTCAGTGACTTGGTGCTGTACCAGTCTTCCATGACATTCCAACTAGGGATTTTTCCCCACTAACTCTGGTAACCTCACTTCTTCCAGTACTGCAAATAGTGTGGACATTATCACATTTCTTCATGAGCTGCTATTGCTCACATCACACTGCTGTGAAAATTGTCTGCCTGCTCATTATCCTCTATTTTCTTTGTTGGGAGGGAGGTATAATGTATTTTAAATTTTATTGAGTTATTATCCAGGTGAAGAGTCTCCCTCTTATCTCATGGCAAGAGATGTCTTCTGGGGTGCTCTGCCCTTTGTGTCCTTTAACTGGTTTGCAGTTGCTGGCCCACAGGCAGGTGGTGGTGCTGCTGCTGTTGCCTCTTTATTAGATCAGGTAATGGGGGTTGTGCTGCAAACCACCAAGTCTGAACCTCACTGATGGCCTGAGTTGGGACATCACATATGGTTCCTTGCTATATTAGTCTTGGCCCCCTATTAATGCTATTTAAGGAGTAGAAAATAGTATTTTTCACAAGGTTTATGATTTTCAGCTTTATTGCTTACACCAAGCCCTGTGTAACCCCGAGGCGGGGGCCTGACCTGCAACTGTGTGGGTCAGGCTGCCATCAGGTGGCTGCAATCGATTTACTCCAACAGGTTTTGCATATTCAACACGTGAGTCGCAACTATTTTGGCAACATGTGCAATTGGGCAGTGAAGGAAACAGCTGCCATTAGAATCCAAATTAATCTGTTGCAAAGGTTAAGCACTGATCATTGAATTAAACAAGGAATTGCTGGAAGGGAAAGCCATCATCTATTTTAGTGATCTTTTACCAGTAAAATTTTCAATTTTAAATTTCAGGTTTACTACCTTTACTTGTGAAAATGTTTTCAGTGTAAGCCTGACGTGTTAAGAATATCACAAAAGAATGCATATTTAAATATGGATATGTGAATGCAGCACTCTGTGATAGTGAAATTAGACTGTAATCTCCCACTGAATGATAAGCGTTTATAAGATTAAGAACTAAAGCACTGTTCAGTAAGGGACAGGGTGGAAGAACTTATCTGGCTTTATTGTATTCTTATGGGTTGGACAGGAAATTAAAATGTTGTTAATTATTCTGAAAACAAAAAAAATGCTTTTGGATAGCTTTTTTAATTTGCATATTATTATTCTTCTGAACTAGCTTAATTGACTCTTACTTCAACTACTTTAAATCCTTTTAAAGTATTTTGTTAAAAACCAATGATTTAAAAGTGCTTATTTTCCCTCAGTAAGCAGTTACTTTAAGAGAAAAAATAAAAACCTGAACTACATATTGAATTTTCCAGGCTGTGTTTCTGCACGGCAATCTTCTGAAAAAGTGCAATTATTTTTTTTTTTCCACTCAAACATGCATTTGAGAGGAATGAGTAGATCAGATAAAGAGCAGAGATTCAATTCAACTCAACCTTGAGTCACTCTCTGACTCTGTCTCTTTAAAAAGGAAAAAAAAAAAAAAAACAAACCAAGGTGGCAAAATCAATACAAACCAATAATAACTTCACATTTGTGGAAGCAACATGAATGGCTCTCCAAAATATTGAGACACATCCAAGTACATTTTAGCAGAGCTGATATTTATCAGAAGTCATTTGCCCTCAAGCAGATGCTCTCTTTCATTGTGCTCCTGTCACAAATGACTAAGATTTATGACAGACAATTACAGCATCTGCAGTTAGCAGCCTTATAATCAGCACCATTATTTAACGATTGGTGCAATAAACTGACTCCTGTTACTGTTTATCAGATATCAGTCAGTTCTGGCTATTTTCTTCAGCTCCCCAAATCACAGTATGGTGCAACCACTGCCTTTTAATGGCTAGTCAGAAGCAGGCACATTTTCACGTTTTGTACAGACTGCCGAGGAAAAAGAAAAGGCAACCAATTACATGTATGTATGGTGCCCTCTCATTTGAGATGCCTGTGTATGTAACTATCTCTATACAGTCTAAAACCTCTTGAAAAAAAAAAAATAACAGCTTTTACTATTTCAGATAAGAGCTTCTATTTAGGCTTCTGCATGGGGAAAAATGTCTTCTGTTTAAATATTCATGTTTTAAAGAGTGAATAAAATGTTGATATACTGTGGTAGTCATATTCTCTTGCAGCATGAATTCTACGTGTGTTTGAGAAAGGGAGGACATCCGTTCATTTTTCAGTCTCCTGAATGTTAGGCAAATAAAAGAATTGTATTTTAAACTTGGTAATATTCTCATCAAAATTAAAAGCTTGAGAAATGTCTCAGTTGAGCCTATTAATGAATGCATATGATGTATTTTATAAGACTTCTATTTCGTCTGCATTTTTTCCTGGAAACCTTGTGAGAGGGAGCTAAAACATGTTGGAGCTGTAAGTCCAGCTGAAAAGTATATTAAGCCTTGCTTGTGTTCCAAGAGCAAAGATGTAATTTCAGTGCCACATTCTGGCATTGCTTAGACCAGTGATCATCATGAGTCTTGTTCCCTTCAATAAATGCTGTTGTAAGCAAATGCTTTGTGTAACTGAGACCAGACTTTGACCACTGTAGCCCGAACACTAAATTTCCTAAGATTTTTTATTGCAATGCCTGCATCTTGTCTGCCTTCGTTCATGTCAGAGTATAGAAGATTTTGTTTATTGACATATTCTTTTGTTTTAGCTGCTAAATGAGACTCTTCATTATCCATAAAGTTTTCAAGGAAAAGATTGACTGTTTTAGGTGACGATGGAAAATAAGTTAGTTCAGATATTTTTTCTGCCAGTAGAAAAGAAACTGAAGGTAAATAGTGTTTTTCTGTTCTTTGTGGAGGCGAGTCATCTGGTCAACAAGCAGAATTTAGACTGAAACTGCTCGGTACAGACATTTTCTGGTATGTGAAATATAGATATTCTAAGACCATGTTTCTTGACTTGTTTATTAATAAACTAAGAACTCACAGGGCAGATTATGTTTATTGGTTCAACAAGTACCTAACCCGTTGTTGTATTCTTTCTCTGGAGTAACTGATCACATATATTTCTGAGGTATTGCAGCAAAAAAGTCAGAAGATAAAAACAATTTCACGTGCCTTTGGTTAAAATGTCACTTCTGTTGATATTTTCATAGATATTTCACTGTGTATAGTTACTTGTTTTTTTTTTAAAGTGTGTACATGTGAGCATTATAATCTTAGCAGTTCTTCAAATTTAGGGGTTTGATTTCAACGTTCTTTTTTGTCTAGAGCAGTCACCATTAAAATTTATTTCTTATATTTTCAGTAGATCATAAATGTATTTGTCTTTTATAACAATTTTAGATGAATTCTGCACTGATAGAGGAGAGATATTGAGTCTACTATAACTGAGTGCATGAGACACAATTTCTTGTCCAGGTTTACCTATGTAAGGCTGTAATACACTTGATAGGGTTTGTCTTAAGAAAACAGAAAAACCAGGAAAAAAACAGTAGAAAAGCTGACTTCTGAACATTGCACCTTGATTTGTATTGTTTCAATTTTTAAGTCATTCATGAACATAGAATATCATCAATGTGCAGTCATGGAGCAGTTTTCTTATGCTAATGAGTACCTGCCAGGGACTAGATTGAGGCATCTGAATTAATTTTACTTTTGGCTGATGTAGAGGTTAGATGATAGTTAAGATGATTAATAGCGGAGGATACCAATGGTAGGAGCTACTTAGTGATGGAATCCCACTAATATTCAAATCAATAGAATTTATTCTTCTAACTCTCAGAGCTGGTTTTTTTTTTATTTTTTTAGCAATTTCTGAAGTACAAAATCACCCTAGCCATGCTTTTAATGTTGTCCACATGCTATAAATAAGAGATTTCTTTGATAAATTAAAGGCAGGTATAAGACTTGGACACATATTTATACACGAAGTTCATACTGGTGGACCGACTCTGCCAGACAGGAATATTTGGTAGCTGACAATGAGCTCTGGGGTGAGTGGTTAATAGGCTGTAATGCTGCACTAAGTTCATGTAAGGAATAAAACTCCTTCTCTCAGCCCAATTATAACAGGCTTTGAGAGTTTGGCAAAGGAAGTTGTGGGCCAGAGTAATGCAAACTGTTTAAAGTAGATTCTAAAACATTTTGGAAGTGAAATTTGGACTTTTACTTTCAACTAAAATTAGAGGCCCTTGTCTATCACCTATGTCAGACTTGGTAGGAGGTGTCCCTGTAGGTATTTAGGACCTAGGTTGTGGGAAGAACTCACTTGTTAACTCCACCTGATCCCACAGATGCTTTAATTGGAGGAAAAGACTGTTCTTTATCATAATAGTTGTTGAATCCAACCAACTGCTGGTTAGTAATGAGTTGTTATAGCTTTAGAAAAAGATAAAATGACTGGTCATGTTGGAGCTTCAGGATGCTGTGTGTGATTCGGTGTTAAAACTTGTGAAACCTCTTGAATAGTTTATTTCTATATTTTTTTTCTTTTAATGGAATATTAAATGTTTCTCTTGTCATTTTTTCTTCATTTAGTAAGAATTGTCAGAATCTTCATCTAACAAGTGAATTTGTTTGGAAACCTCTTTTGCTAGAGCAAACCCATTGCCCTTGTTACGGAGCTGTCCAGGGTGAGAGGAACAGAGAGAGGAGCAAGTGCCACATTCTTGTGCAACACCTGTGGCTTTCATTGGGGGTTAAATCAAATGAACAAATGGTCTTTTGTTCATCAAGCATTGCCTTTGAAGATAATGTGCTTCTACTCATAACATATTAAGTAGATCATGCCTGTTGTGGCAGTAGCTTATGTACCTTTTCTTCCTCTGGTAGGCAAAAGTAATTCTGGGCACTGCTCCTTGTACACTGTAAATGTGCTTCTTACGGTGTGTACATGCAGGCAAGAGGTAGTTCATGTTACATAATTTCTTATTCATTACCTGCAGAGTATTTCTTCACAGGCTTAAATGTTTCTGTGTCTAGGGTCTAATGACTGAGCGTATCAGCTTTCTCTGCTTTTTCTACTGCTCAACAGAACTTGGGAAAAGAAGAGAGAATGCAGCTGCTGCTGCTGACTTGAAGTTGTACTTTCCTTCTCCATGTTTCAGTGAAATGCCTTTTAGTGCGTAGGATATTTTTTTCAGCTTCATCTTTTCCTTATAGCATGTGTGAATGTTCTTCCTTACCCATGCCTCTTATCTACAGTCTTTCTGCTTACTAGAACTTGTAAACCATGAACAAGAACTTAGAAGCTCTGGGTAGTGAATTGGAGCAGTGCTCCACGTGATAGAGTGCTCCCATTGAGCAGCTATTCCTATTTACCTCACTCTTAACCCAGAAATCCAGAGAACAATCTGTAAATTAAAGCATTTGCAGTAGAAGTCTGTAAACTGGGACCAAAGTTTTCCCCTTGTGCAGGGAGTCATTGTGAGACAGTACACCACTGCTATCTCAAAATAGTGATTTCTTTGGGATAGAAATTAAATTGCAGGGCTGTATCCCTGGAAGCATTTTCTTCCAATAAATGCTTAAAATTAATATTAAATAAGCAGCAAAACATGATCTCCTAGTGTAATGCTGAGGCAAAGATATCAAGAATGACCTTTGGGTATATCAGGAGGCAAACAGTGCTGGCATGAAGGAATTATTAATGAATTTATTTCATGATCTTAGCAAGAATTTTATCAAAATGCTTTATACAGTTGTGTTTGTGGAGCTTTTGGATGAGTTTCGTGTGTTTTTTGTTTTTTCTTTTGTGGTTTTTTTTTTTAACCTTGGCTCACAATATGATATTTTTAAAAGTTTCATCTTTTAATTTATCCTTCTCCTACCTTCAAAAGTCAAGTTGTAACTTAGTGTGTAATAAGCTACGTGGGAGGAGGTTGCTGACAAACAAGAGTTACTGTTGGTAAAGGATGATGAACCTAAGGATGATGACACAGGCTATTGTTCCAACTGAGCTGAAATTCAAAATAATCAAAATATGCTTTCAATAGGCACTTTTATGCCCATAATTTCAAACCTTTCCTCAAAATAGCATTCGTAAGAACATGCTCCTTGTCATTCTGGATCTGTAAGAAGTTCCCAGTTCTGGAACTGCAGATTGAAAACTTTACTTTGTTTCATGAAAGAACTTTAACTATTTAAGTTGCAAAACTCCTCAGAGTAGCTGGGCAGTAAAACAGTCACAATAGACAGTATTCACCTCCCTACAAGGTTTGCTCTTCCACAGAGGTAGAACATGTCTGAGCTCTTTCTAGGTGTATAAGCTTATACAAAAGCTTGCAGCAGTAGCACTTGTGTGATTAGTTTGTTCAGTAATTTGTAGAATTATGAATGCCTGGGAAGAAACATAATTTCAGTGTAGGACCAGTTTTCACAGTTTCTGCATTTTGTCCCAATAAAAGATCAGACGTGGCTGTCCCTACTGCCTGCTCTCTGTGTGCTCACTGTACTCAATAACTGATTTTTGCTAGTGAACTAAGACATGAAAATTTCCTTGGTCTTCTTTTAGTGAAGAAAGGTGACAGAGTCAATCAGTCAATCACTACTAGATCTCTTGAAATTAGAAACACTTCCTTTTGCACGGGAGTAAGAACAGGAAAAAATACCGTCCGTTTCACTCAAGTAACAGTTGCCTCTTTACATCCTTGACATCAGCATCTGATTTTCTGTCAAAATTTCTAGCTTGTTAATTTCATAAAATGCAGATGTATATCCTGTGGAATATGAGAAAAGTTTCTCCTGGTGCACAGGAGTGAGGACAGGACAGCAATGAGTGTAAGATATGTCTGTGCTGTTTGGTATACGTGTACGTAGGGTATTTGGAGTTTGGGAAAAGTACTGATAGTAACATTATTATCATTTTTAAAATGTTTTCAAAAGAATCCAAAGTACTTTCTAATGGAAATATTTCTGCAGCTGTCAGCCTAATATACTATAGGGGCCATGGACAAATGTTATCCTAAAGAACCCTGAAGAGTTCCACTGTTTCCTTCTCTCATAGCTGTTGATTCATATTCATGAGTGAAATGCTGTATTGTTTCGTGAATATTCCCAACATCTCACTCTGTCATGTCAGATTTGTTTCTGGACCACACAGATTAGATCAAATCTAATTTTCATTAGATTTTAAGGGTCATATTTAGTGATACAAACAATTATTCACATAGGAGTTGAAACTTTGTTTATAAAGAAATCCACCCGGTAAGACATTGCACCCAAGCTGGAGGCAGCATCTGCTGCACAAGCGTTTTATGCTCCTATTCCCACTAATGTTTCTGTCATTGCAGTCCTGGGATGGACAAGCCAGACCAGACCGAATGAACCTCAGTCTGGGGCCTTTTCATCATTCCCCTGCCTTTTATTATTTTAATAATTATCTTTGAAAGCCACGTCTAGGAGTTTCTACTGGAGGTTTAACTGGAAATACAAATGACAAATGATGTACGGGGCAGCTCATCCCCTGGTGGGGGGTGAAGTAAGAGAAAAAATAGATCATGAGTGGAGAGTAGGTGATGCAAAAGAAGTAGTAAAATAGTAGAAAAAAATTGCTTTTGTTAAGATAAATATTGATGCTTACCTTTATCAGTGTTTTTTAGTACTAAAATGCATTACTTGTTTTAAAAGATTGCACTTTTGTCAAATACCCAGGTCTGGAAAATGTATTCTAGAAAAACCTTGTAGTATGGACATTTATTGCTATAGGTCATACGTATAGCAAAAAAACCCAAAGATAATTGAGTATACTAATGAAAGAGGCCAAACAAATGAAAAGAATACCATTTTTCAAGGTCCTAGGGCTCTTTTTTAAATGAAATATATGTTTGCAAGTAGAACAAATGCTAAATTTCTCGTTCATATAATGAATTTAACTTCAGTCACGTAAAAAGTTTGCATGATATTTGACTTCTTGGAGTGAATAAACTGATCTCTATTTGAACAAGAGGCCCTTGGTATTACTTGGAACCTATTTTTTAATAAAGTCATTGTTTACAGATATAGCAGTTTCACATAGTATCACGTCACTGTGCTCATTCTTTTTCAGCATCTGCAATTCAGTGTCTGGCATCTGCCTTTGTGGGTCCTTTAGCAATTCATGAGTAGTTTTGCCTTGTTCTAGGAAGCTCTTTGACATCTGTGGAATTGGCATGGGTGGGGTTGTTGGGTTTTTGAAGTCTGTACAGTTGGGCATAATTTTGCAGCCATGTACATTTGTCTGTTCTTGATTTTGAAAGCTGTGACTGAGTGTGCAATCTTCGCCGTAATGCTTGAAAGGAATCAACAATTAAAATCATCACTTACCAGATCAAGCCTTTTTTTTATTTTTAGGAATGAGATTTTTCTGCTATCAGAATGAACTGATTAGAGTCTTTAAAAATGAAAGATTTAAAATGGGTCCGTTTTAGAAGACTTAAACTTGTAGGCACATGATATGTAAAATCAGAACTTATTCCTTCTACTCTTAGCAAAAAATTCTGTGCAATTGGTATCAGTGCAAAAGAAAAATGTAATAGTCGTGCATTCAGTGTAGTAGCATTCCTTATTTGTGCTGTTGTTGAATTAATAATAGAATGGCCAATATTATGGAGGTGAATCTGCATGATGTGTGGTACTAGAAGGAAAAGCAGAATTGTTTTAAGTTGGTTTGAAGGTGATTGTTTTGGTGTTTGGGGTTTTTTTTCCTCCTGCATACATTGAAGCAGACTATGTAATAATAACAATGAAATAATAAAAAAATAAGTAAGAATAATTTTAATTCGTTTTTACGTTTTTTATCATTTACTTAATATTCCATGGTATATTGTGGGACTTGTGTGTCAGTGCTCTCGTATAGAAATATGTGTTGTTTATCAGCGAGAGATGTTTATAAGGTTATTTTTAAAAGAATCTTTTTAGAGGGTTAAACTTTGAGCTAATTGTGTGTACAATGTAGTGATCTGGCTCCCCCTAGTGTAGCGAAAAATCCCCCAAAGATTTAATCACGTATTTAATGAATTAATAAAATGGGAAAATGTATTTTTGTGAGACATGTAAAATAACAAACTTGTTCCATTGGAAAAACATCACTACAGTTTTTAGAAAGGAACAAAATATAACTTTTTTTTTTTTGAGTAATTTTTAGCATGGTTTTTTTGAGTGAAATGAAATGTATCGTGTTTCTAAAATAAATTTTTCAGAAATTTGTTGATAGGAAATATAGCTTCTGATACATTTCTTCAAACACTAGAATGTGTTACTGAATTCTGGAAATGACTGCAAATTTATCAACTTCCTGTCCTCTTGGGAGAAGATTTGTGTCAAACAGAAACGTTTAGAGCAGCTCTTTCTAAAATGAAAGTGTTTGGTGAAATCCTCTTTCTTTTTGTAGCTGTTACACTCTATGCATCTAATGAAATCATAAACGGAAAATTATAGCTTCATTCGAGGGAATGTGAAGCCTTACTCCAACAGATGGCATCAAAACACCGGGCTGAACTGTATGATTGCTGATTGTTAATTGCTTCTGTAAAACAATCCTTTTAAACAGAGTAATGCATTTTATCATACAGATTATAGTTCTACGCATTTTGGTTTTTCAATATGTGTTAACATTTTCTCCTCCAGTGTAAGATTTAGTGTTTGCATAATTATCGGATTAAACAACAGTGACTCATTTTTTTTTTTTTAAAGAAATGAGGACAAGAAGATAGAGAATTATGAATCACAATTTCTGTTTATTCAGAAATGCTAAATTACTGTACAAGTATGAGCTTTCATTATGCATAAAACAAACGGAGCGAGATGCCCTGAAGTGCAAAAACAGTTACCTAGTCCAGCATTCTTCACTCGAGAAACTCCCCGTGACGTTAGTGGGAGCCTTGGCTGTGTAAGGAAGGCAGAGAGCAAAAAGATACTGTACAATATCCATTAATCATTATGAAATCAATACCCCTGATTATCCATTTGTATTGTTCTTGCACCGTAAGGGCTGAATGTTTTACACAAAGCGAAATGAACAGGGAATTTCTCTGAGATGGCTTGGTTAGTCCATCAGTAATGATGTGAGGAATTACATGAGAGTTTGTTTTGTGGAGTTGTTCCCTTGTTTCTAATGTAGTCAGCCCCAGAGTGTTGCAGAGATAGCAGGCTCATGTTTGAGGAGTCTGGAGGCTTGCACCTTCCTGGTGCTCTCTGCCCTTGAGCCGGGGCAGAGTTGTGTGGTTCCACTGGAGGATTTTATCCCCTTCGCCAGGTGTGATCCAGGCTGGGGTGCGCTCTTTGCTCATACAGGACTCTTGTGACCTCGCCTGGGTGAGTGTTGCTTTTTCCCTCAGCGTAATGGAGGTAGCCAGAACGAGAGGAAATTAGGCTTGGAAAATAAATTAAGAAATAGCTGTGCATACTCGCAGGACTTTTACTTCAGACTGTCTTTTGTTGCAATATTATGTTATTATATGTTCTACAATGCCTATTATATATAGAATGTGTAATTATATTAATATCATAACTATATTGTAATCAGCATGCAGCTGGATGCTAAATGGAATATCAGGCCTGCAATAATGTGCCATTAATTGGCCTTTGTGGCAACCTGTGACAAAAAGGGGTGTGTGATGATTGTGTCCTGCAATCTGCTTTAGCTCAGTGGATCAAGAGGGGCTGTGGTAGAAAGGAATGCTCTTACGTCAAAGTGCTACTGGTTTATGTTTCTGTTTTGGGTGCAACAGAAGTGAAAAGGATTTTCCTCTTCTACAGTGCAGTTGTCTGTGTGTAGCAAATTTGTAATCTAATGGTTCTAGAACAGTGGGCAAATGCAAATCTGTCTGTCGACCTTCATCCTGTGCTAGCACGTCCTAATGATCCTTGCACAGACCAGTAAATGGACAACAGGCAATTCCTGTGGAGTTTTCGTAGCTTTAGCTTATCTGAAAATGTTTGTGACATCAGGAACTACCTGGCTGCATTAATGAGTAAATATGAATTGGCCTAGCCTTAGCAGTCTAAAGATAATTTGTCTGAACAGTTTAGGAACCACCTGGTATGGAATGTTGAGTGACATAGGTGTGCCAGGGATATGGTTCAACCCGCTCCTTGTTCCGTCCCTAGGTTACTCCTGAGATGGCACAGGAAGTGGAAGCCACTTGGAGAGTCAATAAGCTGGAAGCAATAAGTTTGTCTAGACCAATTTAAGAAGTCCTTTATCTGTTCTTGGAGTATGTTTGAGTACTCTACAAATGCTTTTTTCGTAATACTAGAAGAGAATAATAAAAAAGAGGGAATTCTTCAATGCCCTCTTGTTGTGAAATGCATTTATATTTTACCAAAAAACACTGCGACTGGGTAAACTGAGGCAAGAGTTAATGCCTTGTTTTTCAAGAGGGTTTAATTCCTACATCTTTCATTGAAATGGGATTGCTAAGTGGCAGGAGAGCAAAATGTACCTATATAGTATGAGACTACAGCAGTCTCTAGTCTGAGTCTTGTGCTTTTATATTAGAGCCGTGATTCATTTCTCTAAGAATTTTACTTACAAACCTTTCATTCTACCATATAATGCAGCATAAATCCTTACAAAGGACTTCCTGCTTTCCAGGTAGTGTGGAATGGGCCACAATCAGATTCATGCCAGTGAAGGAGAGACTGGATTAGCCAGTGTAGCAGTCCATTATGGAAGCTGTTGTTTTTGGAGTTGGCTGATGCATTAATCAAAATGTTTGTGTATCAAGGTAACTATCTCAATATTCTATAAGAAATCTGGTTTTTGGAAGGTTGAAGAGTGAGTAGATACTAAGCATTTCTGAAGTCACGCCATATACTGTGGTGAAAGAATAAGGATTTTGCAGTCAAAACTAAAAACGGTGGGAATAAAAACAAATCCAAATTAAGATGCATTTTGTTTTCACGTTCTAAAGATGAAAAACAATTTACTTATTCAGGCATGGAGCCTGTTGCAGACTGACACTGACTGTGTTTATATATTGCGTATATATTCATTTGGAGGGCCATCTGTTGTCACATCCGTAGTACCTGCGTGTACTGACCTGGTGGAGATATAGTTAAGCTGATGTTGGCTGAATTGTCAAAATTTAAAAGAAAAAATTTAAAAAACCCAACAACCCCACAAAAAAATTAATGAGTTGCCCCTAGTGTTGCTTATGCTGGTAAATGAGATGATAGCTCAAGTAAAGGCTCTTTATATTTTTTACACTTTTTTAAGCAAATTAATTATTTCATATGTAAAATCATGAAACTGTCATATTAAACAAGGTGTTACTAAATAATTTTGGATGCTCATTCAAAGTGGAATAATCTATTAGCATTGCAGAAAGGATTCATAATTAACAAGGCTGTAGAGGTAGGCCTGCCTGCTGGGCTGTAAGGAATTGTGGAAATAGGCTGTTCCACTGATTGTCATGAAAAGTGATTTTCCCAAGAAATACAGTATAAAATCAGAGCTGTGGCAAGTATGTATTGAAACTTGATAATATTTATAAAAGGGGTGAGATTTATTTCTTTTACTGACTTTGATTAATTCAGAGCAGGTCTCTTCTGTACAATCATGTTCCTGTGTTATGTTCTATGCATTATATACTGACAGTTTAAATCTGTCTTCAGTCTGGTGAAACTTCTCTAATTTAGGATCTTCAGTAAATCTGTTTAATTTCTGCTTTTGATGAAGCTGAGATCACTGAGAAATTGGAACAGGGCAGAATGGAGGCTGACGGTGTGTGGGGACTCAGGGAAGCTCCTTTCCTTCACTGAGGAAGTCCTTGTGCACTTCGTGATGTGGCCAAGATGAGTGGTCTTGGCTTAGGAAATTAAAGACTAAAATTCTTTTTATTATTATTAATAATGATAAGAATAATAACAACAACTATATTCCACATTATTTTTATTCAGGAGGCCTCCAGTGTTAGAAAGGGCTATCTTTCATTATGAAATTATTTTTAATAAGTTACTTCTATTGCCTCTAATCTTTAGGGATTTGGGGGTTTCTTTTGTTTACTTTTTAAAAGCTGCCTTAATGAGGTTGTTTTATAGCATAATTTTCAGCTTTTCTCAAATAGCCTTAGCTAGACTATTCTTTTCCAATTTCCTATCTGTTAATGCAGCTTTTTTTTTTTTCTTTTACCAAATTTTAACAGGACTCCATAGCACTGTTATTAGGATGTCACACACACACAAAAAAAAAATGCCAGTGATGTTTTGAGCGTGGGTTTTTCATTGTGTTTATTTTTAAATACATTTCGTGAGGCTCCCTGGACAGAATCAAATAAATGAATCCTGCAAACATCTTCATTATGGTGTAGCCAGAAAAGAAAGGAAGCTGAATTAGGACTGTATTCTTAGCATAGTTCATAATAAGCGTTATCTTTATGACAAGCTTAAAGAACATAAATTGCTGAATCCCTAACAAAAAGCATTTGAAACAATTGGCTAATTAGGAAGGGGGGGAGAAAGAGCAATATTTGTTTTCCTTTGCAGTCTAGATAAATAACGCTTAACATGAATACATAACTTATTTTGAATGATCTGTTGTGTCAGTATCTGGCACGTCTTTTTCAGTGACAACAATTAAGGGTACGTGTAAATGGAAATGCAGACTATCTGTCATTGTCCATTTCCTGGTAGTGAAGCATGCAGTCTGCCTCCCAGCAAGATCATTTTGCCAGGATGTGAGTGAGCTGGTCACAAAATGCATAGTTGATTATCTCATCGAAACACACTAATCCTGGCAAAGCTACTCACCATAGAAGACCTATTGTTTGTAATAGGTCAGTTGCTACATGGCTTTCAAACCTGACTTTGGATATACATTTTATATATTTACTTACTGAGGCAAAATGATATGTCACAATGAAATCCAAACTTGAGAGAAGAAGATAAATTAATCAGGATATAACTGGAAAAGAAAGGAAAATACACTCTCTGCAGAGAGAGGAGCTGAGGCAGTCACAAACACTCATTATTTGGCTCAGTACAGGAATAACTGAAATTATATGGCCCAGACTATGGAAGAAATCTGACTGGATGATCTTAACAATGTCTTTGAATATTTAATTGAAGACAGAGTTCAGCCCAGAATGTATTTGAAGAACACGAATAAACATCTGTTATATAGCAATAATGGAATTAGATGATAGAGAAAATATCACAATTTGATATTTTTTAAACTGAAAAAGCTGTGTTAGAAATTTGACAGTTTCTTCAGTGCTGCTCTATTGGCAGCAAAGTAGAGGTTTCTAATGAAATGTTAAAAGCAATATGCGCATAATGACTGCTATAATTTTTCTATCACAGGTTCAAAAAACCTGTATAAACTAAATAGTTTCAAAATTAATTATAACTTAAAATTTTATGCTTTCTATGTAGCTGTTAGTGTATAAATGTGAAGGAAAAAAGTATTTTTCAATTATAACATGAAAAAATATCAACTATAAGTTAGAGAATACTGGAAATAGCTATTAAATTTTGGGTTAATTGTGAAGTTGTTTTGTATTATCCCTCCAGTACTTTCCAATTTGTAATAGTTCTTCTCCAAGGATTCTTGGAAATTGTAACAGTTTCCTAACTAAATATATTTCATGTGTTTTCATAATTTAGGTTTGTGGTAACTAGAGGATGCTCACAAATAACTTTCTGGAGAATATAAAAATATAAAAAAGTATAAAAAGGGTTATACTATGTGAAAAATATGTAGAGGGCAGAAGGGAAGAAACAAGGCAGGAGAAAAGAGCTTTGTAAAGTTCAAACAATGTTCTTTAAATTTACATACTTTTACATAACAAAAATCAGAAATCTGTGGGTTTTTCCTGCTGTTCATGAAGCTCCAATAATCATCACAGGGAGAAGCCAGCTTACAGGACATGGTGTGCAACTTCCTAGAGATGCAAGGTAGTAACAAACCTAAACCTGACCAGGGAGTTTCAGTCCCAAACTGCCTCACCTTGCACATGTCTCATGCGAGGAGGATCTCTGGAGGCTCTTCCTCTGAGGCTGTCTTGCACCTTTGTCCAAGATCCTTTTCTCTCATGGTTTATTCCAGCTGACTGTGCTGTGCTATGCCCGCAGCATCTGAAGTCTTGCCTAAATTCTGAGTGGCCACACCCTACACAAACCCATCAGAATTTCTAAGGTCTAAAATTAAAGCAAAGCTTATCCTTATTAACACTTATCAAGCCAAGGCCTATTGGAGAAATAGGGACTAGACAATGTCTGCTTCTTAGGAGAATTTGGGCTTTTTTACTGGCACTTTTAGATTTCTTGAAACAGTAAGAAACATGCAATACACTCCAAGAATATCCTGAATGTCCTCAGCCCTGAGCCTGCTGTCTGGCCCGAACAGCGCCTGGCCCCATGATGGGAAAAAGTCGGGATTGTCCAGATCACCTCATGGGGGGTGTAACTGTTGGACACACTTCTGCACAGGCAGCTGGAAATCCCAGCTTCGGGTTCATAAAGGGTACCTTCACTGCCTGACTTGTTTATGTATGCTCTATTTTGAATAAGAACAGACTGATAAACGTGTTTATTACTTTCACAGCATCTTCTTTCTCAGGGTCTCTCCGCACTTCATAAATTCAAATTAATAATCCTCACATTATAATAACAAAGCAAGAAGCTGATTCTAGATGTCTTGATGTGAACCTCTTAGGAAATTGTAGCTTGGTTTACTGTTGTGGTGTGATGTTGCCTCTGCCCATCTCCATGTCCTCTGACACTTGTTGGCCAAACTCAATCAGATTTGAAAGCAGAGTAACAGTATCAAGTATGTTTATTCCTGAAAGTTTTGTGAAGGTTGGTGGCAGGACACATACGTTCAGATTGATTTAAAAGTTGGGCAGATTGCAAGCTTACACAAGCTTTTGGGCAGTACGTGGCCAGCCAGTGGACATGCTCAGCTTTCTAGTTGTAGTCATGGCACATGCTCTTTTCTGCCTCCTGGGAATGCCCTTCAAGAGTCTGAGGGAGCTGGGATTACCATAATGGAAGCCATCTATAAGCAAAATAAAAAACGAAATCCTAAGGAAAAACAATTAATTTCTCCATGTGCAGGGAAACTACATGAATTACAGTGTACTTGCGGGTGTGATGCTGAATACAAGGTATGCCAAAATACCTGCTATTTCCAGGAAAGCTGACATTCTATTATGTACTTCCAGTTTAATTGATAATGCCACTTTTTCGTATACATAAGTTTTAATCAATGTAAATTAAAAATTTCTAGTTAAACTTTGTTTTTCAATAACCTAATTTTAAATAGGGATTAAAAAGGAAGAGGCTTATTCTTGTTGCAAAATCTTTCTCCCTAAAGTGCCCTTAAGGAGTAAGATACTAACTTGTGAATAAGGGGCAGTTTTCTCCAGGATGTTTTCAGAGTGACAATTTTTAAAGAAAAATTATATTTTCATTTTTGCAGTTTCGTGCTATGTCGCCATGTTTCTTCACATTTTCAAACCTGTTCTTTCATAAAATTACCAATGGGGGGGGGAAAAAAAAGAAACCTATATTCCTGCTCTTCCTGTCAGGATGGAGACCATGAGGGCTTTATTGGGTTGACCGGGGAAGTCAGCAGGAAACATGGAAAGTAAAGAGAAGTATCTCGTTAATGCTGTGGCAGTAATGAGATGGGCTTGAGCTATAAAGTTGATATGTGGATTTTCACAGAAGTACATGGGCCTGACTTTATTTGAAATTGGGTACAACCTATGTGTTCTCAGGGTATGTGCATTTAATGTGATTTCAACATCCTAATGTTGAAGTGGTTTGATGAGAGTGGAATTAAGCTAAAAATCCCTGCTTATGTATGTGATGAAATCTTTAAAAAAAAAAAAAAATCATTGAAAGGAAAGTGTGGCTGTTATTGAGAAATAACATTTGTAGCTGGTAAAGCCACATCTCCCAATCCATCATGGTTTTTAAGGAAGACCTTTTATCACCTTCTCATGAGTTGTATAAACAAATTTTGGAGACGTGTGAAGCTGTCTTTAAGATGAATTTAATATTATTTAATTTTTCTGGACAATTTAAATGAAAAACAAACCCCAATATATCGAAAAACAGATTTAAAACTGAAAATTAAAAACTTGCGTAGAGTGCAAAGGATATGGCTTAAGATGAAGACAACTTGAGGCTGTAAAGTCAAGCAGTTTGTATTCTGGTGCTTATTGTGGTATCACACATGGAAAAGTCCTAGTGAACTTGATAGAAAAGTAAAAAGTAATTAATTTTTTAAAAATCAAAGGATAGAAAAACATTCAAGGCTTTGTCAGACTTTATAGATGCAGGACCGTTTAAAGTCAATCTGTAATCATGACAAGATTTTTATGTGACCTGTTCTTTTCAAATTGAAATATAGGAGGTCAGTAATGCCATAATGTAGCTAGAGATTTTTTTGTGGAAAATTAGAAATAGAAACAACTCTTTTTAATAATCCCTATAGATTTGAATATAAAATTATATTTTATTAGATCATGCCTAATTTTCTCATTCTTAATCTTAACTATGAGGACTTCAGAAGGGAGATCTCCCAGCGACTATAGGTACAATATTATCTGTGACCAGAGAAAAGGTGGTTTCAGTGGAAGATGGATTAGGCCAGCAGAAGTGTGCTGGCAGGTATTTTTTGCTCCAGGTTGGAAGTCTGTTACATGATGCCAATTTGTGTGTTTGAACAGTCTTAGCAGTAATTTATGTGGTACAGGTCTGCGTCCCCCACGTTGTTGTTGTCCAGATAGAGTTCCAGTAGTAACTTTGGATAATGTCACGTGCTGTGTAAGTGCAACAAAATATTACTGTACAGGCAAAGACTCGTAAGCATAAGAACTCTGACAGTAGCAGCATTATACTCTTTGCTAATAGAAAGGATTGTGTGTTTCCAGATTTCCCCCAGAGCAGAAGCGTTCTGAGTTCCCTGGGTTGTTATTTATGATTGGCAATGTGATGCATTTTCCAGTCAACTTTGTGATTAAAGATGTCAAAAGGTATGCATAGTTAAGCAGAATATTTTTGAAAGGCGAGTTGATTCCTACTTTCCCGATTATGGAATGTCTACTGATTCTAGAATGTATCTGGAAAGACCTGCAAAACCCAAATTAGCTGACGGAGAATGGAAATAATGCTGATTTCTGGAGAAGGTCCTTCTCACCCCCCAGTTTGGCATGTAGTTCTTTAAAATCTTCGAATCATGGAGTCATTTTAGGTTGGAAAAGCCTCTGGTTAAATAACTCCTTTGTGAAGGTTATTCTTAGTATGAAATTATTTCCAGGAAAAAAAATTTCTGGCCAGCTGTCAGCACAAAACCTATTTCAAAATAAGTATTAGAGCTCTCCAAAATGTTCTGCATGATTTTCCTCTGTCATCTGTATAACAGTTCCTTACAGTTAGAGGGGTGTTGTAAAGCAGTTATTTTCTCTTTAATTGATATCAAGTTCAGTTCACTAATTAGTGAAAATAGATTGTCTTTTGATAAAATGCTACTTAAAATAAACACCGCAAAACAGATTTATATGTTTTATAGTCTTGTAGGAAAAGAAACAGAACCGCATTCTCATTCAAGGTTCTAAAGCCTTTTGTGCTGATGGATTCAGTGATGTTCTGTCTTCATGACTTTGTAGCCAATGTATTAGTTGGATCCTAAATATCAGGAGCAAATTTTCAAGGCAAAAGGTCTGCAGATCGTCCTTTTCTGGAGCAGAAGTTTCTGTTTTGGCATGGATTCACCATACCTATAGCCCTGGTACTATAATGCAATCCTCTGCTGCAGGAATTAATGTCTGGAATTTCTGAATGCAAGATCTGTATATGAAGAAATGTTCCAATTTTTTTGGTTTTTTCCTTTTTCTTCTTCACTGTGTGAAGCACGCTGTTGATAGAATGACAATCCTGCGTCATTGGTGAGGGCACATCCATACCACAATATATGCGTTTAGGGCTGCGTAGTTGTACAGTAGCTTTTATGGGAGATCAATGAGGCTAAAAGCTATTCCTATGAGAAACATTATCTACTTTTCTGCTTATGCTGAGTACAAGACACCAGCTTGTTCTGGCTGCAGCAGCACCAGTAAATGCTTTCTGGCTGTCTGCTGCTTGAACATCTGGTCTAACCTGTGAATTACGCTGCTTGGCCACGCTCTGTGTTATCTAACCCCTGGGGCACTAATTCTCCCTGTGTCTCCCGAGGAGGATGATGTATTTCATGAGATCAAGGGAAGTGGCAGTAGATCATTGCAGTAATGAGAAAAGGCAGGTTGGTGAGCAGTGCTTTTCCAGCTGCTCTGAAGCAACAGGAAGTATCCGTGTGAAGCAGTCCATACACGTTGGCTGAAGCCATGAAACCTTAAATTGGAAGAAAAGAATTTGCAGTTATGCCATTGAAGACACAATATGTTTCTTGTTCTACTAAATAGTGTTATTGCTGTTAACTGTACACTGAGTGCGTGGTAACTGTATACTGCCAGTGGTAATTGTTGGGGGTTACTGATAGCCTGAAAGGAGAACAAAATTTTTTTGAAAAATTCTAACCTATTTTATCAGCAAGCTGCTCGTGAAAGATTCAGAAGGCTTGGTGACTTCTTCAAAAGGGTTTGAGATAATGCAAGATACCAATATCATAGGTAGAAGCCTCATATGTGACATCAACTAACTAATAACAGCTCAGATTTGAATAGAAGGTAATTGTATTTAGAGTATGGGTGAAAATGAGAGAGAAATTCTATTGAACTCTGCTGATGAAGGAGAGAAAAAAATACAGATATGCTGAGGTACAAAGAGATGGGAGACTTGAGACTTGCTTTGGGCTTCCTCCAGCAAGCCAAAGGACCTTAAAAGCCTTTCACAGAGAAGGGACCCACCATGCACAAAAGTACATAGGGAAAGAGACTTAATGTGCTCATGCCAGTTGACTGTCACCCTGAGTTTGTCTGACAGTAACTGCACAGACAAAAAAAAAGAGAGAGTATTGGTACCTTTATGGCAGTAATGATCTTGCAATGGCATTGGTAGCATATGTTCCAGCAACGTGCTGTAAAACTGGCATTTCTGCTGTTCAGATTCGTGTTCCAGGTCAAAGTTCTCAAGAGCCTGATTTCACTGTTATTTGGCATTAAACTTCTTTTACATCTATTTGTTCTACATACTTAAAAAGTTCTGTAAATTAAGAAATCCTTCAAATCTGTGGGTGCCTGTGTCTGTATCAGTGTGTGTATATCAGAGGATGTTTAATGGGTCTATAATTGAATCTAAGTAGTAGCAGACTTTTAAAAAATATTCCTTAGTGTTTCTATACTAATGGGATAAATGTCATATTTTAACTATTGCTCTGTATCAAATCTATTATGCACAGTATTCAATAATTCCCCAAATCTTGATTTACCCAATTGAAAGTGACCCTGGGCATAAATTCTAAGCAGAGGAAGGCTCTGATTCCTTGATCTTTGGCACCCTTTTGTTGAAACAGAACATGGTGTCTTAAATCAGCAGAATAATTTAGGAATGGTAGATACTGAAACAACTAATTTTTCTTTCCTGTAATCTGCATAGACTTCAAAATGCCTACAAAGCACAAAGTGCCAGTTCATATAATTTGTTGGCAAGGATAAAAAGAAGAAAGGAAATGATTTCCTAAGCGTGTGAATCAGCCCAGCTTTAACAGATATTTTTCTGTCATGTGCAGCCTGAGGGCTTATGCCTATCTGAGCTTTATTTGACAATTACCACTTGCCAGCATAATTAAATGATAATTTATAAATACTGAGAGAGCATTATGGGGAAGAGCAAATAGGTGCTTATCAGGACATTGAATAAACTTGATCTGCCTCACTGGCAATTTTCATCTCTTATCTAGGTTGTTAACTGGTCTCTTTTTTTTTTTTTTTCCCCTGTTTTGTTTTGTTTAGGTTTGATAGCTGTTAGATTGATTGTATCTACCTGCCTATATTTCTTATTTTTTTTCATATTCCTGGCATTATTTTTTCTCCTACTGCATTTGCCACCAACATTTTGTAAAATAGCAAATAGTAAAGTGCACATCATGGGTATGTGTACTAGTGTGAGAATGAAAGGAAAATCTGCACAATATATATTTTTTAGAGTTTTCATTATGTTCCTGATGTAAATCTCCTGCTTTTGTTTATTTATTTGTGTGCATGTGTAATGTTTTTTGAGTAAGAGGAAGGCTCTTGTATTACAGTCAGTGGTGGATGATAGTCAGTTGTGGGAAAAGCTATCTCCGTGGCCCTTCTTAGATAAAAATGATACTAAACAGACATCACCAAAATTCTGTCATGCTCATGCTGGGTATAAAAAAATATACCAAGCAAAGATTTCTAAAGGTTTGAGGTCTTTTGTGCCATCAGTGTTTCATTTCGAGGTCCTTGAGCCATTATAAACAGTAGTGCCATTTCACACGGGACTGTGTTGGAATATGGGTAGAAACACAGATTGGTGCTGGGCAATCTAGATAAGAAAGTGCAAGAAAAATCCTCTATTTGAATGGAAACAAATCAGTTGAATGGCAAAAAATTGAATTTCCACGCCTTTTGAAAAGCATGTACAAGGAAGAGAAGGGGGTGGGGAAAGCAAGACATATTAGTGGGTCACTAGGAGATTGAGTTTTTGAGCCATCATGAAATTAAATAATTTCAGGAACTTCTGATTGGAGTTACAGAGGTTTGAGTGAACAGTTAAGCCACCCTTGTACCAGAGAATGAAAAAATAAAGGGCTTCTGTGTTTAAGGTTGTCAATTTCTTAAATTATTCAGCATTTACTGCTTATAAATAGTAATTATTTGCTTTTTCCCTTCCAGAGCCAAAAATTATCTTTCATATTCAAATATTTAAATATACTGTGCTGTAGTTGGGGCACAAAAATTCCTAATGTCAGAACAGATTTTTGTACAAGGAATAATTTGAAAGTGGGGGATTAGTTTCCACCTTTTGAAACACAGTGCTTTCCGTAATCTTCAAACATTATTTAGGATAATGGAAGCCATCATCCTGGTTCTCAAATGTTAGCACTTCCATTAGAATTTGCTGCTACCTCTTATTTTTTTATATTAAAATACAAGGCTTAAAAGGTATTATCTTACTAAAGGAGGGCAATTGTAGAGATGATTTGATTGAATAAAGGAAAAAGCTGTACAGGCCTTTTAAGATCAAGGATGTATTGATGGAAAGCTATCATTAGAGACAATTAATGTTCTCCAAGGGAAGAAATTGATTATGGACAGAGATGGACCCTAAGGAGCAGATATGTCTTAATGCTCCAGGGCCTTAAGGATTATACATTCCATTCACAGCATCTGTATTTTAACCCTTTATGAGGGCTGGAGTAGGATCTAACACTTAAGAAAACTCTCAGAGTTTAATAGGGGCAGTCTCTATGTTTGGTGCCTGACACATGCTATGCCTTTAAGCCTTTTTTTTTTT
>VZTI01000839.1:3406651-3558555 GCA_013397865.1 Struthidea cinerea
TTTTTTTTTTTTTTTTTTTTTTTTTGCAGGTGTCATTTTGCCTGATAAAATGTCGGACTTCATATATGCAATATGTAGTTTTGGATCATTTTAAGCTGGAGGAACACAGTCCTGGTGTAGAAGGAAACTAGGCATGAAGTAAAAATTTTCAACATTACAGTGCTATGGAAAGTGTATTCTAGGACTGAGAAGACATTTTATTGTCTGAGGGTCACTTTTAAAGTGACTTTTTTTTATTAATTCTTTTTAAAAAATTGTTTAAATTGTATTCCAATATGGACTTGAGTTAGAGCTCTAAGTCTGGATTCAGAAACTAAGTGTTACTATTCTGAGTCTGAGGAAAAATACTGATAAAGCAGTCCCAGAACTGTTGCTCTGAGTTGCAGAGCCAATTCACAGATGGGCTATTTTATCATGTTGGTTTTCTTTGGCTTACTTCTCAATGAAGGCAAATATTTGGCATATTTGCTGAAGTTTGTTTTTTAACTGGCTAAAATACGAATGCCTAGAACTGAGCAGCACAGTGTTTTCCCAGCACCTCTGAAAGCTCAGCCCAATTGCAGCATATTGCAGCAGTGCTGTGCCAAATGATTCCTGACACATCTTCTCTTTATCAGAGCTGGGAGTATTTGTGCCTTCCCTTCCTGGAGCAGGCAGATTCCTGCCTGTGCTGTTCCACACTCCAGCATACCCATGGGGAGAGGAAGTAATGGTGGTTTGGTTTGTCTTCAATGCTGTAAACTCATTGGCCTTCCCTTCAGATGTTTTTTGTTATCCTCAAGTAAGGAAGACTAATCTTATCATAAGGTTGAAATTTTGCAGAGAAAGCAAGGAAATGCTTTTTACATCTCAACATTTCAAACTTGCTTAGAACTAAAGTAGTGTGGCTAAAACCTACTGCATCATATTTGTGACACAGGCTGAGAAATTACATTTTTCTATAGCTTTGATTTTTTTTTTAATAATATATTTTGGTGTGTAGTACTTGGATCACTCATAAAATAGTTTTACTTGGTTTTAATATACTCCAACATATCTTTTTTGATAAGCAGTTATTTGGACTTTTTTTTAAGAGAGATTTCTAATTGATTTTATGATATAACTTTGTTTCAGCTGACCAAAGTAATTCTGGCACATTGTACTGAACACTTATATAAAAAAATGACTTGATAAATTGTACTGGAATACACCTTTTTCCCCTGACTTGTGTATATGTGTAGCTTGTTGATAGTGTGCTGCCCTGAAGAGCAGTGTGTAGGTTTCAATGAATAATAGTGTGATGTGTTAAACAGCCAAAAATAATGATACTATAATTAATTGGACAAGTCCAACTTTTATTAAGATAAATAGGTGAGTCCTATTGTATGACAGAATGTATAGGAAGCACTCCTTTGGAGACCAAGTATAACACGCTTGGCAGGACTAAGGAGATTAAAATATGAGACAGAAATAAACAAAAAGAGAGCTCAGAAATACAAGTGAGGAGACCCAGGGGAGAAAGGGTGATTCCAGAGAGAATCAGTGCTTATTCTGCATGCTGATATTTTCAAAAATTGTTTGATATCATATAACTACTCTTTGGAGGATAGAATCCTTTCTCTCCCCCTTCCACCCCCATGCTTTTCTTTCTATGCATCATTAGGAAAATACCCAAATCACGGGAGAGAGAGAAAATGAGGATGTAAGTGAATGTTAAATAAACTGGGCAGAATCAGCTTTCACCTGTTTTGTTGTTGTTTTTTTTTTTGTTTTTTTTTTTTTTTTCCCCAACGTGTGGACCCTTTTTTAATAANCAAGCTGTGAGCACTCTTTAATTACAAGGTTAAAAAAGAAAAAAAATCCCACACATTTAAGACTGGTAACATATGTTGTTGTCAGCATGTATTTAGCACCTGCAGAAATGAACATGGAAAATGTGACAGCCCATAGGTAGAACACCCACTATGCTGGCTGGGGGGACTGTCAACAAATTTTACTTAGTTAATTTTTTCTTACTTTCAGAAAAATCCAAGGAAAAAAGTCTAATAGCAGAGGTGTTCTGAGCACCATAGAAGGAGGATGTAATGGGGAAGAGGCAGTAACCCTTTCTAACGAAAGCCATTACCCTCACTAATATGACTGAAAAACGTTGTCTTTTTGTTATTAAAAATTAAAATCACAAGGCTAAATCCTACAAACGTTTATTAGTAAATTTGTAAGGAGTTTTGCCGCTGTGGCCCTGCTTATATTCCTGTTTTCTTCTGCATATCTTTCCTCTTTTAAGCCCCTTTTCCTCTTTGTTTCTATTTCTCATTTTAATCTTCTTGCACAATCCAAGCACATTATCGAGATTACACAGTGAGGAGGCAGGCACTGGGGTGAGGCTTTGTGGGATAGGGTCCCTGGTGATTATGATCCTATTGCTTCCCCAGAGAAGTGCAGCTCCTGCAAGGGACACGGATGTTTCTCCTGTGTGGATTTGCCAGCAGGTGTTGCTGTGTAACTTGTCACCCACCCTGCTCAGATGGTGAAAGCTCATTCTCCCAAGCTATGATACCAACTGTCTTGCAACCTCCTGGACTATTCTTCTAATAAAGTCCCTCAAATATAAACTATAGATGCACCAAGTGTCAGAGAAAAAAATGTAGGCTTGTTTGAACTTTAATTTTTAATTTATCCACACAACTGCAATATCTTTATTCAGGCTGAAACTGAACACAGTTTCGGTGGAGGGGAAGTAATTAAAAGAATTGTTGAAAAATAATGTTGTACAGCATCTGTTTTAATGATATTTGTACTGATAATTTGTTTTATATGTATTACAGCATTGTTCAGAGATTCTGGTCTCTCCACTGATTTGACGCCATTTCTATCAGATATCTATACCTGGACAGGGAACAAGAGTCTCCAGTCCAAATGCTTGCAGTTAAGAACGTGGTCTTGCATCAAGTCAAGTGGATGCACCTTTTCTTAGAAATACTGGGGTTAAATTGATGGTATCAAAAAATTCTCTTTGAAAATACCTTCAATTGCACAATTCCTATGCAAATAGCCATGTAACCTGTGGGTTCTACCTCAGCTTTGTGTCAGCAGGCCCATCTGTCCAAATGGCATGACTTGTTCAGCCTTCCTTCCTGGTCTCTGCCTGGATTGCCAAAAAGGAATTCACTTGTATTCACTGGTCATTTCTGGTGGATATTTGTACACTAGATGAGAATGAGAACATCAACTTGGGCTGTTGAATTCTCACCATAATTTTTGGGTTTAGCTTAATTTATAAGCGTTCAGTCAGTGAGTATTTAAAAATAAGCCATATAAACTATACAGTTGTTTGTTTGACCCTGTATGTGATGTAGGGGTTTTCTGCCGGTATCTGTTATGGTAATGTTTGGTTTTGACTTACTAAAATGTCTTGCACTCATGTTGGTGCCGACACAGGAAAAATATCTAGTTATAATCTATCTAGTTAGTTAGAGGCAGAGAGAAACATTTTCCTCCTTCATGTAGGAGGCGGAGTCAGAACCTGTGGGTGTTCCCTGGATGTGGTGCTTTCCAAGAGAGCCAAGGGTTTTCCTTTCACCTTCACAGTGTTTTCCCTGGGCTTTGGTGCTAAGACACCTCGGTCCTAATGGATAACTGAGTCCTACTTACTCTTGAGACTCAGTCTGGTACTTGGTGTGTTTCTGAAAAATCTTGGAAGCAGCTGGAGTCTCCCCAGAGTCTCGTATGAAGGAAGCTCTGTGCTGTGTGGTGCCTGGAGCGAGCTTGTAACTGGCACAATGAAGCAGAGGTTGTCACCTCTGGAATGGAAGCTGAGATGCCAGCGGCTCATGGGAATGTGCTGTCTCTGATACAAACCCAGCCAGACAGGAGTGAGGAAGCCTTTTGGTGTTTCATTTGATGAGTTGTCCAACTGTTCTGTGCAGGCGCTAGGTGAGGGACGGAATTGAAATTTTGTCAGCTTTTCTCTCTCTCAGACCTGTTCTTCATCCTTAATTCCAAGTGCATATTCTTCTTAAAGAAGTTAATTGCTTTGGAAAATGACTTCCAGCTGGAAAGATAAATTGGACTTTTTTTTTTTTTTCTTCTTGTTACCAGTATATATTGTTGTGTAAGATACCAAATTCAGGATAAGAGAGTAGCTTTGGCAACTCTGATGCTCCAGGGTTCTTCTAGAAGAAAAGTAGAGACTTAAAAAATTGAATTGAACTTACAGTGCTGAAAAAACCCTGCAGTAGTGAATCTGTAAAGGCTGTGTTGTTTATTGGTGTTGAGCTAAATTACTAATTTGGGTAATACAAAGCTAATGTATAAGGCATTACTTTAAAGAGAAACTGGAGCAAGTTTATAGAAGCTCTTTGCCGTGGTGTTAACTGTGACTCCACTCTGACTCATACCTACCCAGGCAGTGCAGAAAACGTTGCTAATGAATATGGAATACATAAGGTCATATTTCATATATTCAAAATAGTCTGTGAGTGCACAGAGTGTTTTGCAACCACAGAGGTAGGCAGGACAGCTGAAGCCGTCCGAGGGACGGCAGCACTCCCCAAGCAGTAGGTGTGCCGGCTTAAACTCTATAAAAAAGGAAGATTAACAGGTCTACCACGAGCAGTGGAAAACATGAACTAAAACCTGTCACTGCCCTTGGGAGCAGCTGTGGGGTGTGGAGCTGCAGCACGGAGGAACCAGGGGCTGTGTTTGGGAGAGGCACGTGCACCCTCGCGGCCGGTCAGCCCCAGGAAAGGCACCTCGGAGCGGAGGCCAGGCAATGCTCTGCCAGGCTCCCAGAGGGGCTATCCGTGTAACGAGGATCTGTTTGCAGTAATCGGTGGCAGCGTTGACAGAATGTTCCAAACCATCTGCTCGAGGGGATGGCGTTAACTCTATCAAATCCTCGTGTTTTAAGAACGCTGATCTCCGGTCCCAGGAGGATTGGTGACAGGGAGTTCTTGCCAGGCCTGCATTAGGCTGCCTTCATCTCATCACCAAATACACTAATGCCCCCTAGACAAGATGCTAAATATGTGTGAAATTAGAGAAGCAGAATTATGGAATGGAGGAATAAAACACAGAAATTTTCCTACTTTCTGTTGGTGTTTATTTTTAGTTAAAATATGAGTATTTTCTTCATCGTGCAAACATACTTTTGAAAAAATCAATCATTGTTCACTACAGAGCCGAAGAATGCTGTGTTTTACCTCTCCTGATAAAGTGACTGAAATACATATACAGGCCTTTTAGTAACCCTGTTGCCTCTCTGAGTTTAGAAGAAGTTACTGGCTTTGAGAAAATCATCTCATTTTTAGCAAATACTGAGCTGGTTAGCAGCTTTACACAGAATATGCTAATAGTTTTAACGGCATATTAAGAAAGAGCTGATATGATGCCCTGAGTGTTAAGGGCACAGAACATTACCTTGAAAATGAAAGGAATGAATCAGTACAAGGTTTCAGGAGATATGCAAAGTATTTTAATCATTATAGAGGTAAGGGATCTTGCATAGAGGGTTACTCCCAAGGATTAGGGTTAGCCTAGTGATACTAATGTGCCTTGGCTTCTTGTGTTGCCAGTGGGGAGGGGGTAAGAGGCTCCTCCAGGACATCTCTAGAAGAGCAGAACTTCTGCCTTTTCCCACTGCAAGTGTGTGTAGGAGATCAGCCTTTGTGAATACCTTCCTCCTCTTATGGATGTGAGTCATCCCCTTGACATCTCTAGTACTCCTGTCATCTTTGTAGTGTTAGGGGACACAGAGTGTGTTTGGTTTACATGGTAAGCATGGGGAGGGTGTGCAGCCCCTGGGAGCAGAGGTCACGATCTTCCCCCAGCTCCAGCTGACTTCAAAATGGACTCATGGCAGGTCAAAGCAAAGTCCATCTGGGATACTGGGGGTGCCTCTGAGAAAACACATTTAAGAAGAGGTAACAAACACTGCCCAACAGCTGAGATTAACATATGTATATAATGTATGTAACACGTTTCTGAACATGCTGGGTCAGAACATGGTCCTGCTCCACACAGTCCAGCATTGTGCGCCCCCTGGCATTTGGCAGCACATGGGAAAAGAATTCAAGACATAGGTGAGGTGTATGTGACTTTTTCCATGATAGTCACCTTTGAGTGATAAGGGGTTCAGGCACAGTGTCCACACTGTTGTATTTAACAGCAGGCACCTCTCATGATTGCATCAAGTCACTTTTCCCTTTGGAAATCGGATTTTATTTGTGGGGATTAGTTGTATGATTTGATTAGTTAGATTGATAACCTACATTATTTGTGTGTTTATAAGCTGCTGCCTGATATTTTTGTAAAAAGCACATTTGCTTTTCTGTGTTGTGAGAAACAGTGACTAATAGATCCCTTCTCCCTAAGATTCATGACCATACTGATCTCAGTGAGGCCAAGATGTTCCAGACAGAAGCTGCTTTATGTTTGTTCATCTGTGTTGCTGTTCTCTGTGCTGCCATTCAAATCTCCTGTGAAGGGTGGTCAAGATATGGGTACATATGAGTTTCATGTGGTAGCATGAAGAAGAAAGAAAATAATTATATTTTTTCATGTTTATTTGCTAGTGCTTACTAATATTATTTCCCTTTCTACTGGTAGTTGAACTCTGAATTGAAAACTAGAGTACAATTCAGCAATTTAATGTTTCAGTTTCTTTGGAACTCTTGGCTGAACTGTGTCATTCTAGAAATTTGCTACTATTCATTTTAGCAGTTTCTTCTAAAATTCTTTCTTCCAACACTGGTTCTGACTTTAAGCAGGAAAGCGGCTAATAGTGGGGTTGATATTGGCTTAACAGACACGTCTTCCAGAGGCAGTAGTGTCTCATTTTTATAGGATCTAATTACTGGAAAACAGAGTTGTTCTTGGTTTTGTTTGTTTGTTTTTCTGAGAATGTAACAGTTTCATTCATAGGTTTCTCCAGTAGTGATAGAATTAGAAATTTGAAATGGCTACTGGTTTAAGTTCTGAAAATATTTTGGAGAATTTCAAAACCATTTTAGCTTCATTTTCCCTAATTTTCTAAGATTTTGCTCTAAGGTATAGCTCTATGGCAGCTGCAGAATTTCAGGTTTGGAGGTGAGTGGTCCAAGTACCAGAAAAAGTCCAAATGCGTGTAGTGATGTTGTGCAGGAGAAGCTTTACAATTTGTTTCATATGCTCATTGGGTGCCACAAAGCCTTTATAGTTATTTGGCAACTTGAAAGCTATTTGAGCAACTCTGAGCACTGTGGGATGTTCCAGAGTACAGTACACAAAAAAAAAAAAAANAGAGAACAAGAAAAAAAAAAAAAAAAAAAAAAAAGGCATATTGCAGAACTAGTAAATAACTAAAATTTTCTCCTTGGCCCACTGTAGGTAAATTTAGGTTCCTTTGGGGTCTAAGTCTCTGAGACTTGTGAGTTCTGTTTGTTATCGTAACCTGGTATAGATCTAAGAAAATACTGCTATTCTTTCTTTTCCATTCTAGTGAAAATGGTTAATCTAAAATGTTCCATCATTACTGGAGTACATGGGGTGTATGTAGCAGCAGGTCTTTTATCTTTTTAGAGACAGAGGATAGGGGAGGTGCTGACACCTAGAAAAAGAAATAGGTGAACTTGTGGGTTGTACTACCTGAATTCAGTGATACTGATGTGCTAAACATCTCTTGTGGCATGCAAATTGCCATTCCAGCATGTTGCGATCAAGTATGTCAGAATAAGACTTGTTATTATCTTTTGAACATGTTTTTTCTCCTGATCTGGAAAAAAAAAAAACCAACAGTGACAAGTAGGAAATTCAATGTCATTTATTTTGTTGGGGTTTTTTATTTGGGAGGAGACAATAAAAGGGAGGGAGAGTTGTGTGTTTTAGTGAGGGAAGTGCTTGAGGGCTTTTGCTTGTCCCTTTAGGGCATCTCATCTCCTGCCCTTGCGTCAGTGAATGCAGTCCCTTGTAGCTCATTTTTTCAGCTGCTTCAATGAGTGCACACATCGTATTTCATCTCCAGTGACTGCTTCACTGAGTTCCCTCAGTGTGTCTCTTGTGTTAATCTTCCATCCTGCTCTGCCCATCCCTTCAACTCGGTGATGCACAGAGGAAGGGATTCTTGCAGTTATGAATGAGACTTCTTCAGTGAAATACGTAATATTGGCACTTGTTAATTTTGATTTCATTTTGATTTTATATTAAAAGTAAATGTAGGTGTCTTTCCACTGTCCAGTTGAACACCCTACCCATTCAACTTAAATTGCACCCTCTCCTCACCTCTGTGAGAAAATTAGGAAAACTTAAAATTAGAAATACTTAGACTGGAGGCTAAACATTTTGCTATCTTTTCAAAAAGTTTTTTTATGGAAATACATACAATGAAAAGAGCAATCACACGCACAGCATGTCAAGTAACTACTATTACAGGTGTAGACAGTTGAGACAGTACTTGAAAGAATTCTGGTAGTAAATGGTGTTCTGAAATTCACGTAATCGTTTTTTGCTGTTTTGTTTTTCAAGATTAAATATTGTCTGGTATAGCAAAATGCCTTTGTTAACACTGCTGATTACAGATTAGTGAATACTTGAATTACTTTTCAATGAATGTCTACTGTGACTTTATTTCTATGCCTTTCATGTTAACAAATAAATTTTCCTTGCCCAATTCCTTAAAAAAATATGGAATTTAATATTTTAAAAAATTGATGTCTAGATGAAAACTCATTAGGTGTTCACATTGAAAACTTCTATGTGGAGGGAACAAGGACAAACTGACCATCAAAATCACATATTTTTCAAATTTTAGACATAGCAAACGGAATAAAATCTCTCCATGAAAATTGTTTTGTAGCAGAGTCAGAAGTCATCAAAACATTAGAGGAATTAACCATTTGGGTTTGTTTCTTATTATGATACAAATGTAGTGGTTTTTATCTGACTAAAATATGTTTGAAGAGGTTTTTCATTGAAGTCACGCATTAGAAATATTATCTTAGTCATCTTATATTTATAAATTTACATGTACTTTTTATTTTGATGATGTGAAATGTTAAACTTGATGCCCTTCTTGATTTGTCATCTTAATTTCTGTAGTTTGCCAGACTTGTAATGAAAACACACAAATAATTTTACTGTATAGAGATCTTGCTTTCCTATCACATTCCATTTGAAATTTCTAAATTCTCATTTGTTTTACAATGCTGTTTGTGAAAACAATTCCACAAATCTAAAATTCCCCCCTAGATTTTAGGGCCTTAAGTCAAACCTTAAATACCCACCATATTTACCAAGATAAATGTTGATATCCCTTGTGAAATGTGTTGAATTTAGTTCTGATTCTGCTGATAATTGGATATTGGTCAAAACCGTGGTGGAAACAGAGAACCAAAATGATTAATAGCACAAGTCCCTCAGGGTTTGTATAAAATTTGTCACAGTAAAGATTGTCAATCTTTCAAAGTATGTTAAAGTTTTAAGTACTTTAGTGTGATGGCTTTCTATGTTTGTAAGTTATTTTTCAAGACTTGTTTATATTTTCAGTGCAAGGAGATCTGTATTTGCTTGGGAGGATTTTTAGATAGGAGCAATTTCTTCGAATTAGTTGCAATGATGATTTTGAGAAGCAGATTATTTATAGAGCCAACACATTGACACACTATCAACCATTTAAAAAAAAAGACTAATAAGGTTAATTGTCATATGAACCCTCCTCTGTAGTCTGCAATCTGTAGGCTTTGATTGTTTCTCTGGGGGAAACTCTGCCCAGATGGCATTTTCCTCAAGGCCCTGACCCACAAGAGGCCTGTGGAGATGGAGAACAAGGTGCATCTCCACAGACTAATTAATTTACTATTATAGCACCTGTTCCAGAATAGATAGGGCTGGAAAGGAAAACAGTCCCTGGGCACAGTGGTAGGCTCACTGGTAAATGGATTTGAGCTGATTATATTAAGCTGATGCTTTGATCATCTAAAGGCGTTAAAATGGAAAGATGTTTTTGCTGGCTGTTGGCCTCCATGTGAGTGCAGTGTGTATTATAAGCGAGCAGTATGGAAAAAGCTGGTTTGGACTCAAGCAAAGAGCTTTTAAAAAGTGCACAGGAAGAGTGCACTCCCCCGCCTTTCAAATTCAGGAATATTAACACACAGAAGCATTTGAAGCATTTCCTTAGATATTTCAGTATTTGTTCATATTCCAAGTCACCAGTTTGAAACCCTAGAAGCCCACCCATTTCCTGTCATCCAGAGGGTGTCAGTACATATTCTTACCCCTGATTAAAACATGTTTGGGGTCTTTAAGGAATTGAATTGTTTTTGTAGGAAATAGAAGTAGCCTCTTCAGTAAAATCTTGGCAAACGGTGCAATTGAATGTTGATCGAATGGTAACAGGCAATGGCAAATCCTTGTGTAAACATTGCTGGGTAGTAAGTGGATTTACAATGTGTTAATCTGTACTCACTTTCACTTTATTGCCATTTGGATTCCCAGAAGGATTAGCTGTAATTTTATTGGCCCTATGAGGCTATATTGCCATTTCCCTTTTCAAATCAACTCGGTGATTTTTTTTTTTTTCCATTTTATTTATTTAACAAGCATGGATCCTATAAGCTGTCGGGTAAAATTAATTGACCCTTGCCATTATAAGGTTAAAAGTGTGTGTAATTAAGCTTCTGCTAAATAATACTTTCTTTAAAGCAGCAGCAAAATTACAATGAGCTACATCAAAACTAACCAGCATCTATAGTATGAATGCACAAGGCAAAAGCGTCTTCTCCATCAAACTTATAGAAAGATTTTCAAATGCATACTTTTTTTTAAAAAGCAAATATACAAGATGATTGTATAATCGGTACATTTATCTATGTTATTATAAACATGATAACATTTTTAAGCAGCCCACTGGCTAAGGAGCAGTACATAAACAGAATTCTAGATTCTTGTGTGATTTCTTTTAACAGCAACATGGCATTACAATCCCTCATGGACCAATAACATTCAGTGCAACTTTTGGTGTGTAACTTCTTTAAGAAAAGTTGTCTCCTGAAGCAGTTGACATTGTTTGTAACAAATAGCAGAATACTTGTGGAGAATCATAATACAATAGATTCATTTAGAATGAGGGGTAGTGTACAGTAAGATTTTCATCAAGCAAGATTAAAGCTATTTCCCATATGGTTTCATTTTGCAATACGCTTTTTCACCTTTGAGCAACAAGGTACTGCAAGAGAGAAAAATATAATAACTTCAAATAGGGATATTAAAATGCCTAATTACTGTGCAAAGAAAGAATCTGTTAAGTTTGGAGACGATTTCTGAGTTAAAAGTGCTCCCAAAGATCACTGAAAAGACAACAAAATTGCTTCCCGTACCTGTTGATGTGATAAACTCTGTACAGATGGAACTCTAGCAAATGCATGGGTTTGTGAATTCATCACTTTTAACTAACCTAAAACTTCCCTAAAACCTTGTTCCATTCTTTTTTTCCTTCCCTCCTTCCTCAATTTTTAAATCTTCTTTTAAAACACATTGCATCTCAGAAAAACAGGTAGTGTCTCTTTCTCCATCTGTTTCATCAGATACCCTAAAGAAAGGGGAGGTTGATCCATACTTACTTTCTCTTTGCTGCTGAAGGCTTCCAAGCCCCGTTCCACTTCAGGTTTTGGCATGTTGTTTCTGCTGTTGGCTGTTGCCTCATTTCTTCTTTTTGCTGATCAGCAGAGTCTTCTGAGCAGCTCCTCAATGGGCAAAGGAAAAGGAATGTCCCTGTCCGTGTGAAACATTTGTGCTACACTTTTGGGCTCCTAAAAATAGCAGGAGATTAAGCTGCTTTTTAAAACCCAGAAGTAGGCTCTTGAGATCATCAATCATCCAAAGAAACAGGGAGATTTTATCAGATACATGAAGCTTGGAACAAGCCACTTGAGAGACTGCCAGAACACTAAACCGTAGAAAACTAGAAATAGGCATAAACTGCAGACTAGAGGCTTTCCTCTGTTATGATGAAAATTATTCACAGAAAGCTTGAAGTTTCTCTTTGCACAAAGAGAAGGAATTTTTTAATCTGAAATCTGCACAGCTACAAGTATACCTAGAAAAAAGAGCTGGGGAAAGGGAAACCAAACAAATTGAAGAAAATGCCCAAGGTAGAATGACTATGAGAGACCTGGCAAATAAAGAAACATCTGGTGAATGCAAGGCATCTGTTTGTAGGCTGGGTTTTTCCAAGCCACTTATTAACTGCTACAGTTGTGAAATCAACAGGTATTAGTTAGGTTGTTAGTGCTGTTTTTTTTTTTTCTTTTTTAAATTCAACTTCTGCCATTTGATTAAAACAAGAAGTGACAGGTGACTGAGAGCAGAGCACTTGTTATGAAGATTTCCAGTGGATTGTTTTAAAGGTGCTGAAGCAAAATGTCAGTTAAATTTACTCACAACTTTCTGTGATGTTCCCAGCCTTTTGTACCATTATGTATGAAGCAAGAAAATATTTTCAAAACTATCCAATGATATTCATAAATAGCATTTTTCATTTCATATGGTGTGCAGCCTTATTACAGAAGAAGCAATTTTTCTGAAAATGGTGAGGAGTTAGGAAACTGGGCATGTGGAAGATATTAATCTCTCAGGTTTTTTTAAAGATACCTGGATTCTGCTTGTTTTAGTTTCATGTGTGCTGAGCAAGAATAATGCAGAGGAACAGCATTTGTAGCCACTGCATCTCTCCAGTCAGTAGACTTAGTGCCTGTTTGTTTGTTTATTACGGTGGGTGACTCTCAATCACCTCAGCCATAAGCAGAGATGGGAATATTTGAAAGTTCAAATTTATCAATATAAGATTTAGTTATTCTCTGAAGAGCACAAGGCCAAACTCTTTTAATCACAATAGTTAAAATTACAGTGGTTGCTTCAAATTGATATTTGGGAGGCAGTTTGCAGCTTCCTATTAACATAAATGTACTGATTAAGAAGCTCTTTTAAAAATGGGTCGATATTAATCCACTATTCTATCACACACGTGGTTTAAAATGCACAACGCTGGCTGGCATTGTTGGTTTGTTTTTTTCCTGATTTATGTACCAGATGAGTAGTAGTATAACAATGTACTGTAACTGGTGTTACTCTGGTTTGATGTTTATTGAACAATTACTATAACTTCTGCTGATTAAAAGCACTACTCAAACTTTTTTTAAAAGCAGGAGTTTTGTTGTTTTATTTTGTTTTATTTTTTTTAAATATGAGCTTGATGGTGTAGAACGGCCAGCTTATTTGAAGACTGGGATTCATGGTCAGAAACAGACATGGCCACCAAGCAGAGGCGGTGTGAATTGCCAGCCCAACAACCTTAACATAAGGAAAATACCCATCTAGTGTCTGGTTACCACTAGAGTTCAATTTGCTGGCTGGCAATGCGGATTGCTACCAAGGGAATCAAAAAACTGCATTTGCCCATAACAGTTGTGGATACCAGTGTGAAAAGCTGAAAAATCATGGGAAAGCTACTTGGAAATATATGTTTATCACTATTAGAATGGAAGAAAGGAGCTGGACAAGCAGGGGTGTAACACGTGTTTGTCTGCACCAGTGAAGGAAAACCAACCAGACTGTCCTGAGGAGCAGATAGATATGGGAGAAGTTTCACACTCTCATTTACACTGATGGCACAGAGAGCAAGATGCATTATCTGGGTGTAGGTGTACACAAATGTGCCACCTGTGAAATGCTGCCACAAATAAGTTCAGTTGTTAAGCAGGAGTAAATTGTTGGCATCTCTCCAGTTCTGCTTAATGAGAATTGTGTAAAAGTTTATTTCATTCCCTGAAACAGAACCAAGACAGTTGAGTTTTGTACAGTTCTATTAATAATATGGTGAGTGTCAAACATAAAATATCTTCTGAGGAGAATGAGCTATGGGAATTACATTAATCTCCTGAACTGGAACTGTAGAGGCTTAGAAAGCTTAAATCAAGGGCATCCAAATTTTGCCCAACTGAGGGCTGTGTTGGCATCTTGTCTAGAGCTTGAGGGTTGAATCTCATTGATTATTGCCGACCTCCTCTTTAACACAGAGCTGCAGCTCATGCAGATAAGCTCAAAATTGGAGAGTAAAACATTCCTGGTACCTGCAGTAGAGTCGGGGGGGGTTATATTATAATAATTAGGTATACAATGGAAAGTACTGCTTTTCCTTTTTCACCCCTCAGTAGTGTTCGTGTTCACTGATTACAGGACAAACTAGCTTGAAATGTAAAATTCAAACTGGTTTATTTCCATTTAGTGTGTTAACAACAGTAATAGTCTCTGTATACAAACATGAGGTGATCTGACCTAACCTGTGTCTGTCATTTCGCTTACAGAGCAAACTCCAAATTGTGAAGATCCGGTTTCTAGTGGCCAACTCTGACAATGCATAAAGAATCATACAAGAAGTAACCAATAACAAATTAACAGAAAAATTTGCTTTAATTTTAGGCATTGTATAAAGTAGGTTTCTTTTTTCCCTTCTTGGTGCCACCTGTAGCAGCAATATCATACAAGCTCATCTTGCAATTGCAGGCTACTGGTGCACATATTGAACTTTGCTCCAGAACTTCTGTATTGAACCTGAAAGCTCACAAAGAAATGTTCATTTAAACAGAAGTGTAATTTTCTTCCTGGTTCTTTTCATAAGAAGGTTTTCCTGCCACTCCACATTCACCTACTGAGGGCTGTAAAACTGTGATTTTAACAATGCCCTAAGTGTTCCATATTCAAATAAGAACAGCTAGAGTAGCAGATTCAGACTGCAGGACAACAGGAAGAGGGTTGAGAACATCTCTCATGTCATCATGTCTACCATAAATTATCAGAAAACTTGCTAAGGTTAGGGATGAATTTCTAACTATAAAGCTTTTACAGCTTCTGGTAGTTTGTTTGGTTTCATGCACGCATTTCACTTGTACCTATTCCAGTGCGCACTGTGTCTCAGATTACACCTGTTGAACACATGAGTAAATGACTTTGTTTTATTTAGAACAGTAATTTGGATTTTTCAGGGTTCCAGGAACAATTTTACTGCAGGTAATTACAAAGCATGTTCTGGTCAAATACTAAAACATGGGTATATGGGTGTGTGATGAATTCACCACTCTGCCTCTTGCATTTTTTTACTGGTTATTTTCAGTGATAAACCTAAAATGTTGTATCTTTTGCATTAAATGAAATATATATTTGCAATAAATATTACACTGAGGCTTAGAATCTAAATAGATAGGGCATTCATTGAAGTTATCCCATGGACAATAACTTTTTATTTCTACAAGATTTTCTTTTTGGTAGGTGTAAAGACAAGGAGGTGCATATCAAACAGCCATGTAAGATAAAGGGATGATTTGAATGGAGGGGTTGGGAAACGTGTTTTATTTCAAATACAAGAAAGTAGCTTTATGTGCAGGTGGATTGCAGAAGGGTTCCCTCTTCTGAAGCCCATCTGGGAAGTTAGTTTAGCTCTATTGATGTTTAAGACTCTTTCTTTCATCACAACCACATGCCAAGACAATAAGTAATTGAACTGCGTGTTTTGCCTTTTTAAAAAGGTGTAATCTCCTTCTGAAGTGTAGAGAGAGATGTTTTGCAGGATTTTTCTCATTTATCTCTCACTGCACCATGCAGGCGGGGTTTCGAGCCTAGGCTGCAGTATCTCTTTACCATCTCTTTTTGATGAACACCTGCTTCTGCTGTACAAATGTGTATCTGCTGAGATGCAAAATTGAAATAATTTTAACAGTATAAGAATAATTAGGAATCTTTTTTAAAGGTCCACCTGTTCAAAATACTGGTTTGTTTATTTCTACATTGCATAACATAAGCACACGTTTAGCAATTATGATTGCATAGGCATTATTTCTCTGTATTTTAACCTAAAAATTAATTTATTTGTAATTACAAAGAAATCCAAAGTTAGATTCCAATTTGTGTATTCTCTGAAGGCTATTAAAAGAATCAATACTGTCTTTTACAATGAGATGTCTATTCCATATTTCAAAATTTCGAGTGTGAAAACAGATATGACTCTAACTTTTTTCACTTTTTTGAACTAGAGCCATTTCATTTTCAAGATCAGCAGGCATCTCTTTCATAAATGTTCCTCATTAAAAAAGTGAATAGTATAGAGTTTTGAAATTATTTGATAAGCATAGTTATACGTGGTCTACCTTAAAAACAGAAACAATAACTCGAACCTTTAAATAGATTAGATTTTAAGTAAGGATCACTCATTCATTAATCTATAGCTTAAAATGTAAATAATTATATTTTGATAATAAATGGAATCAGAAATTCTAATAATTTTCTTCTTCTGATTTACTATATCATTTATTAAAAATTGAAGCAATCTTAAAGATTTAAATTTTAAATTTAAAAAATACTCATATATAAATGTAAAAATACACCCCTTAGTTCTTAAGTTAGGTCACCTTATTGTAGACTTGTATCCCTCATCAGTGGGAGACATTTTGAAGTCTGGTTAAAGACTGTTGTGAGTGATTTATTAGCATCAAAATGGAGGAAGTATTTACAATTGCAATGTAATTTCTAAAGTCTGTTACCTGTTAATAGACTTATATTTCCTAATTTATTTCAAAGTGAGAACTGAAGTATATCTAAAATTGAGAAGCAACAATTTTTCACTAGATAATACTCCTTTTAAAATACACCAAGTAAACAAAATAAAATAAATGTAAGGAAGAGGGGAAATCTCAAATGTGTTGTTTTATTCTCACTAGTACTGATTCCATTTCATTGAGGTTACTGGGGAGCAACATTCACAGACAAATAGAACGAGTTGTTGATTCTTAAATAAATTCCATATCTTTCATATTTTAGTGAAACTGTCGACCTCAGCTGAAAAGATTTCCTTCTAATTTCTACTCCTATCTCAAATCCTTTCCCTTCTATTGATCTCATATAACCCTTTATAGAAGGTTAGTCCACTGTTTAGCAGAACAATGGAATAAAACTCACTCGTAACTGTAATGAACCCTATAAATGAGAGTTAAGAATGTAGGGTTTGCAAGTTGCCGTTGCAGCACCTTGCTTTCATCGGCTTCAAGCTTGCAAAACTTCAACCATTTAAGAAGTATTGCTCAACTGGTTTCTGCTCACAGCTAAAATGTTTTATGGTTTATTTGAAAGTTGAAATAAAATCTTTCCAGAGATTTTGTACAGGAAGGAAGTAGACGTAAAATAGTTTTTGACTCTTCTCCATATCAAGGGAAATACCAAGAATTGATTTTGACTGGGTTATGAAGGAGAAGGCTGAAGCATGGGCACAATCATCTGTAAATGGACACTTTAACTAAACTTGGGGAATTTTTTTTTTCCTTATTTAAGTCTCAAAGATTACTGTTTTCTGTATCCTAAGATTTTTGTAAGACCTTTATTTAGTAGTTTGAAAGTTAAAATCAATTTCTCCTCATGTGAGGCACTAAACCCCGTCTTATTTTGACACATATTTTTCATCCGTGTGTCCTTCAGTTTCATCACATTTTTTTTTCCTAAAAATCTCTTATTATGAAAAGTTATTTATGTCAAATTAATGAACCATACTTAAGCTGACTGCACTCTGAGTCATACCTGACACATCTGTCATGCAAGGTGCCACAGCAAGCTAAGAGTTACGGGACCAGAGTGAACATGTGCCAGTGGCAAAGGCTACCAAGAGACTTGATGTTATGGAGGCTGGGATAGGGACATCACTGATGTAAAGAAAATTTATTGCCTCCATCTTCATACCTTGAATGTCTTCTAGCTGTTTACTGTGGCACAAGAGCATTGAAATAAGAAGTATAGTACAGGCATAGCCCTGAAAGGAGAAGTACCAAACTAAGAGAGATGAGTTAAAATTGAAAAAAGGGTAGTAGTTTCAGTGACACTTAGATATTTTTGCAGATTTATCTATTACACTGAGGTATTTTCTCATTAAAAAGATTGAAGTATTTTAAAAATACGTATGATTTTTTTTTTTAATTACTGGATTTTCTTATTTAACACAATTTAAGAATCTCAAATTTGAAGCAAAATCTATGATATACAATCAAATATTAACATTTAGTTTACATAATAATGTTAAAATAGTGAAAAAAAATTGCATTTCCAGAAACTGGAAAATAAGTTATTTGTCCAGCTCATGATACAAGTATTGTAGAGTAGATGAAAATTATTGAACCGATGAAAAAAATTTGGATACAATTATAATGTTCTACAGAAACATGCAGAAAAGCAAGAGAATTTTTTTTTTATGTCTGTATTCCTTGGTTCATGTTATTCTACATGTTTTAAGCTTTAATTTTAAAATGAATTTCTGGGGTTTTGCCTACTGCTGTGATACAGATGTCACAGTGCAGACAGACACCCTGTCATGTTGAATTTAGTCTTGCGGAAAGGTGTCTCCAGACAAACAATAACAGCAGCAAAAGTGGGACTGCCATGTTCCTACATCACATCCTCTACAATGAGCACTTCACAGTCTACTTGCAACCATTTACAGTCAAACCTAATTAAACACAAGCACGTTTTTCTTTCTGCTAAAAGCAAACAACCCATGTATAATGGTTATATTGTTAACTTTAATAAAAAGCTACAAACTGTGAAGGATGAGAGTCTAACAGCAAGGTTAAGTCAGTGATGTATGTACACAGAGTTTTGGATTCAGTGTGTTGTTTAACAGTTCAGTTAGAAAATAGGAAAACAACGTTCGCTTTCTAGGTTTTTTTTTTTTGCACCTTTCTCCATCTTTTTCCTGTTTTTATACTCAGGTGATGCAATGAATGATATGTTCTTTCCTTAGAAATCCAATTTATTTGTTAAAACTGAGTATATGTGTGTACCTTAACGTGTGTGAGTATAAAGCATTTAGTGGAAAGAGATTGATTGAACATTGAAACATATTGAAATATTTATTTATTTATTTATTTTTCTGAACATATGAAGAAAAGTGTCAGAAAACTTAGAAGTGATTCATAACTTCAAACAACAATTTGGGGGAGATAGGAGGGGAGTCTTAAACACTTGCAGTTTAAAAATTCATGTGGTAAAGGCAAGATATAAACATGAAGCAAACTTGATCATTAATACTGAGGAGACTTTGATTTGGTGCTTATTAATCATAGCCATATATTTGTTACTTGCATGAGGCTGCATGGAATAAATACTGAGATGAAGACAATGTTTTAATTGAACACAAGTCTCACTCATCTGGGTCAAAATGCAAAGTGAATATTGGCCTGGTTGTTTTTAGGATATTCCGTAATGCGTTCTGTACTTTCTCTCCACTTAGTTCTGATCATTAAATAGCACCATTTATTCTATTGGATGCTCAGTCTAGGATGGATTTTGCTTCCTCCTGATTTTTTCCAGATTGCTGAAAATCAACTGATGCATGGAGAGGTGCCAGTTCAGGGTTATTTTAGGTGTAGGGGTATCTCTCTTTGCTGTGGTTCTATGTGAAGAAATTTCACACAATACTTTTCTCATTAAAGGTTTATGAAAATCATTCACATAAGGGAGTATTTACATCTAACTGAAACATATAATTTCTTAATTCTAGACCACTTTCATTTTGGAACATGGATTGAGTAGCGAAAGCAATTTTCTATTTAAGTGAGCCTTTATATGTATTTTGCTGTACACAACATCCCCTTTATTTTTTTACATAAAGGCTATGGAAATTCACTTTTTTTAACCTTTCTAAATCTTTGAATAGTATCACCATCCTGTTTTGTTTCTAATTCAGACGTATAGTAGAACGTGCTGGCCCCCAGTCGCTTGTGTTATTCCAAGTGTACAAGTTAGTGATTCCTGTAAACAGCAAAATGATTGCCTATATTTCTGTCTTCCTTTTCTCTAATCCTTCCACCCTGATTGTCTCATCTTCTGACGTACCTATAAAATAGACACTAATTCACCAGACCAGGTAATTAAGGTAGCCTTCACTTTGTAACCCATGTGAAAATGCAAGGCCCGACTTCACTAACACATAGTGTTAGATTGTAGTCTCTCTAAATATATGTTTTTGGGACAGTTTTAAGAAGAGTCAGGGTGATCAGAAAGCTCACAATGGCCACTAAAAGCTAAAACTTCATTATCTGAAACCTATTGCAAGAATTATTAGTATTTTTACTATATCGGTGTCTGAAGCTCTAGCTATTACTCCAGACCCTTTTTATTATAACGTACAAATACAGAAGAAAAAGATAGACCCTGACCTGAAGAACTTATAGTCAAAGTAGAATCATGAACAGAGAGAGAATGGGGGTGTCAAAAGTCTTTCATTAGAGTGATTGAGAAAAATGATGCATTTGGGGAGGTGTCAAAGGGGAGGCATTAAGAGATATTAGAGATACCAGTTGGAGTTAGAAGAATGGTTTAAAGTAGGGAGAAAAAGGCAACCTTGAACTTATTTCTGAGAAAAGCTTTTATAGTAAACCTTTGAGTACTGTGAAATTCAGTGGACACCAAGTCTATGCAGTTGAACTAAGGACACTGTCTTTCAAAGGAGTCATCTGCTCATTATTCTTTGCGGAGTTGTTTTTGAGAGGAATAAGGTTTCAGAGTAGATAAAAATTTTCATTTTTTTCACTAACATAACAAAATATGAAAAAAAAATATATATGAGAGATCTCTGTGCTTTCAGCTAGCTCAGATGTTCTGTTTAGAATTTTCTATATGCTAGAGGTACCTTGTGCAAATGCTGGGGAATGCCATTTCGGATTTTTGGTTTTTTATATTGATTCATGGAAGACTCTTGTACTGCATCGTTTATAACCCTGTGGGTTTCAGTGCTTTTGATGATCCTGAAGAGGCGTTCAGGTGAAAAGGGATAGATTCTGTCAATGGGTGATTGGAAGGAGCCTAATTGCTTTTTTGAGTTATGAAATTCACATCCATCAAGAAAACACATATAAATCTTAAAAGGGAATCTACTTGTTCATAAACCTTTAGGAAACTGTTATATTGTCAATTATCACATATTATCGAAGATGGTCATACTGTCAGTTGTCTCACGGCTTTGGTAATTGTCAGGGGCTTAATGACAGAGTACTTCAGACATCTGTGTCTGTCATGTGGGAGGTTGGAGGTACCTCCAGGAGGCTCTCCTGAACTTTTGTCTGCTCTTCCTGATTCTTTCAATATTCTCTTGCTGGCTCCTACCCCGTACTTCACCTGGACCTCTTATGCTGTTGGTTTCTTACAGTGAACAAGGCTGACAAGGGAAATAATAGGGAAAAAAATCCCTGAAAATAAAATAGAATATTTTATTTGTTGTCTCCTGTTGGTGATTAGGAACCTAAGTTAACCAAACATTTTGCCTAAGTGCTTTTTATAGGTCTTGTTTTTTATATATACCTTTGTAAATTTGTACTTAACTGAGAGTTTGCTTCCTTACCTGCTTCTAATAGAAAACAAAGATAAGGAACATCAAAACTTATACATTTTCTTTTACCATTTGGTTGCTCAGCAGACCTTTGGCTGTCTTCCACATAGAATCTTTTCTCTGGGGACTGACAGAAGAGGTTGCAATTGGTTTCTCCTATCTGGGTTCAAGCAACCTTGTTTTATGGGTCACAGATTTGTTAATCTCAGTGTGACAGGTCAAAAGGAACAGAGAGGGGGTGTTCAGCCTGGGATTTCAGCAGGTTACCTGTTTTAAACTTTAAAAAAACATTAAGTACTCTAGTAAAGTTTATTTCTGCATCTGTTTAAAAAAGCCATGTAAAAAAAGTGGGAAAAGTACAGATGACTTTGTAGGTTATAAATGGTGGCAAATTCCTTGGTTGATTTCCCCCTGACCTGCCCAAACAGAAAACTGGACTCTAACCAAAATGAAATATACTGCAGAAAATATCAACTTTCTAGAAAAATTGTTAAAAAGCTGTCAGTTACTTTCTTCTTGCAGTTTTTCAATTAAAATTTCCTTTTTTTTTTTTTTTTCTGGAAGCATGAGGGAAATAATTGTCCAGTCCTGCCTACACTTGTATGCTCTTTAATAGTAGGAAACGATGGGCTACAGTGAGAGGTAGAATAGGACAGCAGTTCATGCTGTGAAGGACAATTAGGAAGGAACCTGTGCCAGATGCATAATCAGTTACTGAGTGAGGTGAAAGGCCAGGAGAAGATCTCCAGCAGAGAGGCCACTAGTGGTGTGAGGGACTCCAAAAGAAGTCCTCCTTGCATAGAGAGAGAGGTTGCATGGCTTGAGATAATCTGTCAGAAACCCATCACAGATGACGGTATGCCAAAGAAGTGGCCTTTGGTAAAAGGCAAGAGGAGTGGAGGTGCAGAAAAACACCATAAATATTATCCCCTTTCTGCAGTGGAATGAAGAGGGGTATTCCAAGCACCTGGCAGCTCCAGACAACCAAGTCTGGAGTCTTTGGTTTTGTAAGTCAGGAGAAACTGAGAGTAGGCTCAGCCAGTCCAGTGCCTGCATATGCACAGAGAATAGAAGGTGGTGTGACAGATTGTTAGTGGTTTGATTTCACTGAATACCATCTTGTTTTGTAACCAAACCATCTGTTACTTGGGCAATAATAATGAAAGACTTTGACTTAAGACTAAGTACTTACTAAATAAAATTTGGTGGCTTGGCTCTGTATTAGCAGAAAAAATGTAATAAGGCAGGGAATTAACTTACTTAGTTTGATCTTATTTCTGATACAGTAACTGCAGCTTTTGTATTAAGTCTCAGCAGGATCAAAACGCATTTTATAACTGAGGCTGTACAAAAATTTTCCTACTATGAAAATTTGCTTGACTGAGCAAGATTATTCAATATGTGAGTTCCTATCAGTAATACACTGACAGGTATCTTTATTACTGGAACAGGCTAAATGTTTTCTACAAGTTAAAAGTATGAAAACTAGCCAGATTTCTGGTAAATACTGTCAGAAAATAATTACACATCACATTGTGTGGTACAGTAGTTAAACACTTCTGTTTGCTGGGATCATATTCCCAGTGATTTGAAAGATAAAATCTAATTTTTAAAACTTTCTAGAATAAAATGTGTGGGTGCAAGCGCTCCTGCTTTGAGACTGCAGGATGATATGTGAATTATTTATTCAGTTCCATTTTTTCCAAGTGCCCAGTAAAATTTTGAATTCTTCTTATTCTAATTATTTGAACATATATAAGAAAAAACACCCCAACCATGTGATGTCTAATTTTTCTTTCAAACCTCTATTGCCTGAAAATAGTGGGTCAAATTACAGAATCTGTGTTTAAACATCTCCAATGCTGAAACGCATATGTAGGACTACTTGAATTATCATTGGGATTCCTCCTGACTTTTTACACATTGCACATCTTGGGTAGAGCACATGGTCTACTTGTAAGTGAACTTTCTGGAATCCTAGAATAATCTGTACTATTATAGTACTGTGCTTGGAACAGTGCATCTTAAGGGTGAAGCTGAGACTTAAATATTAATAATACTGATATTTTGTGGCCTGAGTAGCTTGAGCTCATCTTGAAGCGTAAGCTGAAACAAGGTCAGAAAGATCCAAAGACCCAGTAGGATATGGCAGAGTTTGGTCACAGTATTGTGGGAAACGATTCCAATTTAAACAAAACAAAGCAAAACAAATCCTCTAAAGCTAGAGAAATAATCATTAACTCCTTTGTGATACAGGATTTCTTTGGTTCAGAAGATATCTTTTTCTATTTTCCCTGCCTTAGGGTTTCAATAGGGCAGAAATACACATGGTACTTGCTCTGCCACCTTAAACTTTGACTGAGGGAGGCAAGGGAAATGCTTAGAGCAGAGTCATAGGGAGGGCAAGGTTTTAAATAAAAATTGCATTGCAACACAATGCAACTCTTCAGGAGTATGTATCCTGTACAATACAATCCCTGTCCCTGAAATCTTCAAGGTGACCTCCCACTTGTGTTGGAAAAAAGTCTTTGGGAGGGACCACCCGGATAGGAACTGGAGCTCTAAGTGTTGCCTTGTAGGTCTAGTAGAGTTCAGGAATGTCCCTGTTTAAATTGCTTTGTATTTTTTGTTTTAATTGTTCTCTCAGCTCTGAATGAAAAAATGAACAATAATAGAGCTGTGTGAGATTGAAATATATGAATCCATAATAATTTCCCTTGGCTTTCAGGAAAGCTAAAGAGTAAATATCAAACCACTCAGAATTAGTGATCTCTAAGTCTTCTGTCTCTTCTGACCCTTTTTAATTCTAGTCATACATTGTAGGTGCCACATTGCTACAAAGCAGCATTTAAAGTGATCTGAGAGCTATTGTGGTGTTTTTGGGTCATCAACTTGAGAGAGCTACTTTTAGGCCAGCAATTGTTCATTCTCCCTTTCTGTCTCCTAATTTGCTTTGATTTTTGCACTTATTTTGGTGTCTTTTGTACAGTAAGTTTGCTCAAGATTTATAACTAGTTATCTTTTTCTTTGTTCTCATTATTTCAAACAAATAAAAATTAAGAACACAATACTAAACAAAAATAAACCAATTCTGTTGTGAAAGTAAGCCAGGAAAACTTCTTTTGCCTGTTCAGGTTATAATAGAAAATATCATTTTAATCCCATTAATGATAAAACTACTATCGTGCTTTATGGTAATTTTTGTGTGGATAAGTTAAAAACAACAGCAAACAAATTAAGTTTAAACATTTTCTGCAATCACACTGAAGACAGATTTCCCGTTACGGTTTATGGCCTTTTCTGAGCAAACAGACTAAGAGCAAATGTGCCTGTTGGAATCTAAGCTCTCTTCTGAAAATGTGTTAGCGTTGGCATCTCCTCAGTTTAAATACTGTGCATTCTGCTCTACTTTCTGCATTTCAAGAAAGTCAGATTCTCTTCCCCCCTGCCTTCAGTGCAGTCTCTTTAATTTTTTTCCAATAATATTGCAGTACTCATTTTAAAGATAGATAGATTTTTTTTTTCTCATAAAGAACAACATTGTGGGGTAAAAAAACCCGCTGGATGTGATTTCAAAAAATGTCAAAATATGTCAAATGCAGAAACCACTCAAGGGTTTCATTAACTGAAGCTTTGGTGATAAGTGTCATCTTGTCAGAGACCCACCCATCTCTCCCAATACATTACCAAATGTACTAATTTCCTTGCTGAGCTTGATGTTTATTGTATAGCTGAAATTGAAAATGGTCGGTAATGGAGTGAGCTTCAATCCAAGACCAATTCTGAATCTAAATTACTTGCTTCATTCAATAGCATTGACAGAGGAGAGCTTTGTGCACCTTGTACCTAATCAACCCTTACTGTGACCCTAAATTCAGCAGTCTTCAGAGATTAATAATAAAATCCTCAGTTCAAACAAGTATTTGCCCTGAACAAGTTGCCCATTTCTTATGCTGAAAATGAAAGAATGTGACATTTTTTAAAGCTCTGTATGTTGTGGACCATCACTAATTTTTGATCTTTGGCCTAAGGAGACAAATTTATGAATAGAAATCCCATTTAGAACAGGGGTATGTGTTCTTAAAGAAAACATATTTTTTGAAGGAATTATTTTAATTTTATTCTGTTGTAAAAGAGAAATTAAATAACATCTATTTACACGTGTGAAATAAGTGCCAGAAGGTATTTTTGTCCAAACCCAACTATACTTCTGTAGACAAATAATTAAAGCTAATACACTAAGAAAAGTATATGTAACTTCATTTTAATTGTTTTATAGTTTAGAAATCCTTTTTAAGCAATTGATTTACCCAGAATCAAAAGTTTTCACTGGGTTACAAAAGCATGAGGACTGTTGTATCTTGGACTTTGCTTTATCTACCCCACAGGTGGTGTACAGCTCATTGTAGAGAGTACTTGGTTGCTAATTTGGAATCTGAATTGAACTATTTTGAGACAAAAGGGGGAAGTTGGCTCCACTGGAATAACAGGGAAAAGTCCTGACTGGAAAAGGAAAACAGTGATCCAAACTGATGGGGCAGAATGAAATTTCCTTTTGTTTAGCAACATCCAGTTTCAGTGCAGAAGACCATAACGTGGTCTTTAGGAGCTGGAAAATGCAAGCTGCAGGCAGCCTAGGAAGCAAAGTTTTCTGCCTGCTCTAGGTGAAATTCCAGAGTATGAGAAGAGGAAGAGCCAGGTGATGTTGCAGCGGAGTTACCACGCTGCTTTCCTTCAGTAGAGGGCAGGAGCGAGGTGTGTGACACAGCCATTGGTATTTGGCTGCTGACTCGGTAGAGGAAAAGTGAAATTTGACCGCTTAACTGCTCCAGACGTAACTATTTGCTTTCAGCGGCTGGCGGATTTGCCAATGAAGCTGTATAGAAAGATATGGTTCGGTTTGCCCTTTGCTGAATCCTTTATTTTTCCCAGCCATGGGTTTGTTGATGGCCCTTGGCCATCTCCTTGGAGTGGTGGGCTGGAGTGGAGCAGCTGAGTTATGACCCATGGTCCGACCTGCTTTGGAGATCAGAAAGAGCTACTTGCAATGAGATCATGTGTCATGAACCCAGTGAACAATATTAAATGGATTAATAAATATAATAATAAAAACCAATAATAATGTGTTGTCACTGAAGCTAGTTCGCATGCTTGGGATGTGCTAAAATTCTTTCACACTACAGTTGATGAGAGAGAATTCTGTAATAAGCAAATGTATGTGTATACAGAAGTTCCTCTAATAATCTTAAGTAATTTCTGAGAAAGCATCAGCTCTTCCATCATTTCTGCTCAGACTTATGTGCATAACTAAAGTGGTTATTGATTTAGGACACTAAACTGTACTTTATCCTGGATGTTTATTGGCTGAAAAAGGGGATGTGTAATTATTCTTCTCTCCTACAAACAGATTCTAATAGAAAACCACTTTCTTTCTATGCTTGGAAGGCTGTTATTTGAGTATTGACTGAATTTCTTTTGGAAGAAATTATAACTAATCTACCTTATCTTGTCATGCAGTGGGATCCCCTAACCCCTCAGCTTTTTTTTTTTCCTCCAGGATTATTGTTGCCTCTTTCATTTCCTTCATCGCTAGTGCTCTTTTGAGTATAAGAATCTATAAGCTGGTGACACAGCTGAACTCATCTTGTAATAAACCTCCCATGTATTTTATCCATATTTTAATCAGATCTTACTTCTTCATTAATATCTTCTTCATTAATATCTTAACATTTTACTGACCATAACTCGAGTACCATGTGACTATCACTTGCTTGCTTAGTAACAAATGACTTTATCTGACAAACACTTCAAGTGCTTTGTTGGTCTGTGGCTGGTGGAAAGGCAGTAGGCTGTGGGCTTTTTTTCTCTTACCTAAGCCAAATATAGTTTGAGGCTTAATTCAGCATCTATCCAGTGCTTTGAGAATTTGTAATTCCAGCTAACCTGTGTATGTATGTTTGGACACAGACGCAGGGGTTTTGTTCATCTCAGCAGTAGCTGTAGGGTGAGCTCATAGCTCCAAAGTCAGCTCCTGTGGGAAACACGAATGTGGGTATGGACATAAATGTGCATCCTGTTTTTCTGTGGTACTTGACTGAACTGAGATTCATCTTCTTGTGAGCAGCTCCTTTGTGCTTATTCCTTGCATTGTCATCTTTCACTCATGGGACAATTTCTTTGAAGGTGTTTCCAGAAGTAAACTTTTCCCTCTACTTCAGTTTGTTTTGGAGAAAGTAATTGGTGTTTTCATCAGGTTGCAATGAGAGCACCTTTGAACTGGGTCCTAAATATCATTTCCAATGTTACGGCATCCATTTAGCCTTTTGGATTTTCCCAGCTATTTGATTTCAATCACTCATGAAGTTCGTAGAAGATGCATCTTATGCAGGCAGGATCTCTGATGGCTGCTAGACATGTCCATGTGAAGTCTGAGCCATGCAGAATTCATTTGAAGTATTTTTCTTACAAGTAAAAGAGCTGAGTGTTCAGAAAATACTCTGCAGTAAAGGAAAAATAGTTGCAAGATTTTTTTTATACCAGTTTCACTGATGACAGTTGATTTTCCAACCATGATACGTTAGCAAATAGCCTGAGGACTGATGAAGAGAGAGCAGAAGATTTTGAATTATCTTTTGGGTACCACAATTAATTTCTTTTCTGTGGGCGCTAGCCAGAACTTCCAGTCTTTCTACTCTGAGAGTGGTCTGGCGCTAGGATTTTTGTCAGATGTACTCCTTGTCTTTGGAGCAGTTTGCAAAACTATGACTTGGTTTTATTGATTCTCACCCCATTGTAATTATGGATCCTCTTATGGCCCTGTGTAGCTGAAGTATAGGTGCTTGTTGAGCCTTGGCTGACATCCAGCCAAGGAATGATGGGATCTTGCTCTGCTTGGAAGTGCGGTTACTGTGCACCCTGCTCACTGGCTTAGTTCTGCTTTGTCAACAGTCGGCTGCCTCCTTACATGAGTCTTAACACTTGCACTTCATGTTTCCAGTGTTGGAAGCTTTCCAGCGATAGTCCCTGCGTATTTGATTCTGGTCAGGCAAGTCTACTCTGTCATAGGAACCAAGGAATTTTATAGTTGAATGTAGTGAATGCTTTTCTCTCTTGAAGAATTTTTCCCATTTTTGTGTCTTTTTTGCTAGACCTGAAGAATGGAAAATTTTTCTTCTGAAATAAATTTTCTCCTCTTTCAGTCTTTTAATAAAAGATGCTGCTTTCTTCCATGTGGTTTTGCTGAGAGGTTTATTGAACCCGAATGTGATCTTTGGTCCCAGGTGGAGATCTGTTCTTCTGTGGGAACTCAGGCTTTTTGAGGATTAGAATTTTGCCAGGAGGATGGGTCAGGCCCTTTAGGATAATTCTCCTTATGCATGTATTTTCCTAATAGGCCCAGCCTTTCCCAGGCCTTTGAATTCTATGTAAGACACTTGTAGGATAAACAAGCCGCTTACAATACAAAATCTTCCATTGACGTGTTCTATATATAATTTTACAGGCTGTAAGAGGTGGCAGTAGTAGAACTAATTTTCATGCTGTCTAACCAGCAAACCGCTACAGATTTTGCTATCCAATAATTGATTGCGCAATCAATTATTCATCTGAGCTGAAGATACAGCTGGCTAATAGATGTCAAAGTCAATTTTCCAGCATTAAGCTGATAACAAAAATGGTTATCAGCTAACAAACATTAGGAGACACAGGCACTGAGCTAGATACATCAAACTCACAACAAATTTAAAGAGGCTGAAAAACTTGCAAGATTTACTAATGTTTCTTTTCCCTGAGTGTTATGTGATTATGGAAAGTTAAAAAGGTATGTTTGGGTTAATAACTCCTAGATTCTTTAATTATTTACCCTTAATTCTTAGCTTCATGGGCTGGAGTGTTGGATGTTTTTGCATTTTAGCTGCATATCTCCTGTGTGACATGAGGATTTCAAGATGTGGGCAGTGCTGCTGCAATGGTGGGCAGGTGTTATGGGACTGTATAAAGGCTTTAAGGAAACCTGAAATTTTTTTAAAAATCCTTATTTGGTGAACTTTGTTTCTTGCATATGTTTTTTTCTTATTTTCAAAGTGAACTGGTTTTATTCTTGTAACTTTTATATATATTTCAGTTTTTAGCTATTATTTCCTATCCCATGCTATCATACCATAAAGTGAAGTAGAAGAGAATGAACACACAACAAGTATATCTCTTTAAAGTTCTGACTTTAAGGTCTATGTGCTCCCTATTCACTGCAACAAGCAGTGAGTCATCCTGAGAGTTTCTGGTTACTGATAAAACCCAGTGGTTATCAGTGGTTAACCCAGTTTATCAGTTTCAGTAAACCGTTCACTTCCAACCTTAAATCTCCCTGCCTATGGATTCGTGTTCAGTCTTGACATCAGCAAAACAATGAAGCTGTTGGAAGAGGATAAGGGTTGTGGGCAGAGGTAAAAAGCAACCAAATCAGAGCAGAACTTCAGCTACACTTGCAAGCTACAGAGGGGTGCTGGGAGAGTTAAAAGTCCAGAAAGACCTGCAGAAGCTGTTTTCATTACAAAAATGCTGATGTCTAAACTGTGGTTGGAGCCCAATTATATTACCCCGCTATACACAGAGAAGAGAGATCCCCACCCCCAAAGAATTTATACTGTCAATAGGCACGCAAATAAGAGAAAGAGAACAGAGGAGGGGATTTGCCAAAATCACTTTGGAGGTCAGTGGCAGAGTCAGGATAAAATTGAAAACCACTATGCAAAGCTTATTCTGTAATCAATATTGGTTTTCTTAACTGATCAGGTGATTGTAATAAATTTAATCAACTCTCCACCTTGACATGTCAGGGCTCCCTATGAGCATTATCAAGAATAGATAATGCTGGCAATGCTAAAGTGCTGTTGCCGAAAGTTAAAGGTGCTTCTTAAAGAGATGGCTGCTCAGTTCCCTTAAACTTTGTCAGCTTTCCCTGCTTCCCATTTTCAGATGAATTAAAAATATTTTTATTAGATCCTAGGAGGTTCTTTTGGATCCTACCCTAAAGTAAAGTGAGACGAAGTTACAAGTCACTTTGTCACTGGAGGTAATATTATTTACTCTTCCAGGGAGGAAGACACAAAGATGGATTTGAACTTGTGCCTTGGAGTTTTCTTGCTTTTTTTCCCCTCTCTGTTGGGCCCCTAGTAGTGATTGAACACGTTTATTTCTGAGGCTTAAAATGAAATTTTCCTGAATAAATAGAAACAGCAGCAGCTACATTTTGTGGCATTTATGGATATTTACAGCTGTTTGGTTAATAGTAGTGTTTACAGGTACTGTCAGACACTTTTCTTATTAGAAAACCTGAATACTTTAACCAAATACCACAAAATAAAAAATAACTTGGAATATGTTCTTGGGGGAGCTTGTGTATGGAGTCTTGCGACAATTCAGTGGGAAATGATGCAGGCACGGTAATGCATTTAAGAGTCTGGATGGTAAAGTTCTGTTAATGTAGTTAGTCTATCACTGAAAATAATGTGCAAAATGTGGGGGTGTTGGATGTTTTTGTTGTTGTATCTGTCCTTGGTACATTAAAGTGTTAAGCCCTCACCAGACGTGAATTGACATTGCTCTATTAACATTATAATAAGAATTATGACTTACCACGGATCAGCATTTTGTTTCTATTTAAGCTTTTTTAGGATTTTAGATTTTATGCTTTAGGTATCATCACACAGCAGACACAAAACTGAAGGCATTGTTAGAGAGCAAGGCGCATATCTTTACAGCCTGGTGGGTAATTCCTCACACAAGCTTTTTCATAGATCCTCATTCTGCTTCCGCTTGAATTTAGCTGATTGCAGCAAAGAATGATGGAGCAATCTTAACTCTGTTGGGTGGAAATTGTGGCCAAGCAGACCTATCCAAGCAGTTTCCCATGTTCTCATCACTGTCCTTTCCAGAGAGCAGTGCATACACAACAATATATATTTGTGTGTGTGAATATAGAGTATTCATTTTAGTTGTCTTCATCTGGTACAAAAGTCTGCTAGACTACATGCATGGATTTGTAGAAATTATCAGGAAGAGCACAAAGGCTTGAGAATAAACATGGGAATATTGGAAATCATGAACTGAAATTATCCCTAGCAAAGACTTAGAAGATAATGAAAAAGTGGATGCGTTGAAGTCTCCGGAGGGAAATCCTTCACCCAGGATCACAAGGGTAACCTGTGAGTGAGAAACAAGACAAATGAAAGAGAGAATGGATCCTGGAGTAAACAGCCGTGAAAAACTGGAGACCTTGAAAAGAAATACTGCATTGATCTGTGTTACCTTTGGGCAGTAAAATTTGCCTTGTGTCCCCAAGGTTGTCTCTGTAACTAAACTACAGAAATAATCTTAGTTTGGCAGCATTGTGCATGGGATCAGTATTAAGACATGAAAACAAATTAAGTGATATCTTGAAATGAAAATTATTTCTCTTATGCTTTACCACAATGTGTAAAAGCCATAGCAAAATTTTGTCCCAGTCCCACACCACAGAGGTGTGGCCTTGCAGCACCCTGGGCTTTGGTGCAATTTGTCTCCTCTTCCATCGGTGCTCTGAGATCAACAGCACTTCTGAATCTCTTCCAAAGCACTTTTCTGGTGCATCAAACAGAACAATCTCTGAGAGCATTTCAGAGAACTTATCTCACTTTATCTCCTCTTGACTTTTACTATAGTTTTGTTAAAGGAGATGACTCTTCATAGTCATGTGTTGTGCTGTAAAATCTGCATGTGAAAAGTGTGGTTTGTCCTTAGATACTAATTACCAAATGTCAGAGGGAAAGTGCTGCAAATCAAACAGCACAAGGGAGGTGAGTCAGATCCTTCTCGTGCAGGGAATATCCTGGAGCTCTATTGACAAGAATTATTCTTTATTCCAGCAGACATTATTGGAGGAAACCTAAAATATTACAGTCACAAGAGAGAAAATTGACTTCTGGTATTTCATGACCTTATTTAGTCTCACCGAGATTGAATAATTTAATGCACTTGTCTTATTAGGACCTGTTCTTTAGCCAGAGTGAGAACCAAACCTCCTGCATGCAGGGATGTTGATGGGAAATTAGGTTCTTTCCCTGAATTTTGTTTTAAGTGTGCTCCTGTGGAAAGGACTGGTAGAGGAGGGTCTACCGATCATCGGGAGGATGGGTGAGACTTGGCTGAGCAGGGATATGCTGATTGTACTCTCCCAACCTGACTGTCCATTGCTGGCCCAGGAAAAATATCAGATCTTCATCCAGCCCCTTTACTTAATTCATCTGATAAAATCAATCAGAAAAATTTGTTAATTCAGGAGGAACTGAACATGTCAGGATAAATTCTGGCAATCTGTGCTTGATGAATTCCCAAAAGCTAAATGTGAAATAATTGTATAAGTCTATAACTGACTTTTATATAAATCAATGTTCTGACTGTGATTTCCAGACTTCATTCATATTAAAGTAAATTTTCATGGGAATTTCAAGTATTGTAAAATCTTACAAAATTAAGTCGATAAGGTCATAATTTTGAAAGTCAATTTTCTTATGTGTTTTGCAAATAATAGATTACAGTGGAGTTGGTTGGACTACATAAAGAACTGTAAATTAATATTTCTCTTCTGTTTCTGCATCAAATCATATTTCACAGGGCAAAGGTGACTTACATGGTGTGATCTAGACTTGTTCTTCTTGAATTTTCTCCAAGATTTGAACACTGCTCTCACATTGACAAAACACTAGCATGTAGTACCTCATTCAGCTGCTCAATTTGGCAAACCAAAACTCTGCTTGCTGATTCAATAGCATGCCATTGTCAGTTTGCTTAGATGAGAAACTATCATGGAATGCTTTCACACTGTTTCATAAGTAGGACTGCTTAGAAGCCATTCAAAGAAGGAATAATATTACTTAGCTATAACTAATTCTTTTTTTTTACAAAATGATTCTGCATGTTCATACTCCCTATCAATCTCGCTTTCTTCAAGTTCTGAATTTCATTCTTGTACCTGGGCAGGCAGCATGATTTAAACTGATGAGTATCACATCCCCTATACGTTCGTCCATTCAAAACACCCAGGAAGGAAGAGAAGGGCAGAATTCCAAGGCATTGATGCTGCTGTGGGAAGAAGCCAATATCAGAGAATCAGCTGGCACGGATCCCACAAATGCTATTGTGAAGAGTGATGAATCTTAATTTGATTCTGCAAAAATGGGTCTTGTTACCTTCTAGAATATGTTTTATGTAAACTTTTACTATTTTTAGGCCATACTTTGGTTTAACAAGTTTTGGTCTGGTGAAGTTCTGGACTGTTAGGGACTCAGGTTCTGTGGCACTGTGTGGAATAAAATGTGTTTGTTTGAACTTGATTATTATGTTCTGAGCAAATTTATATTAGAGATTGATAGGTTGTTGCTTGGTTTTTAGAAGTAATATTTCATAGCAGTGCAAAGTTGCACAGCAACAAAGGGACTGTATAAAGAATATATTAAAATGCACAATGCATTTAACATGAATATGATAACCTTATTGTTACTGGAGCTACTGATTAATTCGCACATCGGGAAAATATTGATATACAGCTGCCTGTTCGTTTTGCTCAGCTATCGTTATACCATTTATCAGCCTCCATGCTGAAAGCCACACAAGGAATTTGGCAAGGGGAGTGAAGAACCCCTAAAGCCATCTTTAACAATGCAGCAAATTAAAAACTGTGGGACCTGTGTCATTTCTGTACCCTAGTTTAGACAGTTCCATCTGCAGTATATCAGAATGTCATGTTACGCTATAAAGGTGATTAGTAAAAACAGAAAATCTGGGTAATAATGTAAGTCCATAAAACGAAAGTGCCTGAAAGCACACCATGGTGCTACTCCAGTCTTACAATCACTGCATGTCTGTCCACTGTCTTAAAACAATTTTGACTTGCATTTATTTAGTGGTTCAGAAGGGCTCCAATCTATCCCACGGGATACCTATTCTTGGGGGGATGTTGTGGATGTGCTCCTTTTTATCAACTCACTTTACACAGCTAACTGGCAAGAGGAAGAATGGCCGGTGTTAATTTAATTCCACGAGCCTTATACTGCAGGAGATTACGGTTATACCAACCTTACCCTTCTGGGAACAGATGTGTCTCGGTCTAAAGCCACAGCGAGTCAGGTGTCTTTTGCAGAGTGGTCGTGTTCAATGACCTGTACAGGTAACATGGTATGTCCTAATGGTCATGGCCACCCTAAGCAGTGTGTTGTGCTCCCAGTGAGTGTGCTGAATACACTTCTTGCTGGTTTTGAACTCTTTGCTTTTAGTTTAATGTACAGTTGTAAAATCAAGACATTAATCAAAGAACTTACGTACTGAATCTTTTCATTTTCATGACAAGTAATACAATTTTTGGAGTAACTGGTTAAGCTTTAGTTTGTAAAACTCTTTATCACTAGACCTTGAGCAAGTGCAAATTACTACAATTCCTTTGACTTTAGTGGAGCTAAGCTAATGTGCCTCAGCTATCAGTGAGCTACTATTATTCAAGTGAGTAAATACGTTTTTCCATGTTTAAGATTCATAGAATCTCTTAAAAAAAAATTCTGGTTAAATGATCCAAACTACGCCAAACACTACTGTATGAATGAGAAAGTTCCCTATTTATTTCTATGTATTGTTTCAATAACATTGTCTCAACTGGGGAGAAACGAAAAAAAAAATGAAAATAAAACCCCAACGATCATGGTGAATGTAGTATGCATACAGAATATGCATATTTTTAAGTACTGCTTTTGTAAACATTGCTGGTTGGGAATTAATTTTATGCTGCTTAGCGCTAGTCCACACTGTTTCAGTTCAAACAACAAATTGAATGAGATTTTTGTGAAAAAAAAAAAAGAAGGAAGCTTTGCCTAGTTCACATCTTGGAGGTTACAGTATATAAACAGATATATTTTCTTTTAGTCTAACCTTGTCTGGAAGATATAGGAAAACTAATTTGCCTTATTTACATATGGCACAATCTATCCAGTATTCAAGGGTTTGTCAGAAACAGGAACATTGTGCATTTCCATGGTAACAGATGGCATGCTGACAGTATCTGGCTCGTTGCAGCTTCGTCTAGGCAGGCCAGCAATTAATCAGCCATCTACATGCACAAAATTCTTTGTGAGTGAATGGCACTGCTCCTCTGTAGTGCTGCCTGTGCTTTTACAATTTTTGTATTCCTGCAGGGCGAAGTACTTTTTTGTCTCTTATGCTCATTTTCCTTAGCTTCCAAAAAAAGCCCCAGTAAAGAATATGAAAATGGAAACAAGTCTGCACGTAATTCAGAAAAGACATTATTTCTTTAGCATGTAAGATGAGTGGGGATCCTGGTTTTATTCCATTGCTTTCCTTGTTTCTTCTCCCTCCCTACTTTTCATAAGCTTTCTGTGCCACGTGTTTCCTTCAACCTCTTTGACATAGGAGGCTTTTACAAACAGATAACTCTCCGAAGGTGTGCAGGAAAGGACTTGTCATCTGCGTGGCTGGTCCAGGGCTTTTATGCCAACAGGAGTGCTGTGGTTAAAGCCAGCCTGTGGCAACATCCTAAAAGCCCCTCATTGCCTGTTTACATGGCATTTTATATCTCACTGCGCTTACCTACTGGCAGCAGCGTTGCCCCATCAAGCTGGGGAATTGACCGTGTTCTTACATCAAGTGACCAACCTTATTCATAATTAATGCAAGACTTAATTTGTCAGAGATCTTTCTGTGCCGCTGTTTGAATGTGCTGTGAGAGAAAATAAGTTCCTTAGAATATTTTCTCATTCCTTGTGTCTCTGCCTAAGGCAGAGCTGGGTTAGGGCTTTGCTACTGGTGTTCACAGTTGTAGTTACTACTGACAGCACTTCCAGATCCTGCTGCACAACGAGATCCTTCACCCTTCATCTTCTGGAGAGATCATTCATGGATTTTCCTTTTCAGGATGGTTATTTTCACCACTGCTTCTTTCACCACTTCTAAGCTCAAAGCAGAGAATCAGCATTTGATTTCAAAGGCATGGGATGTGAGAGACTTCAAGAGGTTCTGTTGTCTTGATGAACCTGGGATCTGGTGGCCCATATGAGGTTAAAATATTTGCAGTACAACTGGATCTTTAATTTTTTTTATTTTTTTAAAAAAGTCTCTGATACCTGCCAAAGACTAATCTCTGAGTTGAACCTGTATGTTGAGTAGGATTAAACTTTCTTTTTGAGTTTGCCTATACACAATCAAAGTAAATTTTGTCTTTGTTGGAGGATTCATTTATTGAGCTATGACAGTTTTTAAGAAGGAATTTGTTTCTCAAATATTCCATTCACAGTATAGCTGGATTTCTTCTTGCCGTTGAGGCAAGCTACAGACAGCAAGAGTCTTGGCCTAGGTTAAACAAGATCTGCTAATGGGACCTTATATTACTCAGAAGAAAGTCCAAGACTACTCTTTACTGTTTTGCCTCAAATGCATCATTTTTGGACAAGTTATAAATCCAGTGTCTATTCTGAAGAAGTTGTGGAATGTGCTTTTTCATTGGCAAGGTTGTTTGATAGTCAACTTTTTTAGTCTTTGTTTAGTCTTTTGTACCAGTTTATGTCAAAGTTATTTTATACTTTTTGTGGGGTTTGTTACTGCCTGTTTCCCTTCTCCATTCTCATTAGTCTCTGTACAGACTCCTGAAGAATCCACAGGAAAATCTTGAGACGTAGTTCTCAAGGATTAGTGAACATATGATCCTACAAGCTTTTCACTTGAAACTTGTAATCATTATTTCTGACTTGGAGACTGCATCAGGCACGTGTGATGGTTTTGGCTGGGATAGTTAATTTTCTTCAGGGTAGCTGGTATGGCATTGAGTTTTGGATTGTGCTGGAAACAGTGTTGGTGATGCAGGGGTGTTTTAGTTATGGCTGAGCAGGGCGTGCGCAGAGCCAAGGCTTTTCCTGCTCCTCACCCCATCCCACCATCGAGCAGGCTTGGCGTGCATGAGAGTTTGGGAGGCAACACAGCCTGGACAGCTGATCCCAACTGACCCAAGGGTTACCCCAGCCCATATGGCATCATGCTCAGCAGTAAAACTGGAGGGGAGGTTGGCAGGGGGGCTGCTGCTTCGTGACAAGCTGTCCATCAATCAGGTGGTGGTGACCAATCATTTCTGTTTCCATCACTTGGGGTTTTGGGGTTTTAATTTTCTTTCTCTTTGTTCCCCACCCTTTTAATTGTTATTATTAATAATAATAAATTATGATGAGTGATGATGATTTTTTTTTCTCTTTTTTAACTTATTAAACTGCTTTTATCTCAACTCACAAGTTTTCTCTCTTCCAATTCTCTCTTCCATCCCACCAGGAAAAGGGGAGTGAGTGGCTGTATGCTAGTTAGCTGCTGTGTGGGGTTAAACTGCGACAGCAAAAGAACACAAACTGTTTATACCTAAATGCTTACCTTAATTAACAGGTGGTGCAACAAATCTAAAGCTCAGTGAGAAAGAAGTACGTTAAGTACAGCCCAGCAACTGACTTCCCTATTGGTTTATATTTTGTCGGTGTGCGCTTTGGTCCCTATCCAACCAGCCAACCTGCAGCTGGAGACAGTTTGTGCCTGACCACCTCTTGTCCCAGAGCTGCAGCTATACACAGAATTCCTGGGAATTCTGCAGAAAGGATTCTTGAAGGACGAGAGATGACCCATTCAATCATACTGTCTGATCCCACCAAACTTCGAGTAGGTGTCCAGTGCTTAGGATGCCAAACAAGGGAGGTCTGAAATGACCATGAACATATTAATTTATAATCAAAATGCATCTCTTTATTAGTGTAGTTGTGCATTAGTCAATGAGCTGTCATTTAGATTATACACTTTTAGTGTATTTATTTCATTCAGTAGCACAAGTAGCTGGCTGAGAGTTGTAAAATGCAGTCATGCAGCAATGGACTCTGTTGGTTGACAGTAGTTCTCAGAAGGCTGATTACTGTATTAATTAAAGATGTATTTTGTATTAGGATGGGTATATACAAATGCATATAGAGACAGTGTATATCTATATATGCATGTAAATACCCTCTATTAAAATTCTGGTTCATTTTGCTCTAGCAAACTGTCTACTTGTCCAATCCATTGTTAAATAATTCAGTTTAACACAGAAATCAATCAGCAAATGCATCCTCCATAGAGGCTGTAGTGCTTTCCTTACTTTCTGGTGAACTATTTCAATGGAGGCAAGAATGTTGATTTTACAGTGGTACTTTGAGCTCCTCCATGCTCACGGTTCCTGTACAATGGTGGTGTTTTCAGCACTGTGAAATTATGCATCTTTGTAAAGGTTTCTTTGTAGTTTAAAAACTCTCCAATATCTTGATGAAATACGTGTGTGGTTTCATCAGAAATAGGTTCAGTGATCACTTTGAGGACAATTTAAGCCAGAGTGCCATAATTTGCTCTTTGGCAGATAGTTCCTATTACCTGTATGGAAGCCTCAGTCATTGTACGTTTGAGGGACAGTAGCTTATTTCAGGTTCTGGAACTTAAGATGCTACTTTAGTGAAACTGTGTCATTTGGCTTGTAAACTTTTAGCTTTGCAAACAAACTATTTACCTATAAACTACTGTCAGCCCAAGACAAGCAGGTTTCATTATTTTTGGCTGTGTGGTGTTTGGGTATGTGGTGGTGTTGTTGGGATTTTTTTAAGGTTGCTGTACTTTGAGTATATATTTTTCATTTGGACAAGTTTTGAGCCACCTAATGAGATTGCTCAGAAATATGGAAATCCTTTTAGTCGCATTCATTTTTCTCCTCTCTTAATTTTCAGACTTTTACTTTCCTTCTTTCTGCCTTTTTTTTTTTTTTTCCTTTGTATTTCCTGGAATTTAATTAAAATTTTGATTTTCCTGAAATCAGTCTGACAGGAAAGGCATTTTTTGCTATGTTGTTCTTTTTGCTACTCAGGTGTTTTATCTTGACTTTTGTTTTACGTATGCATAAATCTATAAATGGTGAAGGGTTTAAAACCTTTTTTTACTAACTTGTATAGCTAGGTACATTGGAAAGAATAATTTAGAACTTAAGTGGTACAAAATTGTAAGGATCATTGGATCATGAGGTCTATTTTCTTGGAATTAGAGGTGACAACATTATGTCGTTGCCACAAAAATTATCACCAAAATACAGCTGATTTCTCCTATGAAGACCCTGAGTAAGGACGGGATGCCACAGAATTTCGAATTTAACAGGGCTAAATTTAAGCTGAGATCCAGGTGGGATAAGTTTCTTCCATGTGGAAGAAGTTATCCACAGCATATGCAGCACCCTACTCAAGCTCCATGGAATCAACACGTGGAGCTAACGTCTAAGAGGATAAGGATTATTCAAATACCTTTGATCTCTGTATTATTAAAATGGAGACTATATATTTAAAGAGGCAAATGAGTATTTACTGAAATGTGTAGTAATACTACTAAATATTTTACTCACTAATGCATTACAATTTTTAGATATCAGTACTGAAAAATAACATCAAACATTTGGAATAATTAACACTTAAAAATTAAGACCAAATGGCATTAACTCATCGGAAAATATCTTTAAGGATAAATTTTAATGTCATTTTTAGGGCTCCTTACATTTTTACTTTTAAAATTTCCAAACCTCCAGCTCCTCCTGCTTTAGACTTCATTTATCCCAGTAGGAAGACAGGGCTTCCTCAGCAGTCGCCTTGGCTAGGGGAAGACATGGGGGTTGATTTTGCTGTATGTGGCCAATTATGTTGACCTTTGTGATGGCAAGCCTGGAATCTTGAGTTTTTCTCCTATTTAGGACTCCTTCACAACAGCATAATACATTGCTGCCATGTCAGTTTGTGGTCTAATATTTTTACAACCCGGCAATGCACATTTGGAGATTGTGATTAGCATCCTTAATTCCCAGGGGGAAAAAAAAAAAATTAAAAAGCCTTGTTAGAACTAGAAAGCTGAAGTCTAAAATAGTCCACCTGCTGTTCTAAAGAGTATTATTTTAGTGCCCTGGGGACATGCAAAGTTGTAACCTACTGATGTCAGGATTAGATTTTATAGGGCTTTTTAATGTAAGTGTTTTTGATAACTTGGCAAAGCATTTTCTGTTGCTCATTTCTGTTCGATAAGTCTTAAAAACAGCAGTCCAAGATCCACAGAGACAGTGGCTTGTAAAACGGATGGAGTCCATTTCTTTTTCACCATAGAATATTATCTATTTAATAAAACATTAAGATGATTGTTAACTAATCTCTAGAGAAAAGAATTTTTCCTGGAGTTATTGTTTTAAGTTGAATTTTACTCATTTTATAATTCCATGGTGACTGAATGTAATGGATTTGATTTTCTTATTGTATGACTAACATTTTATGGTGACAGTAACAATAATAACTTCAACATACAAAAATAAAATAAATTTACAAAAATTTGTTTCCTACAATGGGGGTGTTTATGCTACTCATTTTGGTGTGCCTGACTGACAGCAGGGAGGCAGAGATGTTTGTTTTGTCTCCAGTAGTTCTTAGATTCACAACTGCTGTTGCAATAAAATCCCTCCATCACTCTGACATGAATCAGTATTCAGGTAAGATCTTTAAAAATGTGTGCTTTCCCTGTGTAGGGTTTAGGTTTTGGGAGCTGCATTAGGTGTCACTATCCCCTGCGGAGTGAGTAGGAGTCATCAGTCACAGCCTTACTGATGGTGGGCTCCCTGCATCCCCGGCTTCAGGGGGAATTTTAGTATGAACTTCTAATTTTCTGAAAAAGAAGTTTAGACTTTTTTTTTCTAAAGGGGAGGATCAAAGGTGCAGAAGGGTTCATGATCCTATACAGGTGACTGCTGCCATGAAGACTTAACAGTTTAAGACAATACCTCTCTTTATGGACTATTATCCTTTTGGTTATGTTTTATTCCCCTCATTTCCATATTAGAGAAGTCTGTCTTCTAATATAAACATGCTTAGCTCTCTAAATTACCGTCTGGAAAGTGTTTGAGAGCTATTTTAAACTTTTTCAGTAAAGACGATAATGTTTATAGTAGCTGGGTTACTCATTGTCACCCTTTTTATGCACCTTTAATTACAAGCAGCCTATGAGTTTCTTAACTCTATTGGAACAATTCTGTGAATAATTTCTGCAATTAATTTTCAGGTTGCTGTGCTTGCACACTGTCCTGTACATTGTACTCACTGAAGATTTTTTTTTCTTTTTGCTGTTTTGATGTTTTCTTCGTGGTTTCTGCCTGTTTGTATATTCATATGCGGTGATGTGGAGAACACTCCTGCCTGTTAGAGAGTGGGGAAATGTCAAGTGGAGAATTGCTGAAAGGTTTTTGGGGAAACAACACTGCAGGGTTTATACAGGGCACCTAAGTTTCCTGGTTAGCCTCAGAGAGGATACGAACCTGGATAAGCTTTTACCTGAGTCACAGCAGAGAATGTGGATCAGATACAACACTTGTCTTTTCCTCTCATAAAACTGCTGCGTTTTTTAAGCCCTTCCTTCTTTTGCCTCAAGGATGTTGTGCTTTGTCTGCTAGGCTCTTTGTCCTGTGGTCGATCTTGGTCAATTCACTTGTGCCAAACCCTGAATATTGACTGCAAGAGAAATCCATCCTGCGGGATTTGCTCACTGGGGGTGTGAAATGTCAGGTGATGGTGGTGGTTTGCATGTGAATGAACATCGTGGCTTAGAAAGGGTTCTGTGTGAAGTCCTTGCCGAACCCCACTTGTGCAGAAGGACCAGAACCTGCTACTGCGCACTGAGGGCATCTACTGTCCTTCTGTGAACCACCTGCTGCCCCTCCATCCATCTCTCCAAATGTCATCTTGAATGAAGGAGAAAACTTCCTGTGGGAGCTTTTAGGCAAAAGTGGGATGTTTAGAGGGTGTGTTTCAACCTTTGACCTTACAGCTTTGAGTTGTTTTCTACTTGAAAACCACAGTGATGGGGTGGCATTTTTATCTGATTAAAATTATCACCTTTGTTTCCTGTCATAGCAGGTGAATGTGATGTTTTTCTTGCCTTCTAGAAGTAGTTGAGAAAAACAAATCCCAGGTGTTGAATCCTGGCTAAACCAAATTTGCTTAACAGTCATAAACCTCAGTGTATGTCTAGTTCAGCTTCTTTTCCCTCTTTCCTCATGCAAAACAGGTGGTAAAATAATATATGGTCCTAAAGAAGAATCTCAGTGATTCCAATTTATCAGAGTGCTTAATTGAGTCTGTGAGTTTGGCCTGTTGACTGATGATGATGAAGCTTCTCAGGGGGCCCCTATTAACACTAAAATTATTTAATATTTTATTAATCAATTACTGACTCTTTTATGCAGATAATGCTGCCATGGATGGTCCATTAATAAAATGTGTACTAAATCCCTGGAACAATTTTCTAAATGTTGAAAAATGATTAATAGCAGACTCCTACTAAATGTTAAGAAAACAAAATGTACAATTTTTTTGGCACTAAAAGAAAATTACAGGTAACTCCAGATGAAATTATAATTAGAACAGCGAGTGGCACCGTGATGGAGCAAATTAAATCCTTGCGGTATCTTGTGGTTATTTTGGATGATTCTCTACTTTCTCTAATCACTTGGATTATATTGTTCAGAGAGAAAATTTGTGATTGGGGGATTAATCCACATATAATTTGACTCTGGATGCCAAGAGAATTGTAGCTCTCTATGGTAAATATTGTCAATTACTTATTCTGGTTGGATAATTTATGATGCAGCTTCCTGATATGTTGTGACTGTAATCCTATCAGTATATGGTAGTTTTTGTGTCTATTTGTTCAGCTTGGTATGAAATATCATTGTATGTTGTATGAGAAAGAGAAGAAGGGGAGCAGGGGTCCCCACTTACCTGCTATTCAGCTCATCACTACTACAGACTGCACTGGGAGCCTTTTAGGGCTCTTGCCTAATCTCTGTGGTGCTCTATCCTTTCTCAGCCCTCTTTACAACAGTGAAGAAAAATTAGATTTTTCCATCACAGGGATCACAAGCACCTGCAAAGGCTTAAGAGCCTGAACCAATGGTGCCTAATACAGCCTCGAGATGAGGAGGTGAGAAAACCAGTGGTCAGTGAAATGCCTATCTTTGTTTTCCTCTAAGGCAAGATACTTAAGGATGATTCTGTCTTTAGATATATGATTAATCCCATTTTAATCAATGTGATTTAAGAGAGATATGTTCTGAAGCACCTTGTTGAATATCACTGTGGAGAATGATACACAGATTTTGAGATAGAGGTAGATATATATATATAATGGATCTGTCTGTGGTTTGGGTTTTGGTGGTGTGTTACTTTCAGGGTTTTTTTCTTTCTCTATTGCCTTAAGCAGAAAGGATGCTTGAGATAACAAAGAGCTGAAATCTGAGTATTACAAGTAAAAGTTTAGGAATGTATTAAATACATTCAAATCTGTCGTGACTTTGAGGAAATGTTGGTACCATTTGAAGTAGCTCAGTTAATTTTTTGCAATGATTATTTCATAGAAAAATACTAAGATTTAAGATGGGCTAAAAATAGTTGCCCGATGGGCAAGGACTTATTGAATACCTCTCTAAATTCTGGGACAGTGGTAGTGCACAAGGTAATGCTGAGTACTCTTGAATAAATGGAAACTTAGCACCGATGAGTCAGTAAGGGAAACACTGAAAACCTGTTGAAATAAACACTAAAGCAAAACTAAGACTTTTGGGGCAGGGTCCTCAGCCTGAAGGATTTTATGTGGCTTTCAGCTGTTTAACAAGTAACAGCTCTAAGGACCACGTGGACTGATTTCAACAGGAGCTTTACTGTACGTGTTTGTCACAAATTTCTATTAGTGATCAATAGTTCTGAGATGGTTTATTCCAGATGTTGAGTCTGGAGGATTTTACATTTGGTTGATTTTTTGTTGTTTTTTTTTTTTTCCCTCCTGTTAAGGGCAGTGGATGAATTTGCTGAACATCTATACAGTTCTGTATTTTTCTCAAATGAATCCAAATTCAGGCTTGTCAGGATTGAGGTTTGCATTTGTTTATGCATATTATCAAGTCTTAGATAAAAAGACACTTTTTCAGTCTACCACCAACAGCATGGTTTAAGGGGGAAGGAAGAGGACTCCCAGGATATATTAAGAATATATGAAGATCTGAATCACATAGATTTTTCTTTTATTTACAACCATCATTTATTTTCTATTTGAAGACAAATTAAATAGAAGGTGAAGGAAAACATAACACAGCCCTTGTTGAGACAGAAAATGGTAATTAAACCAGTGAATGTCTGCATGATGGGATATTTTTTAAAGGAACTATTCCTTGACTGTTACACATTCTGATTTTTAAAAAAGGCTGAGGAGTCTAGGACCTCAGCAACCACTGAATCTGTGTGAGTGCTGTATGCCAAACTGCACTTTGTGCCTTTCTGCAAATTATGTGTGTCCTCCTTGTGTCCGCTAATTTTGCTGATGTCTCTGTTCAAGGAAACCAAACTCTTAAGCATGAAGTTGCAGGATGCACAAGTTGTTGATATTCACCATCATATCAAAGAATGTCAGTGTGTACTGACCTTGAAAAAATATTTTGTAGTGTAACCAAGTGCTGTGTGGCACATGCAGGTTTTTGTTTCCGCACAAAATCTGTTTGTGTGTGATTAATGACTTCTGTCTGCACTGCAGGTACAGTAGCACAACCAAGAGATGCACTGCGAGAGGCCCATCATTCCCTGAAGACATTTCATCACAATGAAATGAATTTTCAGTTATTATGCAGCTTTTTTAATGTTCTTTTTTGGTATGAGCATACAAATATTTCTTGCTTTTGTGCAGGTTTCCTCCATACCCCTCAGCACCGTAACTCACACACGTATGGGTACATCTGTAGTCACAGCAAAACTGGAGTTCAACGCTAAACCAGTAAGAGTAATACACACAGATAACATAGTGTATACAAGCATTCTAAATTCTCTGGGAGTGAATAGCTATCTGTGGAAGATGAAATGCACCAAATTCACTTTTTGTATCATTATTTTGAAATTTAGGATTTGTGTGTATGTGTAGGGGAGGATAGTTTTGCAGAAGACAACTATTATCAAGGTGCTGAAATTAATTGGCTGCTTTAATTGAGGTAGATTACTAGCTAATGCTTTCTTGAATACAGTAATTCTCCTATTAAATTATCTTTGAATAATTACCTGAAATTTCTCAGCTGCAGGGACTGATGGCTATTTAATTGCACAGTGATGTTGCTATATAATTACTTAACAAGGTGTCCTTTAATAGTTTAATTCCCCTTTCCCAAATTAAAAAAAAAAACCTGTAAGTATGACTTCTATTTTTAAGTGCTGTGATTTTTTTTTTTTTTTTTTTACAGATAACTTTGTATCTGAAACAGTAAAAAAAGCTGTTTGTTGACTTGCTTTTAAAAGTAAGTCTTTTGATTGTTCAAGCACAGATTCAGATTCAGAAGAGTTTTGGAAACAAAAAAAAAAATTGGTTAGGCATTCCATTAGCTTCATTACATATATTTTGTGGTTTGTGATTTGGTTTACAGTGTACTTTGAATGAGATATTAGTCAGGTCTGATATGCAAAGACATAATTATGTGTGTGTTGTGTTTTGTGGATGGGGAGCTGTCCGGTTAATTGGACCTCCTGTGCTGAAGCAGGGCAGACTGACCAGGAATTTTAAACCTGTATTTATTCCTCCTGTGCACAGAGGGTGAGGAGATTGTCTGCTTGCTGTGGGTTCCTATCAGCTGGAAAGAGAGCACTGAAAGCAGCTGTTTCATGAAGATGGTGAAACAAAAGGTTGGACTGTTGAGAGATCAAAAGGAAAAAGGCTCAGGATCGTGCCACAGGGTATAAATTTCCTCGGTAGTTCAAGGACAGGCTGTTTTTTGATGACAAGAAATACCCTACATTGAACAATGCAAAACTTAACTTCTGTAAAGGAGCTTGTTGATAAGTCAAAACAAGACTGGAACTGTGAAGCGGGATAGAGCATTCTGGAAAATTGAAGAGAGGCATGGTAGGACATTTTATCTCTTTAGTTACATAAACATTTTAATCTACAGGTGCTGAACGTACACCTTACCCTCAACATTATATTCTGACCTTTCAATAGAATCACAGAATAGTTAGGGTTGGAAGGAATGTGAGCCTTCTAAAATGTGAGGGCTTTAAATTTCCTTTTTAAAACAGAATTACAGGCACACAGGCGTTACTGATCAGTTTGAGTTTCACACTGCTTCCATGCTGATCCCCAGAAGGTGTGATCTGTGAGCATGTCCACCTGCGAGCCTGGCTCTGTTCTCCAGAGGCTTGGGACTTTGATTTCTAACATGCCAAGTTCTATCCTGAATGGCCTTGAACATATATGGCTGTCTTTTATAATGAGCCTGGTGCAGAGCACAGCCAAAATCAAAATGTATGTCACTAACACACGTTTCTGAACCTCTTTGAGGGAGAGTTCCAAACCCCCTATTTGTCTATGCCACTTTAAAACCAGAAGGGATTGATGAATCCAGTATTATAGGAATCGTCTCTGTCCACAGGGATATTTTTTAGACAAATCTCCAAAGGATAAAGCTGAAGAATGGCTGTACTGGATCAGAGCAAAGACACACATAGCTCAAGCTGTCAGGAATGAAGGCATCAGTGCTACATGTTGTTATTTCATGAACATACTATCCTTGATTCATGCCATCTCCACTTTTATCAGAGTGGAATAAGAAAGGATTTTTTTTTTTAATTTCGACTGATTTTGCAAGCCTGATAAGAGATGTTCATTGCCCGATATTCAGAGGTGTTCAACTTCACAAGATGGCCAGAAAATCAGGCATTAAATTTAGATTTTTAATTAGAATAAACTGTAGAGCTGTTGACTGGATGGGATTTTTGTCAATTTGCATAAATAAGGCTGAAAATTGCCGACACTTTTGTAATATTTTCCTTAATGCTTTAATCAGGGAGTGGCAAACTCAATAATAGAAAAAAATGGCTTAGTCCCTGTTTTCTCTAAGCATAAATCCACTCCTTTTCTTCCTCTAGTTTCTTAGAAGCTTATATCAGCAAGACAATTTTTTTCCTTTGGCTATGAGGAGGCTTGGGCCTTTATCTCATTTGATCTAAGAAACAAACAAAAATATTGTAATCTTTGTAGAGTGCCCCCAGTAACTTCCACCAGAGAAGAGTGGTCCAGGCTACATGTGGGACTGAAAAATTTCACAGAATTGAATATGAGCAGAGCTCTTGGCCACTTCTGTCTTACCAATATCACTGGTCCTCTTTCACCCAGAGCAATCAGGCTGGACTGCTCGTATTTTCATTAAAAGCTTGTAATGATATGGGAACATAAATGCTGTATGTTTATACTACATCCAGAGATCTGAAATCATGGCTGGAGCTCAGCTGTGCTAGGTCCTGTCCAGGGTTTTTTATTATAGTCCCAGAGGGAAAATACTCCCATCCTGAAGCTCCTTGAGCCTGCTGGGTGTAGGCAGTGCGAATGATACGTGGTGTGATGTGTAACAGAAAGATTAAGGGACATTTGAATCACCTCCCCAGGACATTTCCAAGTCTCCTAGAAGTTTGTAATGCTGTTCTCTGTTTCTCTCGCTTTCTTGTTCTGTTTTTTCCTGTTTTCATTCTTCTTTCCTTTGACCTCTGCTTGTTCTTCATCTCTTTCTCCCCTGATATAAACCCTCCCTTTTCATTCCTGACTCTCTACTTTACTCCTCCCCTCACTCATTCTCTTCAGCATTGCAGCAATGGTAGTCAAAAGAAGAAAGGCACAGAATTATCTGTTACTAAATGGGTGGTGCTGATGGAAAATTAGGGAGGAGAAAAAGAGGAATTAATTATCCATAATGTAAGGGTTAAGAAATAAGATTTTCCCAACTAACACTAATATCTAAAGAAATCCTAAATTTGTGAGAAATGTCCCTTCTTCCTTCATCAGAAGTCTCTATAGCTGTACTCTTAGAAAAGGAAAGAGAGGGTCAAACCTTATGTTTTATCCCTGTTTTCTGTAAGTAACCTGCAAAGAGATTTTTTTTCTCAAGGTTGCAGAGCATCTGCTGCTCCAATTTCTCTGCTTCTTAGGAAGGATGAGGTGTAATTGTAATCTGTTACTTTGAGATCCTTCTATGAGAGGCATGAAAAAAGTACAAGGTGTACTTTACATACACTGCTAGAAGGCAGTGTATGTAACCAGTCACTAACTAGAGGATCCCCCATTAATTTTTGTTTTGTTTATTTTAAAAAGGTATGAGGCTGATATGGAGAGTATGCCAAGTCAACTGGATGAGTCAGCACAGGCAGTTCAATGTGAGTGAGTTTGGTTTTTTAAAAATAAAAACATTCATACTCCAAGTCAATTTATCGCAGTATTACCTGCAATTACAAACCCAGAAAAGTGCTACTAACATTTTCTCAGGTTTTTATTGAAAATGTGGCCTCATGTGCACCTAGTGAAGGAGCAGACAGTTAAGCTGCTCTGTGTGTGACTGTTTACCCTAAAAAAGTAAAAAAGAAACTGGCCTCTACACGTTAATTTTTTCAGTGCTGTCCTTGAGCAAAAACTAATAACATGTATTTACACTACAGAGTATCTGCCCACAGATTTTTCTTAAGAAAACTTCACAGCACTGATAACCGAAAGCACTTCCCCTTGCAAATACATTTTTCAAATCTGTCTACATTGGCCTGAAGTCTTGCTGACCACTCAACAGTACAAATAACATCTTTAAAAAGCAATTCTTTTCTTCTCTGGAGTGGAAACACATCAAACATTGTGTCAGTATGTATGAGCGGACACTTTTTTGTGGGCATTTTTTGCTTTGTTTTATAAATTAGGCAAAATGCTAATAATGTCCAAATAACCCACTATAAGATACAAAAGGCCAATCCAATTGCAGAGTCATTTTACTTGAAGAGACATGCAAGATGATAAGCAAATGGTTAGACCTTATCTAACCCTATGCAGTGCTTGGGACTGGAGGTTGATTTTCTGAAATCTGAGAGGGGAGTTAACATGACATGAAGTTGGTGTCAGTGGCATAATATTGAACAAAATTTGCTTTATCTCATGTACAAAAGTAACTAGAGGAAAAGGTTGTGGTCTTCCTTCTGGTGTTTTGCTGCTACAAATGTGAGATTCGTTCAAGTACAGAATTAAACAGCAATGTTTGGGTTCTGTTTGGTGCAATTTTTGTTAGAAATGTGGTTAATGAGTCATCCTGAGGCGGCTCGGAACTGTGGGGTACCGGGGAGGGAAGGAATGGAACTGCTGTCAGACACTGCCAGCAATGGGAATTGTGAACAGAGATCATACAGCTCTGCCCACAAATGCCTGTGACAAGCACAGTTCGGTGAATCGTGGAATCCAGGCTTCAGTTTTCGTAGCCTTCTGTTAGGAATGTGTGTGATATTGGTTTGGAATTGCATCCCCAGTGGATAGATTTAAGAAAAATAGTACTTGTGCATTTTTGTTTGTTTTTCACAATTTTCATCTCCCTCTATGCCTCAGAAGCGAGCAGAGCAACTAAGTTATTTTTCACTTAGTGGTTGTAACAAAAGTTGTCTGTCAACATGGATATTTAATGCTTTTTCAGAATTAAGTGTAGCCATACTGTTGGGTTTGTTTGGGTTTTTTTAAAATAAAATTTTCTAAAGGTGGAAAATCCAAGTATGTTGAGAAACTATGAATTTAAAGCACTTAATAGATTTTTATTTGTTTTAGTAGGTCACTTTTTCTGTTGGATGAAGTATGAAGGAGACAGTGAGTGTTGAAAGTTTTGCCTCTTTTTTGAGGCAAAAGTTGCCTCAAAATTTGTAATTTTGTGATTTGCCTTCAGAGGTTGGGGTGAGGTGAGTCCTATGGGAAGGATGGGAGCAGCAATTTCCCTTGTGAGCTGCAGGCTCAAGGAGTAAGAGATCCCCAAGATTGCAGGAGGGGACAGCAGAGATCACCATTGTAGAACCAAAATCCTGCAGCTCGCCCAGAGGCTGCCAGGTGGTGGGGGAGGAGCAGCAGCATTCAGTGATGCCTTCAAGGCAATAGGAGGAAGAATTTACAGGGGACTGGGGAAAGTTGTAAATCCAAGTCCCTGAGTGTGTGGGAACTGGCTGTGGAGGCAAGGACCTCATGAGGAAAGACACAAGTGGGCACATGGTTAGGGTTGTATGTGACCCATCTTTATTTCAGTTCTGTTCACTGTTACTAGTATTAACAGAAACATTATAATAAGAAGAAAATACAAAGACCGATATCAGATTAGTCAAGGATTGCCCAGATAAAGCCATATAAGCATAGACATAGCTTTGTTTCAGTGGAATGTGGTGCTAAGTTTGTATATGTGAAGTGGCCTTTCCGTGCTTCCTGTATTTCATTTTCTTTAACCTTATCACTTAATTTAATTATTACTGAATGCTTTTTTTTATAAGTTATCTCCAGTGTCTATCTTAAGTTGCCTGATGCATATTTTAATCACAGAATAGAAACAAAGTTCTCAGATCTCAATTATCGGACAAAGGTCTCCGCCTTTCCCTGTTTCGTTCTGTGAGCAGTCCCATGGAATTGTGTGACAGGTCCCTTCGGGGTGTCTGTCTCTCTGACAGGGGTGTTCCTAATCTTGTACTGTTCACCTGCAGTGCTGCATGCCAGGTTTGGGCTCTCCTTGCCATGCTCAACTCTGGTCTGAGGATTCGTCCAGGGACCTGCACTCCTGGGCGGCTTCTTGGAGAAAAGGTCTCTGCTGGGTCTCTACTGACACCCCTCAGAGCTTCTGCCTGCCCAGGCAGCCCCAAAGCAGACTGATGGTTAATAACACCTGGGATGCTGGAGCAGGAGATGATCCTTACCCCAGTCCATGACAAAATGTAGACCCCCTTTGTAATACAGAGAGCTAAGCAGGGACAAATCAATGAGTTCAGTCCATGGGACTCAGCGGGTGTGAGAGGGTTTCTGTCCAAAGGAAGTGTTCATTTCTGTTTCTTGTCTAAATTAACACAAAAATAGGAAAAGATACTGAGACATGAGGTCACTGGGTGAAGAAATTTTTCAGTTCAAGTTGGCAAAATGTTTTTTTTATCATAAGACATAGAAAGTATCATTATTCATAAAAATTAAAATGCCTTACCCTGAAGCAAGGTAGCTGTATCCTCTTCAGCCTCATTACTTGTCACTCCATGGATTTTGACCAGCTGAGTTGTATATCCAGTTCCTGTTTGTATCTGGTTCCTGATTATTCTGGTAATCTTGAGTGATCAAGACCTGTGAAATGGTCAATATGCCAAGTATGATATTACAGAAATTATGTTTTTGCAATGGATGCATTAATTAAACAACTTTAACATTTTTTTGCAAGTTTTTTTTTGATACTTTGTTTATAAGGATATGGTTTTGGATGTATTTCAGAGTAGCTAGAATTGAGACAGGCTCTCTTTTCGCATGGCAAGATTGTATTTTTCTTTTTACTCTTAGTGGAGAGCTAGTTCTTGTTTCGCTGGTACTTCTTGGGATGATGGGAAGCCAAATTTTGGATGTATGAAAGGTTCAAAATTAAACACCTTATACTACCCCTGCAGACAGGATGTTCAGACATTATAGCAATTACATCTAATGTCAAATTTGAAGGTTTGCACATATTCTTTTACTAAAAGCAATGTTAGCAAGCTTGCTCTGTCTTTAGATCAGGACTTTTGTACTAGGGTAAATCTTGGAATAAAATTAGCATTGCAAATTAGATTATTTGGATCAAACATCCTGGGTTGAACTCAAGTCCTTTCGATAACACGGGCTGAACTAAGTCTTCTTTAATTATAACAAAAATCAGTTTTTATGCAACTTTAGTCTTCAAATAGCCTTAAGACATAAGTGTCAGAATAGTTTTCTTTAATTATAAAGAAATCAGTTTTGCTAGGTTTGTATACAAACTTGTCTCATCATTATTGTGTATCTGGAACAATATCAAAGTTAGCTTGCCATGAATATGGCTTACGGCCATGTCATTTACAGGGGAATTGGATATGTAGGTCCTGAAGGTCTATAAACTTACAGCAATAGTTAGATGTGACAATTTTTTAACTCTGAATAGGATTTTTAGCACATTGGGCAATTAAGTATTTGTGTGCAGCAAGTATGGGCTCAACTGCTTGTATAATTTCCATGAATAGCAGGTTTTGCTCGTAAGTACATCATTAATTAGCTGCTTGTGCTATTAACTGTTGTGGAGGTACAGCTACACTAGTTTGCTTTTTTAGGAGAGACTAAAAAGATCACTCTTTTTCTTCTGCGAGAAGTTGTTAATGCTTGTCAAATGCATGGGTAGAAAAAGAATAAACAAAAAATATGGCACTTTTTAAGTGTGATCCATATGAAGTTGTCTTCATAAGCCAGTAGGTGCTATTTTAAAACTGCTACCTAATCACAAAATGCTCAAGAGTCATTTTTATTCAGCTTCATGTTGACTTGTAAATCCAGACAATGGTCTCATTTGCAGCTTTATGTCAGGTGTTTGAACCTCAGTAGCAGCTTTCTGTACAACTCTACATCACCAACTTGGTCACACATCTCTTGGTTTTTAAATGTGAAGGAGACTGGAGCCCAAGAGATGAAGTCAGTGCAAGTTTTTCCTTGCCCTCCCTGGGCCTTGGATCTGGCTCATCAATCCCTGTAAAGGGGCAGGTTATTTGCACAACAGTTGTAGAGGCTCTTCCCTATGAATGAATAAACCATTTATAATTGTATTTTGTAAAGTGCACAGTCGCCATAAATGGGATGAGATTTTTTTTTTTTCCCCCTGAATTGGGCTCTTTGTACTGAAATGTATAGTTAGCACAAATATTCATCCTTCTCTGCTGTAGAAGCTGAAAGGGCTCAGAGGAAGCTTGAAAGTGCAAGTCACACTGACATTTCACTCATCAGTCCTTTGCCCTGATATTGTAACATCACTGCTCCTCCGCAAAGGCATGAGTGGGGAACATATCCAGCTAATAGGAGAAAAGTTTAACTCTTCACGAGTGGTAAAATTCAGGACTGAAATGGTGATGTTACATTAATTTAATTCCCTGTTTCATTTTATAATTGTGAGGTTCAGGAGCAGGAACCTCACACAGTTCTGAAGCAAAAAAGATGTGTGTAGACTGCTTATTTGTTGAAAACCTACAGTGAGTGCTACAGTACTTAGAAGGGAACTGTAATTGCTCTAAGCTTTTCCTCTTCTGGGGTGTATAGTACTCTGATCTTCATAATCCTGGGTATTGAGAAACTGAATAACAGTCGTCTTGTTTAAAGTGAAAAACATCAATTGCATCTCTCCTCCCCGACTCTTACCCGGCAGTATTGCCTTGAAAAGCAATTTTCCTCCAGAAGCACTGACACATTAGTGTCCTTAAAAATTAAGATGTTACTTTAGTCTCCAGATTCTGAAAGCAAATCACCATCAATACTCTTTATTTGAATATCTTATACGAACATAAAAAATAAAAAGCTACTCTAAGAATGAGGTTTGTATATTTTAGATAAAGAGATGTACCTTTCGTATGCGACAGTTGTGGTGGAATGCTGCTCTGATCAGAACAGCTTCAGCATTAGGGTAGCTGTAATAATCATCATCTCAATGAAGATATGCATACTCCTTATCGGTAATACTTCTATTTTTCTAGCCAGGATCTCACTACATATTTTATTTCAATGTCTCTCCATTGGTATTTTCCTTCCAAGTCACATTACAAATAACAGAAAAAATACTTGTACACATGCTTTAGAGTACCAGAAACAAACAAATAAAGCCCCCCAAGTAATTGTCAGCCCATGTCAGCAATTCAGTTATTAGGATCACATAAACCCATGTCTTATATATTCCACCCAGAATTGTTTTAAGGTCCTTGTATGCATAGAATTTTGAAATATATTATTTGAATATAAAAGTAGATTATGTATTTCCCCTGTGGCTGGCCAAATGTCTTTCCAACAAAGGGTAAAATAAGAAGGCTATTTTTTTGTGTAAAAGAGTGATCTTTTTAGTCATGCTTGATTGCTTTTTCAGGACTGGCTCCATTTATAATGAGATATTCTTGGACTCATTTGAACCAGAAAGTTTAGTAAAATTGTTACGTTTTTTACATAAAATACCTTGAATTATTTAAACTGTCTCAAATTCGGTATTTTTGAAATATATGTGATGTATATTGGATTTTTTGCTTCACAGCCTGAACATGACATAAAATGGACATATATTTAGCATATTTACAAGAAATATTTGTTTTAATCTTTCATACTTGTCAGCACTTCACACTAATTTAGTCTTATCGGCTGCTAAGGAGTCACACAGTAAGGGATGCACTTGTTATTCAAATCCCTATTAATGTTTCATATCATAGTTTGGCAAGAAAGCTGTGACTCTATTGGGCTATGATACAGGGAAGTTTTAATTATCTGTAATTTTCAGAAAACTTGGCCTAGGACGTCTGTGCTGAGAACAATGATGTGAATTTACTTTTATCAGCAGTTTAAAATTACATTATAAAATGTGTTCTGTGATACTGTTCTTATAAGATCTGATGTGCAATGAAATGTGCAGAGCTTGAGCAGAAAATGCATTTTTATTATAATCACAGTGCCCAGATAAAATTGCAGGTGTGCAATGCTTTAGAAATACTTATTTGCAGGTAAAGATAAATTTCACATTACCTACGTTTGTGTTTTAATATTGGAAACTACACAATCATCCTTCCATGCTTAGCCTGAGTCTATTACCTGCATTGCTCTATATTTAATGTTTTCAGTGTATTTTGTAAAATATTTCATTGTAATGTTAAGAGAGCTTACTTAAGCGGTTCTGTACTTTACAGGCAAAAAAAAAATCTTTATCAGTTGTAGATCAAGTAGCAAAACCCTGCAACAATTCCTTTTCAAAGGAACAAGTTGTAGTTCAAAATTTTATTTTACAGTACTTTTATCTTCAGGCACTATGTGAAGCAGCTCTTTTACTTCTGAACCCACAGCAAAAGCCTGTGTCTCATCTCTCCTGTAATTGTCCATTCTTTTTATAAGATTTATTTTTGCCTGTGGTGCTGAACTGAAAAAGTCACCCAGCTAAAATGTAGTTACTTCATTTCCAAGTAAAAACAATGGTGTTTTCATGTCCATACTTATTATTATTCTGAGAATGTACTAATTTGTTACATCCAAGATGACGGTTAGCTTGGTCCATGAAAGGGGCACTGTGCCAACTACTGCAGTTCAGTAAAAGGGCTTCTTTCATGGCAAGTGGTGGGACAGAAAGTAGCCCACAGTGCGTGTGGGTATGGGCAGGCAGGTTGCCAGCAGAGTCATCCTGGTATCGGGCTTTGCTGTGTCGGGCTCTGAATGAAGCTCAAACTATGATTTCACTAAATGTCGGCATGGGCAGCCAAATTTTCAAGCCACCAGTGCTCTAAGGAGCAACTGATAAATGTTTTATCCCTGTGGGCTGTAGTTGATGTTGCACAAGGATTTTGCCTGTGCTCAATGCATTATCATTCTTGGCATTAAGCTTCGATAATTGTCTACTTATATTGAGCCTGTAATAGCAAAATACAAGTGAAGAGGCATGTTTTACAAAGTAAAACTATGAAATAGGTTTAGCTATATTACTATGGATTTTTTTTGTTCTATCCTACTAAATTTGAATGAGAATGAAGTATGATTCTATACCTTAATGCTGCTCAAACCAGGGTGGTCTCATAATTTTGTTTTACATGCATGACATTGCTTAAGGTCATTAGTTGTAAATCTTAGTATAAAAAGACTGAAAATATATTCAGTACTTTGTAGTTACCGAATACATATTTAAAAGCCTCTATGAAAAGTCGGGACCTACATGGCAGATTTTCAGTAGCTGAATGGTCAATTTAATGATGTAGATTAGCTGTATCTAAACAGTAAATGGAGATAGGCTGTTGCAAGGCTTTGATGAATCTCTCTGATGCATATCCCAGTTGATCAATTTTCTAATTTTAGGTATTAGTATTCTGCTTTTCAATCCTAATATGCCCTCTGGTTACATTCTATTTGAAATTTAACTTAGATCAGGTAAAGCTTCGTTTACTTTTTCTGTTGTTTAACTCTAACTGTCTAACAAGCACAAATTAAATTTTAATTTAGTTTTTCTCTTTGCAGTGACTGTGATGTAATGGTCTCATTTTCTCAGTCATTTTTTTCTTAGCATTACCTGACTTCTAATTAATTATTTAAATCACTACTGTATATTAAAAGACAACTTTCAGTACTGCTGTAAATGTTTTAAAAATTATCTTGCATTCCCAAATTTTATTCAGCCTAGTTAAATTCAACCATTAAGTTTAGCAGCTAAAACTTTAATAGAGAAAAATTACTTGTTTATCAGATAGATAATTCCTGCAATAGCTGTGTTTGTTATTGTAATAGTTGTGCATAGTATGATCAACGTTTTATGTATATAAATTCTGTTTATGCAGTATCTACTGAGAAGAGATAGGCAGCTTTTTTTGTAAATATGAAGAAATATTTAAATCATCTGTTTAGAGAAAATCTGATTTTGTTTTTATTGCTCATGTTCCTGGAGCTAAAGTAGTTTCTGTGAGAGTGTGAATTGCCTTTTTTTTTTTTCCCCAAGTATTTGCAACATGAAGGCTACCAGTGTCAATCCATTTGACAAAATACTCTCTCAAATAAATGCAAATTGAAATAAGTTATGACTATACTACTAATTTTTGTCTTTGCAAATGCTGGATCTTTAACATACAGACTAATTAAATATTTGTAATAAAACAGTTAACTCCAGCGGGTTATTGCTGTGGTTTGCAAAACTGCATTGAAGTGCTTTCTTTTCATTTCATTGATGGTGGAACAAACATTTCTTTAATAAGGATACAGCACATTCTAATTTTGTAGCAGAAGCTTAGATAAGGATCAGGCCCCTCTGAATCACTGCTTTGACCTATGACATGGAAAGTGCTGAAGCTCTTTGGCAAAAGAAGAGTTAGTCATTCATTATTATGCACAGGACTTTCCAGTTCTAAAGGGGCTCTGTGCTTTCTCTCAGATAGACTTTGTTTGTTGGAAATGAGAACTGTATTTTAGCAGTAAAGGACAAGAACTGAAGCAACTCTGCAGGCAGACTCATTATGACATAATCCTTCATTAATCCTTATTCTCTATTAATAGATCATGACAGAAGTTTTGCTTTGGGTGACCATCTTCACCAGCAAGCTATGAGAGAGCAGTAATAGACAAAGACTCAAATAATAGACTCAAACTCTTCTTTCCAGGCTATCATTTTATTTACAGTCTTAAGGAAGTACTTATGTGTTACCTTGGAGAAGTTAGTGTGCTAAGTGATATATTTTCTTCGAGTGCAACCTGGCTATGTATCTGAGAAATGTGATTCATCTATTGGAAAATGGATTACTAATGTTACTTACGTGGCAGATAAATACACTGAAAAATTAGGTCTTGATTGCAGACTTGCTGCAGGACAAATATAGGAATGCAAGACCCCATTAGTAGTGAAAGTGGCAGTTAAAAGGGAAAGGACTGAAGAATGAGATTTTAAGTGGCATGTGAAATGAATGTTACAAAATTTGGCCAAGAGAAGGAAAACTTGAGTTCTTTTTGTTTCAGAGAAAGTTCAGGAGAAAAACCCACATAACTGTGGAGTGTTTTGGAATGTATTTTTGTAACAGTTGGAAAAAACTATCATTTTACTCGTTATAAGAAAAAAAATATTTAAGTCAAGAATAAAGAGGTTCATATTTTCCTGCTACAGCAATGTATAGTCCTTGGCTACTCTCAAACTGCCATAGACAGGCAGTGGAACAAAAAGTGCTGAGGAAAAACAAGTAAATTAAATACTTTTGGGGTATTGTTGACCATTGACTAAGTTGTGCCTGGTTCTTGTTAGAGCTGAATTTACTGGCATTAGATCTTGACTGTGCCATGGTGCACAGAACTTCGAGGTTTGTTTGCTTATCTGCTGACGTGCTCCTGTTGGAAATGATGCTGCTGATGATGACAGAGCAGACTTGTGGGTTTTGTTATAAAAATCAGGCTTAGTGACATCTATTAATATTGTCAAATATAACTTGCATATAAGCCAAAATGTAATTTCTGAAGCAACTGTCTGTATTCTACAAAAGCATTTGTTGGTTTAAACTGCAGTCCATTTAAACTGTAATGATCTGTGATATTTAAGGCATTTAAGAGGGTAAACCAGACTACCTTCATTACCTTCTGTGAAACTATGTTGATTTACATCCATTGTGAATAAGATCACTAATTTTATTACATCTTCCTAAGCTTTAGTACCTCTTTGTTATGATACGTGCTTTAATGTCAGTTTGTCTGGGAAAAATGGTATAGAAAATCCCACTGTTTGACAAACTGAGTGGAAAAGATTTGTATCTGTATTGGATCTTTGAGGTACTTCCTGGATCCAATGCCTAGAGACACAGGTGAGAAAAACATGCAATAATTACTAAGATAAAATGTTGTTTGCTTCTAGCAGGACAATATTTTATGCCTGAAAATCTCAATATATACTTCCTTTGTGTAGTTTCTTAGCATCCTCTCCATTCTATTCAGAAAGGTATGAAATATGAATAGATTGTTAAATTTTTCCGTAGGGAAGGTTTGCCATTCATATAAAGGAGATAATGCAATGGGGTTTACAATTTATAATTTTTATTTCCACTTAGTGCAATACTTTACACAAACAAAAGCCCTGCACTTGCTACACACTGTGAGAAACCGTCGGAAGTGTGGTTTCTCCTCTGCAAGTAGCATTTATCACTTCAACCTTTGTGCTGAGAATTTTGAATGTGATTTAGGCATAATGTGGCCATTCAGATACGGGGTTAGAGAAGGAATGGAAAAACATAATTCAGACTTTCTAAACTGATTATGTGGTACTCTTGTTTTGCACTTCTTTGGGAGCATGCACAATAAAAATTACTTCGGAGTGTAGTTTTACTCCTCTTGCTACTCTCCACGTACACAGATACAATATTGATAGCTTTGACAGTAGGTGTGGTTACATAAATGCAGTTGAGTATTAAGGTCCTGAGAAAAGCTCGGTGCTTCAGCACATCTGGATTTAATTGTTGCTTTCTGAAGAAGAGATTTCTGATAGTAAGCAGCCCTTTAATCCAGCAGACAAAAGGCATAACAGGCTTCACTGGATGGATGCTGACATGCCAAATTCAGTCTGGAAATGAGATACCAATTTTTAATGTAAAGAGTAATTAGCCATCAGAGTGACTTTACTAGAAACAGGCTGGACTATCCCTCATACTGAACTTTTAAAACCGAAATATCTTGTATTCAAATAAATTTTATGTCTTGAATGTAAGTAACAGGTTGGAAGAAATATGTGAATTTCCCCTCTAGCCTATGTGGCTTTAAAATAAATTATTGTATTTTTCTGAAGTTCAATCGTCATTCCTTACTTACTGTTATACTACTTGACATGATTGTGATTACTGAGGGTTCTGTGTTAAGCCAAGAGAAAAAGAATTACATTGTGTTTTCAGCTGTGCAGAACGGGTGGCACTGTGCTGGCTTGTGGCACTTCCATTCTTACCCTGCAAGAACCTGAACTGCTGGAAGTGTCTATAAATAGTAACTCTATATTGCCTTTTGCATTTGATATCCTTCTTTTACACAAAAATCATGTTTTTGGAAAAAGCTGCTCTCATTGTCCCCATCTCCTTATTAGTCTCAGAAAATAAGTGGGCTCAGCACACCCAATGAGCCATTTTCCTCATATGTCACATCTTAGTATTCATCTTTTCAATGGGTACCATGGCTGGATCCAGGATGTTAGATAGGCATTGGTGCAACATGGATTTAAACATTTTTTTTTAATTAAAGTTAGACAGACGTTTTTCAGAAAATGAGGTGGTGGGTGTGATAGCTTGCAGACTGAATGATATCATGCTGTTGTGAGAAAATAATGTAATGGATTATATTCAGCAAGTTGTGAAACAATTCTGCTGTTCTGCTTGTCACTGAAAAGACCAAAAATAAGAAATAATAACCTACAGCAAGAAAATTTATTGGTTAGAAAGAAAGATCTTTCTAGCAGTTAGGATGAAAAGTCACTGAAATAGTTTACCTGGAGATTTGTGAAGTCACCTTTACAAGCTGCTTCACAAGTTTGGGAAACATTGGTCAGTAGGGACATACTCACACGTGATCCTGCTTTTGTTGAGGGAGCTGACGTTAACAGTAGGAGGGTGAAGAATATGTGAAGGCCAGAGCAGTATTTAAGGTTTCTGGCAGCAATCCTCTCCTTGAACAAAACAGTGTCTTCAGATAAGCCATAGTATCCAGAGGATTCCAGGATCTTCTGTGGGCTGTCTGTGTAAGTCAAAGAAACAGCATGAGCCATAGGGGACCTTCTCTATTCTGCTCCCAGGGAAAAGTGACCTTGGTGGTAGAGAGACAACAGTTGTGGATACACTTGCAGGACTTGTAATTAGCCAAATGAAGCTGCCCATCACCTCAAATGAGATTATGAGAAGCACTGAAAGTGCTGGCATCTGCCTGCTCCTGTTCTTTCTAGCAGTAACTATAAAAGATAAGCAGACCTGGCAGGTAAGAGAAGAAAAAAGCCTGTGAAGTTCATATTGTTCAGAAGTCTCATAGTTTGGGATGACCAGTTATCAGTTCTGGGGGAAGGTCATCATCTTCACAGACAAGATATCACCCAAAGTCATGGGGAATTCAGTTTCAAAGTCTCAGACCAGTTTGCATGTCACTCAGAAGCAACCAATGTTGCTCTCCCTTGCACGTTAGCAGCTGTGGCCACAGAGTTCTCATTTCACCTGCAACCATTCACATTTTCACAGGGAATGGAAAATGGCCCTCTGGATGGGCTTATACGTCCTAGTATTGGAGTGAGAGAAGGCTTCTCATGTCAATCAAGAAAGAGAGTCTCTACCCAAATTCTGGAGAGAATGGAGCATAGCCATGAAGCTTGGATTTAATGAAATACTGAAATTTAATGCAGTTTGTTCATCTGGAAGCTATTCAAAATGGCAAAGATGATCACAAAAAGTACCATCTGGACTTCAAAATGTCTTTTCCTGCCTCTTAGAAGGCAGATGTAGAAGTTCAACCTGATGTTGTGAAGTTCAGAATTGCTACCAGTTCCTGTAAATATTCATAGCAGAACTATGTACTTTGGGAAAAATAGTGTAAAAACACGTCTATAAATGGCCTGTTTTTATTTTCTTTCTATACCTGCAAACTATCATGATGGATGCCTCACTGCTGGACAGGGAAGCTCAATGCTTGTGTGTTCAGAGAAAGAAATATGAAATGCATGCTAACATTTTGGAACCAATGGGTGATTTGCAGATCCCATAAATCCTCAATGCAGCAAATCTTAGGAGATCTGATACAGAATATCAGATACCAGTTTCCATTCCAGAGTACCTGTCCTCATCCTTCAGAAGAACTAGGCAGTTATTTAAGGACACTGTAAGTGGAAAACCATCACCAAATGAATGGCCTTTTAGATCACAATGACTGCAAAACTTCTGCAACTCAAACTGAAAATAAAAGTCTGAGTTGGTTTTTTTTTTTTTAATTATTTTTCTTTTTTTCTGTGTATATTTTTTATGTCAGCTGACAGCTGGATTGAAAATCCCTATTCAGCCACTTCTTGGCCTGTCTGCACTTTTTGATTCTTTGAAAAGCCAGAGAAATACTTGTCACATCTTATTTTGGATTCCTTGTGCCTAAGGTAGTTTTGGTTCCCGGTGGTGCCATGTGTTTCTGGCAGTCATTCTGAAATGCTGTGTTTTATTCTGAGGTATTAGACACCGTCTCTAATCTCTGGTTTTAATAAAATGTTCAATTAAAAAAATAATCAATTGGATTAGGTGTTGCTTTGGGATCCTCATATGTAGTATGTGCATTCAATAGATCAGTCAACTGTGAAAAAGAAGTTTTTTATTCTGCAATACATGAAATGTTTCAAGGTGTAGTGCACACAGAATCCCATGGCCTGCCCTCTTGGTTTTGGTTTGGCGGTTTTAGTTTGGTTTGGTTTTCTTTTAGTTTGTCATATCTGTAGCATTATGACTGAAGGGAAACTCAGGCATGACAGATATATTCTATCTTTTCTATGCCATTGTAGAAAGTCAATGTGCTGAAAGTGTTTGCTCTCTTAATATTGCCAGGCACAGTGACCTCTGTCCAGAGCTCCGGCACATGCCAGTGTATGTATATGAACTGCAGAGCTCAGACTAGTTACTGTAAATAGGTTCTCTCCAACTTCACAGGACAAGGGATTTCTGAGCTGCTTCTTCTGATTGTGTTGCTGTGCACTCCTCTTTTGTCCGCTATTACATAGCAGATCCTTGTTGTATGTATCAAAGCAGTTTCCTACACAATGCCAGCCAGGACCCAGCAGTCTCATGCAGTAGGCTCCTTAAAAAAATGTACTGGGAGATGTGGCAGTCAGGGCTGTTAATTACCATATAAAGTGTCGCTTTCCAAGTGTGAGTCTTCAGTGTCTTCACTTTTTGGCTTGGCTTTTCTGCTTGTAGCAATAGATGGAATTGTAGCTGCGTGTATACAGTAGAAAACCTAAATAAACATGTAATTACTAAGCTAGCTACATATATATATATGATTGGACAGCTGCTAAGTGAGCTACTAGTTAATAGTCTGATGGCAGAAAGTGGAGGGGTTGTATGTAGGAAGAGGTCTTTTATTTGTCGCTAAAAGGAGAGATTCTGACTCATTTTAGGCTCTGGAGTAGTGTGGGTGAGCCAACACAGGGAATACGGTGAATCTAGGTATTTGAAGGAAAGTGAATGGAAATTGTCATTTTTTGTGACAGAAGAATATGTTTGGTATGGTGCCAAGTGAAAATAAGTATGTGCAGATTTGTTCGAAAAATCTGCCAATAACACAGAAACTTCTCGTGTCCCTGGAATGAATTTCAGATTCTGAAAGGAAACAAACAGCCAGAAAAACAGGAAAGAACAAAAGTAATTGAAAACATGTGATCCCAGGTCTTGTGCACAGATTTAATTAAGACCTCTACCTTCCAGTGCCTTTGCCAAACAGTTTTTGTAAACCTTAGGCAAAATATGTTGGCTAGTCCACATTTGGAGACACAGGCGTTAATTTCCATGGTACAGAGGCAATCCTTTTGTTCAGAACTATGTTACTTCAAACGAGTATTTCATTAGGGTGAATATTTATGTAAATTTTGGATATGCTCTGTGTACTGGAAAAACTCTTCCCGAAAATATGTGTCGCATCAGTAATGAGTTGTTGTTGGTTTTTTTCCCACTGCCTTGTACCGTTCTTAGAGACGTAAAGCAACACATCTTACGTTTCCTCCCCTTTCTGCACACAGAATAGAAATTACAGCGACAGCTTAGCTTGTTTTGCCCATGGATCAATGCCAGAAAGCCGTTTTGAAGGTGTTTTAAAATGAAGACATCTGGCAGCTGGCGTACTTACAATTCATTTGCCAAAGACAAGTTGCATGCTGTTGGAATTTTCAATTGAAGGTCACGCACCAGGTAAAAATCAGTCAGGTGGAGCTCATGTGTGGTGAACCCACACACTTGAGGAATTGTTGGCCCAGGGATGTGTGGGTGGGCTAAACTGTGAAGGATGTTTGTCTAATTTTTCCCCTTTAAAATGTGAAACCCAAAGCTAAAAAGAGGTCAGTAAATCTGAGAAGAAATCACAAGGCTATGATATTTCAGTGGAACCACCATCAATTAGTTTGAGCAGAGAGTGCCAAAAAAAAGAAAAAGGAAAGATGAATAACAGAATCTGACATAATGTTGGACAAACGCTCTACTGTCAGCTGAGTGGTCACACACTTTTTGCTCTCATTTTTTTCAGTAAGAAATAGCCTGGAGGATTATTTGTACACAGCTTTGTACTGACAGTGAATTAGTAACACTGTGTCATTGTGCATTCAGTGATTCAGTGACAGCTCTGAGACTAAGCTGTTTACATTAATTGATGTTTAATGGTTTTAATGCAGTATGTTTTACCATTATAAACTTTCTCTTCATCAGTATGGTTACTTAATAAGACACTAATATTTCTAAATCAAGGGGTCTGCGCCCACAATGGCTTTACATATGTTTACATGGAAAATACATGTCCTGTCTGTGTAACATGGGGAAATGCTGTTCAGTATTACTGCTGCAAGAATAAAAGCATGAAACCTGAACTCTTCTCTCACTTAAGCATGGTTTATAGAAAAGAAGCTTCTTTTGTGTTAATAGATACAGACATTTTTATTGCTTGGATGTACATAGAAAGTGGAAAATCAGGCCTACGACGTGTATGCTGAAATGTTTAAAGGTACAACTGTAGCAGATTTTTCTGTGTTTTGCTAGATGAAAGTTCTAGTGTGACATTTTAGAATGTTTTGCTTTCAGAACACGGTTAGATAAACCTAAAAATTACCTAAATCCTTGTGAAAACATTTTCAGTAATATTGGGTTTTCTAAAGTATAAGCAGAAGAAAAAGCAATCTTCCCCAATCTTGTTTCTGAGAGGGGAAGTTCAGAAATTAATTGAGCAGCATTATTCACTTGGTAAGGTCGGTACTTATCCTTGTCAAGCAATGGAGAGTAATTTTTTCTGCAGTTTCTTCTTTTTCTCTTTCCTCTGCTCTCTAAGTACATAAAAACGTACTTTTATCATATTTTACCCAAAGCTCTTAGGCAGAGGGACCAGAAATCTCAACTATTCCCTATGGAACTTTCATCTGAAGCCTAGCTCCTAAACTCCCAGGCTGACTGAAGAGGTAACTTTGGTGTTTAGACTATGAGCTTTCTGCCCAGGGAGTGGAAGAAAAAAGGGATGCCTGATACTGGTATTCAGTATAGGAGCATGGACTTCTCTGCTTTTAAGGGAATTGTTTGTAACTGATTGCACTGCAGTGTGGACTCATGGCTAAAACACTGAAGGATTCAGTGGAGCCAGAATCCCACAAATCCCACTAGACTGCTATTTATGAAAAAAAATATAATAGAGGCAAATGCATCTCTCAAAGCAATTTTTTTTTTTTTTTCGTCAATAGAGAGTAAAACAATATGGGGAAAGAAAAATGAATACTTATTTAAAACCCTTTAAATTTGATTTCTTACTAGGAAAAGTTCGAGTTGTACCCCTTCTCTTTCTTCCATTAAATTGTAAGCTGTCCCTCTGATGCTCAGGTTTTGGACAGCTGGACTTTACAACAATCCCAACCAGTTCTCCTGTTACGTCCTTCTGCAGCTTGCAGGTCAAATGTAGCATGATGTGGCTGCAGCCTTAAGCACTTCTGTAAAATAAATCATTGCTAATTGCTAGTATGAATTACTTTGAACCAAAGGCTTTGCTGTCAGATTTAGGCGTACAAAAAAAGTTGAAACTTTTTCACTTCTTCTGGAGAGGTGCTATTTAAATTGTGTAAATGTAACATAGTGTAAAATACTGGATGATTTTTTTGCTCCCTGTAAGAGGGAATGCGGAGTCTAAAGATGAAATATGAAACTGCTTTGAGATGAGGATCTAGAGAAAATGCTGATGATTTGTCACAACTGTTCATCATTGCACTAAACCTGTTTTGTTTTCCTGCTCAAATTCCTGACAGATAATGGCAATCTGACATTCTTACTGTTTTCATTTTACTGCAAAAAAGATCTACAGAGAAGGGGCTGAAACCAAGTAGTGTTATTACATTGCAAGGCTCTTAGACTCCTAAGATTGATTTCTTGAGTAACATAAGCTGTTTCTATGGCAGTCATGTGAATATTTTGAAGTTACTCTTGCTTAATGTGAAATTCCATTACTGGTTGAAATGGTTATCCTGCTTAACTATCTCCAAGAATATGAAACTGTGACCTTTGCCCCTGTAGATGAGCCCAGGGCAATTATAAATATTTTGAGGGACATCTTCAAAATAACGTACCTAAGGAAGTGTTCTGATTTGATTGAAAATTAAAGATTTTGTTAGTTCACCTTAGGCTGTCAGGTGACTTTGGAAAATAGAAGTGTCTTCTTCACAATTTTTGCGTCCAATATGATCCTTGTGCCCCAGTGTGGTAAGAGGCCTTTTGGACTCTTAGACTCACTGCTACAGTGTTTTGTGTTTTGTCTTGGAACCCTGGGCCCCTGGCAGTAGGGTATAACGGGAATTTTACAGATTTTACAGCAGAGTTCCAGAGGGTTCCAGCAGTAGCTGCTTGAGCCTGGCATTGCTTTTGTTTAGCAGCAGACTTGTTTCACTCTGTGACCATGTCCCAGGTCTGGTTTGGTTCTGCTTTTTCTCTTGGTTTATCGTGGAAGCAGATTGCTTAAGCCACTCTGCTATGAGATTTATTTTGCTGACAAATTATCAGTGTGAAAGCTCTTGATTCTGAGGGTCACTTCATCTTGGGTGTCAGTGGATCCAAAGTTAAACCTCCCAGAGGATCTTTAAAAGCTCTGTGTAGCAGAGATTCTGCTTCAAGTGGTGTATCCACAAGGAATGTTTTCATTACTGATTTCTGAAGCTTCGGGGATGAGGATACTGCCCTCATGTCTGTGTTCTAATTATGCTGAACTGTTAACTATAAATTCAGTGTTTTTATTGAAGCCTTTCCTTGGCATAATGATGTATTTGGTTTAGTTATTGTTTCTGTTAATTCTAATGCCCCCTGCTGCTGAGGGAATGGCATGTGCTCTATAAATGGAATTATAAATATGTTAAAGGATACAAATTGGAGTGCTTTAAGAGTACAAGTGGATATTTGGGAAGCAGGAAGTGATGCTATATTAGAATGCAATAGCATCTTCTGGGCAAAATAGATCCAAACACATACTGAAAATATAGGAAGAGAGAACTGCAACACAACTGCTGTGGGAATGTGTATAAACATCTGAGTGTGTGTAAATATATGAACCACTTTTTACACATTTCTGTTAGAAGGGAAAGGAGTAGGATAAGTAAATTTTAGAAAAAGTTAAAGAACCCTGACTGGGAAAGATGGTGAAAACTGCTGAACGTTCAGAGACCTTTCCTATTTTTCATTTTTAATTGATTTACTTTGTCTAAATGCCTTTTTTTTTTTTTTTGGTCGGTTTTTTGGTTTGTGGTTTTTTTTCTCCCTTCTTTGAGACAAAACCCATTCAGCTTTGGTAAAGGTATGCTACTTTAATTGGAATAAAACTTGTAGTTACAGACTTGATGGATGACACAAGTTTTTATGCAATTTTTATGGAATTTTTCATCATAGAATTTGCTCTTCAGAATTTAATAATCCAGAAAATTTAATATGGTTTGCAAATTGCTTGACAAACAGATTATTAGTCAGGATTATCATAAGGAAACAGAGAGTAAAGAATGTTTGAACAAGATGGAATTTACTTTAAGACCCTGAAGTATTACTTCAGTATTATTTGAAGATGAGGTAAAATTCAATAATATTGTGAAAGAAAATTAAGCCTACCATGACAAGGTAGAATGAACCAGTAGAATGCAGTAGATAAATATGCTGTAGATCTAAATAAATCTCAGCAAGAATAGAATTTTGCTGAAAAAGGTATTAGTTTAAATATAGCAAGAAAGATGATTCATTAATGAATATTCATTGTGAGAGACAACCTTGGAAATGAAACCAGAGAAAATGATGAGTGAATAGCAAAGAAACATAATGGTCAGCAATGACTGTGTGGTAGGATAGTGCAATACTCCTCTACAGTGGTCATCAGCAGAAATCCCCTTGACATGGTGTATGTAAGGCTGTACCACGTAAAACTCTCAAAAATATAAACAAAGAAGTAACACATCTGTGCCTTTTAAATATTTTTAACCCATTGATATTTTAAATCTATTCTAACATAAATTCCTTTATATCTCACTTGTATTTCTCCATGAACTGCATTACTTGAAGTGAGTTTGTCTTATTCTAGTGTTCATCTGAGATATCCATCTGCAATATCTTCTCTCCTCATGGGCTGTAGAGAGGGGAACCCATTACCCAAGGATCAACCCAGTACTGACGTAAGAGCTCTAGTAGGGCCAGCATTGTTTCCATCATTCTTATGTGTGTAAAAAATGCTAATTTTGTAACTCTTTGTCATTTAGTGAATGATTTTGAAACACTCAATTTCTTCCTGTTTAAATTCCTCATATTTTGAGTCTTTCTCATAGTCCTATTCAAAAGAAACTAATACATGCCTTATATGCACAATGGATGGCTTGAAAGAGAAGTTGTCTTCACTGACAGTAGAGATCAAGTAATGTTATTTATTTTTTAATTATAACATATATTACACGGAAAACATTCAAAATGTGAGGTGAATAGTGAAACAGGTTGCAGTAAAGTCTGGACTTGAATGAAGGGAATAAAATAATACTGACTTTTAGTCGTTCACCTGCTTCACCATTAACTCATCCTTCTTTTTTTTTTTGCTATAAAATGTGACCAGGAGAAAAAAACATCTCTTCTGTGATCAAACTCTTCTCTTTCAAAGAGGCAGGGAGAGTGTTCTTTTCCACATCCAAATGGCCATTCCATGGCATGGAATAAAGGACAGCCATGAGATATGGGCTGCCCCCTTGCCTGAAAACAGGCACAGGCTCATAGCCTACCTCAGATGCAGAGAACTGTAGAGAAATTTAGACCATCACCTGTGGAGGCACTCAATTAATAACTAAGAACTCTCCAAAAACCAAAGTTTCCTAGTTTAGGGAACTTAGCTACGTGTTTGTTTTCTTTTTTAGAAAATGCACAGTATGTATTTCCTGAGTTATATAAATACACAAATAAAAGAATTTTCTTTAATCTCCTCTAATCTCTTACAATCCTATGAAATATCAGTTCACTTCCTTCTGTTGCCTGTTTGTAAATAGATTCCACTGAGCCTGATAACATCAGAGAATTTGTAGCTTATCACATCTGGAAATTATGACTTGTTCTCTTATGAGCTGCTCCAATGGGTCACTTAGTCCACATCCAGGGAATAATAAACAATTTCAGCAGGAGTTGTGGCAGTCCAGTGTTGGTAGCTGTGCTTCCTGGACCAAGCCTGTTGGCACCATCAGCTTCATAGGGATTCTGAGCATCTTGGCAATGTGGAACCAAATTCCACTTTCACACTCAAGATTTTTCTCACATATAAAAAACCTTCAAGGACACACCTGAGGGCAGATCTGGCTCAGTGTGATTAACACACACAGTGAATTCACAGAACGTATTGGAAAATTTTCATAATCAGTATCAGAAAGTTTGGATAAGTGTATACTCTGCAGTATCTTTACCACAGAAATTTTCTGTTGCAAGCTGCCGTGCTCAAGTATGCATTTCTTTTATGAATGAAGGTCTTTTGTGCATCAAGATTAAAATCCTCTGCCTCTCTGCTATGAAGGGGAAAAAAAAAAATCTCTTTGAGAGTGCAGTTCATGTAAACCATTTCTTTAAAAACAGAGCCCTTAAATAGCTCCAAGTACATTTCTGTGTATGACACATAAATGTCCACTAATTGCATGAAGGGAGAGCTGAGATTCCAATAGCAAATTCTGTAAAAAGTAGATATACAAAGAAAAGTGGAAGCATCTGTTTAATATATACGACATTAGAATTTAATTTTACCTCTGTGATGCTTTTGTGTAGCTGCAGTGTTACAGAGGAGCACATAAGCATAGTAGTGCAGTGTCAGCAGGTGCATGCCACCAAATTACTGCTTTTAATTTGCATATTCATCTGCTAAGAAGCATGTCATTATCATATCAAAGGGATACTAAGCAACATCTAGCTTCGAGAGATGTGGCATAGTTTCAATACGAGCAATTAATGCAAGATGAGGACTCTCTTTTTGTCATGTCTCCTAGGGCTAGCTGTAATCGGGCTTATTATTGGATACCAATAAGACTGAGGTACCAGTTGGCAGAGAATGAGAGAAGTACAGAAAAACAGAGCTGTATGAGGTGTCTTAACTACACACTAGATAGAAAACCAATCCTCTGGTCACTTTTTGAAAACAAAAGCTGCTACTATCTGCTGAATAAGTCTGATCAAAGATAAACATTATATGGAGCATATCTTTAAAGGGAGATGACAGAGAAAAAGTTAAACCAAAACAGGCTATATTTTCCATGAAATGAATAAGTAAAGCTCACTAATGAAATGCAGAATAAGGGCTCTTAGAATTCCATGCTCTTAGAGAAATGGATTTATAAGCTTTTATTTCAAAGATCCTTGTTGCAATAGGTCTCTACTCCATGGGACAAAGAGGGTAGACGCAGATCATAATTCAAGAAGGATGGCAGGTCTCCTGTCACTGTCCTGTGCAAGGCATTGTACTTTGTCTGTGCTCACAAATAGGAAAGTAGATGGAGTCTTACGTTTTGAACAAATCAGCATTCAAAAGTAGCTTCCTATGTTATAGATCACTTTGATGGACTGTTTTGAGAAGAGATACCAGAAAAAAAAATTCTCCTCATGAATGAAGAGATGTACCTAAGGACATGCTGGGTCAGACTGGGGCCTGCTGTGCTCAGCCTGCTGTGCCCAAGATGTAGGGAGAAGTAGAGGAGCAAGGCAAGAGTACAAGGATATTTCTGACAGAGGACATCCCCTGAGCTTCTGCCGTTTGGCAGGGTCCTCCTAAAACTGATTTGACCTCTGTGTTCAACAGCTGTGGGTAAACTTTGGGAAGTTTATATTCTGGCAAAGACAAATGGAGCCTGAAATGTGATTGATGACAGACTCCTCAGGCAGGTATTTCAGAGGGACAACTTTAGCTGTGAGCTGGTTAATTCCATTTCAGATCTTTTTCATCATTTTTCTCTTGTTGTTCAGCTCTTTTGAAAAACCTAAACTCTACAGCCATCAAAATGTGGTCAGTTTTCATCTCCTCCTGGGGATCTGATTCATAATGCAGAGTTTAGTATTGCTCTTGTAAAAAGAATCCTGAACTGCGCTGACCAACTTCATTCTTTCAAAGAGAGGGAAACTTTTCCCTTTTGCCACTCAGCCATCATCTTTTGATACATACTGGGTGTTTAGGAAGTCCTCCTTTGCATCTTTAGTACTTTTAACTCCATTCTTGCCACTAAGACTAATTTCCCTGATTTATTTCTAATAATTTCAATAAGATTAGGACTTTACCCTCTTTGGGCACTATTGAATTGGATTCATGGCTGTAGCTGCCCCAGCCTCACGATAATGATCAGTTGTTAGTGGCAGTTAGTCATTATATTGTGGGAATGAGAAAGCAGCTGTAATGTTTAAATATCATGATTATAAGGTTAGTAGTAGTTTTTCATGATTTATGCAATTATGTATAGGTATAATGACATGTGCTTCGTGTCAGCAATATGAATACAGATAAACAAAATAGATGTGCCACTTAGAGGATACCGTGGCTTTTGTCAGCTTTTCTGAACAACTTTCATTGTATTTCGTTCAGGTGCTAATAGTCAGCATTTTACAATGTCTTGGTACACTTAGTAGAAGATAATTTCATAGTCCTTTATTGTTTCGCTGGATGAACCGGATAATCTTAGCATTGGCATTTCCCTACATTTTGAACTCTTGGGAATTGACTGTTATAAAAGTTTTCTGTCTGTCGTATCTATAGTACTGATTGTCACATAGTGGTTGACAATAGGATATTAAATGAACTTAAAATTTTTATTAATAACCCCTATGAGATCTTGTATACTCTTTCAGTGTTTCAATGGTTTCAGAATCTCATAGGCAAAGTTGGAATGAAAAATTTCAAAGATACTTGCAGTGTTTTCATTTTTTAATCACAATACTATTTTCCATTATGGTGGGGTAAAATAGAAACTAAAGACTTAAATATTTTGAAATAATCATAATAATTGAACCTTAAATAAAAAAAGGCGAAAGAAAATCTGAAGATAATTTGGATGTCTCCACTAGAGTTCACCAAGAACATCTCAGTTTCTTTTTATAAATGAATCCCTGAAGGGTCTCTAGTGGGGGGGAAAAAAAAAAACAACGAAACAAAACGATAAAGAAACCATACCAAATAAAATATTAATTTTCCAAACAAATTTCTGTCTTATTCTAAACCCTGATTGTCTAATTTTTTTCCATAAATGATGACAAAGCTTTGTTAAATGAAAAATTAATGTTGCCCCCATGGAAATATACAGACTTCTCACAAGGGCTAAACTTTTGTTAAGCTTTTAGACATGTGAATCATTTGCTATAGTCTTAATCTAGTTGTTTTTATTCTAGCAAAACTTTTAGTAGTAGAAGGAAACTGTATTGGTGGGAAAAAATATAATTGCGTTTTCTCATTGAAATTTGCAGCTATAACTGTAATTTGGAAGAAGGATATCTTAATGATATACTTGATTGTTACTTTTCAGACTTTGCCGTTAAGTTTTTGTAAAGTGATACTGAACACTTTATGTTCCTTGCAGCCTCAGTTTCCTCATCAGTAAAATGATTATATTCTCCACTTCTGTGAAGTGTTTTGAAATGTTGTTATTTACTAATATAAATCACATACATTTGAGAAGTTGCTATATTTTTGTTGGTATAACCTGTATGGAAATTAAGCAACTCTGATATTTTGTCTTCAAGATGTTACTCAAGAATGGACTCTACACTGTGTGAAATTATCCTTTCTGGTAACATTAAAAGAAGTATATTGAAGTAGTGAGGAAGACTTCTTTTTGAGAAACTATTGCTTGTTTACTTTTTGATGTTTAACATGATACGTACCAGTGTATAGTAAATTATTACAAGATAAAACTGAGATAGTGAAAAAAAATGAAAATAGTAGGGGTTTTCCTTGATATACCACAGGATATAATTTTTAATTCTGCTTTATAGTGTGGTACACTATTTTTATGATGCCAAATCTCACAGTCAAATACTCTAAAACCTCTCAGAGTATTTCATAAAACTGATCTAAACTGAATTTCCTTATACTTAGTAGATATGTACTGTTCAAGTAAATGTTATTCAAAGTATTACAGAGAAAACTGGACAACCTCCTTCAGGCTCCTACATGTTTGCCTACATTCAGTCTTGCCTCTCAAGTCATTTTTTAATTGGATGTAAAGAAACTGGTGTAGTTTACTTTGGATAAGCATTATTAATTAGGTGATGCATTAGTAACATTTTTAAGTTTCTCATTTGGAGGTTTGTCATTTGTAAGGTCAGTGTTGTGAACAATGGCACATATTAATTTCATTCCTAAAATTAATTTAAGTATTGATATGGGTCATGCCTTCAGCAGCATTTCTTCTCCAAGACTGAAGATACAGTGCAGAATATATATTTGATTTTTAGCATAATGTGCTTTTACTGAAACATTAGTATCAAACACCAAAGTAATTAAATATCTAGTAATATCAAAGCCCAGTTAAAGGCTGTGGTGGATGCTGTGTCATGGTGTTGTTCATCCTGTTTCCTGGGGAAGAGGAACAGATCATGAAATGCATCTGTGAATTGTAAGAGATGATTTCTGCACATTTTTCTGATGCATTCTGTGATAGAAGGGCTAACCTGATGCAGCTAAACTCATTTTTCCAATGCCATTTTAGACTTGGGGGTTGAAAGAGAAGAGCCCTGAGTTGTAAGAGTAGAACTGTATTGCCATGCTAACAGTAAAATAAGCAGTGACAGAGCGAGCTGAAATTTACTGCAACAAATGTTCAGTCATGGAGCATTTTCCATGCAATCCCAGATCCCTGGATCTCTCTGGTCTCACTGTTTAGTGATGGTTGGCTCAGACCAACCCATGCCTATGTATGGCTTCCTGCTCTCTTAGGATCTGGTCCTGCCTGGCCATGAGCACTCTCAGCTCCCAGTGATGATTTCAGTGGGATTGGAGGACCTCACAGGAGGGTGTGCTTGATACCTTACAAGATCAGACACCAATAATTGAATCACGCAAAGAAGAGGTGCAAGAAAATTGTTTTCTTTCCAATTTCACTCTGCTGAAGTCAGACTGACTTTCCACAGCATGTTTGTAAGTGCCTAGGGCCAGATCCTGCAAGATAATACTGTTTTTGCTGTTGTCATTTGCTTCATTGAGAAGGGAGGATGCTCAGGTGCTGGATTGGACCTTTTTTATTGTACTTCATTATTTCTAAACCATGATCAAATCTGTTATTTCTCTCCAAATCTATTGAAGCAAGTATTGTTTCTTGCAGATACTGCAGATCATCTTCAGATGATGAGAAATGAACAGAAACGACACTGCAGACTATGTAGTATCAGTTATTATGCATAAATAAAGTTTACCATGCATTTATAAAGTAGCAGAATTTAAGGAAATTACAACCCCAACTTTTTTTTCAGATTTATTTAAAATAGAAGGATGATAAATGCTTTGAAATCATAATTTGCTGGTTAAAATGAAAAGGTTGATGTAAGAGTGAATTAAAGCACATTTTAAACATGATCTTTCTAATACAAATGGAGTTACTATAAATAGACTCTGGTTGTATTGCCGAGTAATGCGTTCAGTTATGCCAGACGAGTAACTCCTCAGCAGTGTATTAATCCACATTGTTTTAATGTCAGTAGATGTTCTAATCGGCTCAGCTGTAGCTCGTGGTCATAACACAATGGCTGACTATGAAAAATGCATTTTAACTTACCACTTTTCATTTAATATTCACGTTTTTATCCTCTATATAACAGTGCTTCTAATAACTTTTTTTCCTATAACATATCTTTGCTAATTCTGCATGGTAGAAGCATCTGATTTTCCAGTGTCAAATGTTTTTTGCTTAGGCTTTCATGTATGAACTTGCCAGTTAACAGCTGAGAACTTGGTGATGATGAATAAGGTTGCATATTTTCAGTCTTCTCCCTCATTGTCTTTTCTCTCTAACCAAGACTCAGCAGGTGAGACTTCACTCCACCAATACAGGGCTCTTTTTCCCTAAGAATTATCTTTGTGCCAGCTGTGTCCTGCTTTCAAAAGAGATGTGAAGCCATTCTGGAACTTGAGACATGAGTGATTCCAAGGAGAAGAAACCAGAAAGTGTCTTTGCTTGTGATCGTTACAAATCACTCATGAATGAATGCTCGGAGATACTTAACCCCTATATGACTTCATCAGCTGTTCAAGCATTAATTCTACTCCTGCACTGATGACTTTATTCACAGTTTGCAGAGAGCATATTGAAGCTCTTAGCTGAAGTGATTTAGCCAAGGCTGTATATATCCCATGCCAGGGATAGTGTTAGATCCTAGGACTTCCTGATTCTTACACATAGACCTTTATAGTGGCAGAAAAAAGGACTAATGACTGAACAGACACACGCAAGGCTTGCAGCCCTCTAGGAGAGTTAGCAGACTATCATGTAATATGGACCATTTTGAGTCAATGCTGAGTGGAATAGTTAGTTATATGACGAGATTTTTTTCCCTGTTGGCACTGTAAATGCTATCAAAGCTGTTGGCATTAGTATTAATTCCTGGTATTAATTTATCTGATGGCACCAGGTGTGGTAAATCTTGTAAAGAAAAGCCAATCCTAGCTTGAAAGCATATTGCTTTGTTTTTCCTGGGAGGGCCAGGACTGCCTGCTTTCTTCATATAGAAAGCAAAGCAAAGCAAGAACTCACTGGAAACAGAATATTAAAATGCGCGCCCTTGTCTCTAGACAGCCATGGCATTTTATTTACAACCCTTATTTCATCTTTACTGCTTTTGTTCTGTCCAAGATATAATTCTATTTATGGTATATTTGGACTTGTTTTTATTTGTAGAGAGACATACATGATATTTTTAGGTGTTGAAAATAAATGACGGTATTAGCGCTATAAAGTTTTTCAGTGCTGCTCCAATGTGTGACTGCTCTGTGCACACCTGAAGGAAGCAGCTCTGTGGTGGAGCACCTTGGCAGTTCTCTCCCTCTCCCTGGAAGTGCTGCCTATATCTATACATGTTTTTTTTCTTTGTTACCACCTTCCTGAAAAGGTAAAGAAACTACCATCATCAGGCTCAATAAGGAAAAACACCTTTGTAAATGTTCTTTTGACATCAACAGTTATATTAACTCACCTGCCAATGCTCAGATGAACTGCTTACTACCGTAGTCCTGTGCAGGGCAGAGAGTTGGACTCGATGATCCTGGTCGGTTCCTTCCAACTCAGCTTATTCTGTAATTCTGTGATAACTTATTTATCTACATCTAATCAACAGAGAATCATCATAAGCAATTCTCTTTTTGGGATCTTTATAGCTTGTCAAAAGACAAGCTGAACTATTCCAAGCACAGAATAATGTGCCATTATTCACTGTATAATGTCTGTACTTGGCATTCCTCTGATTTTATGTTTTGCACTAACCAAGGGCTTTTCACTGTAGAAACTATCTTTGAGTTATTTGCATCCTTGGCTTTGAGTCCAAGTAGAATCCAGCTGGCAGTGTTTGTCTTTCCTGTTTATTTGACTTAGTTGAGATTACTGAAAGGAGAAACTTTCATTTGTACAACTGCAACATATAGTAGAGTTGAAAGTAAAGTCATAAACGTGGTAGAGGACAGCCTCAAGTGCTGCTACTGCATTTAGGATGTAATTGGTACTTTGAAATTGGGGGCTAGGCTCTGGAAATAATTTTTTTTTGCATTTACGGGTGAAACTGTAGTTTTTCTTTCTGTACATATTCTTTCATCATGTAGTCATGGACAGGCTAAGAATGTGAGCTACTTGGCCTTTTAGCAAAAGATGTTTCTTCCAGTATGAAGGGCTTTGGGATTTATTTAGTTATTTTCCCTGATCACTTGGACCAGGATCCCATGCAAACTTCTTACAATGTCAATGCGACAAAGATCCAGGGTGAATGTAGTTACCTATGGAAAAGTCTCTGAATGTATGGATGTAGATGAGTAGACTCTGAAGCCTCCAGCACCCATGGACTGGGGCTCATTTGTGTTCCCTGAGGATCAGAAGTAAAGATCTGCAGTCCATCTGCCAGCGAACAAAAGCATTCCTTCTTTGGCGCTGACATAGTTTCTCTGATAATAGGTCTCTTAATAGCAGGAATTTGTAAATCAAAACTACAGTAAATATATCAACGGTACAATGCTTTCCATGTCTAAATAAACAGGTTTTTTTCACTTTCACTTTTATCTTCGGGATGTCAAGCAAGAGATTAGAAGGCAATTTTGAAACTGAAGGGGGGGAGGGGGAACCATGATGTTATTCTGTAGAAGTTATTTGATTGCTCTTCATAGTCTTTTCATTACAATTGGCATTTAGAAACTCAACCACACATGCCGCTCCACACCTTTCTACATGATACTGTTTCTTCCTGTTCTCCTTATCTGTAACTGTGATGATGCACAGCTTTCTCCTATTTCTTTCTTGTGGGTTTGTGCAGTTTCTTGATGTTTGTGACAGGCCACGATAGGGGAAGCTTTTATCACTGTGGGGTTTGGAGGCCTCAGTAAATTGAAAATTGCAAATGAAATCCACTGGGCTTGAATTCATCAGCTATTATGTCAGATGACCTTTGGCAGCTGCTGATAAAAATGAGAGAATGTTAGCTCTGATCCAATTTTCAGCACTAACCATTCCTTTTCAAATCCATTCACAGTCAGGCAGCAGACACATGGGAAGTGAAAATGATAGGGTTTCAAGAGAGCTGCATTGTGTTGCAGATTAAGATTTTCTCCCCCTATTTCTAGAGGTCGGCCCCCAGGCCCCTGTCTGGTATCTACCTATTGTCCAATCAGTTTCAATATCTGCTTTAGAGGACATGTTAGCCATCCTTACAGATAAGTGCTTACAGGAGAAAATGTTGGACTTAATAGTTTTGCTTAGGAGGCATCAAGGGTCACAGTGTACCAATATTGACTGGCACATGTTAGTTTAATCTGACATTCTTAGGAATGCGACACTAGATTCTTTCGGAGTTGTTGATCTCTGAGATTTTTGTTCCCAGGTCTAGGTTTTATAAATTTTATTTTTCTGTAACTGTTTATATTCATGAGCCACTGATATTCATAAAAAAGCCTTCCATGGCTGGACCCAGGCAGCCCTTACCTTGGACCCCTGTCTTAGGGGTTGCATAAATTATTGTTGCATGATGGTACTGTGCTCTTTCTCCTTAGAGAAGCTGAGAAGATACAGAATTTTTTCAGCACTTGCAAACTATGCACTATGGAAAATTAAATAATTAGCCTTTCAAACCAAAATTAATGTAATCTATATAATTTTTAACTGGGTTAGGTGTCACTTTTGCCTTCTAAGATCTTGCTGTGTGTGCAGCCCCTCCCTCTGCCTTTGGCTTCCTGAAGAATGAGGAGTGCACTCAGCACCTCCAGGAGTTGCTCATGGGCTTAAGGGCTGAACCCGAGTTCAGGATGACCTTTTAAACCAACATCATGTTAATGTATGTGCCCCACTCCCTACCAGCTTTTTTTTCTCTAGTTTAAGAAGGAAAATAATGAAACTGTGGACTCTGTTCTCTTGAAAAAATAATATAAGTCATTAAAATTTAAAAGTTTTAGAATAGTACCTTGTACTGCTTAGTTCTTCAGTTTTTAGAGACATAGCTCCCATTGAATTCTCTTTTTAGAAGGCAATAATGATATGTAGATTGGACTTGTTTGGACAAGAATTCAAAAATCAGATTCCTTGACTGATCACACTGTCACTCTTCAAAACATCACTGTTAGGTCTTCATTGGAAAAGATATTCTTAATATTCTTACCAAAATGTTTCAGAAGTACAATACCATCTTAAAGTTGCATATGTTTTATACTTAATATTTTCACTGATTCCCTTAGCTAGAATGCGAATAAATATTAAGCAGCTTGGCTTAATAAATAAATAATTTAAAATTAATTTATATGGCAGGGTAAAAATATGAATGTTACTGAAATCTAAGTACTAATTTTTAAAATAAGTCAAATCTGTACTTGCCTTCTGTGTAACTATTGGTTTCAGCATTGGAGAATGAGAAACAAACCCACTGTTTTAAAGATTAATCTGGAACATGCACATGCATTGATGACATGTTCATCAAATTAAAGCTAAAACTAAAGCTTATATATTTACACTTTATTTATTTCTCTAAATCACATAGAGAACTATTTCAGATGTAAATATAGCTGTGCCCTTTTATTGTGGGTAAACTGTATAGCTGACTCAAAGTAATCACCTATTTTGCATTATTATCAAGGTCATCATATTTCCAAATCGTAATTTTATATAAAATATAAAATTTGCATGGCAATCATTTTTATCCTTAGATCTGTTCATATATGAATCCTTGGGAAGCCTAACTGCAGATCCAAATTTTCCTCCCTTCTCTGTCTTTCCAGATAAAAGAATAAAAAACTTCTTTCTCAATTTTCTTCCCCATTCATATGAATTTCTGATCTCTGCAACGGCATCACTTGGCATTTTATAATTTTCCTATCACAAATAAGGAATTCTCAGGAAACTTCAACAAATGTGAAGCATCTATCTGTTAAATATGTGCTTTTATAAAACTGTGAGGTTGATGCAAGCTATAATAGAATAAGACTTTTTAAAGAAAATTCCCTTCCTGGAAGCAGACGTTCATCAAACCAGCAAGCAGAACTGGCTGGAGTGTGCCATGAAAGCCAAGGCCAGGCTGGGGATAGTTGGGGGATTGGAGAGGGATTCCCCTGGAGTTTGTGCCTGATCCCAGGTGCTCCATGACTGTGGCCATTCAGTGTCCCAGGAGATTGACTTTTCTTCTAGGAGGCCTGGAGTATAAGGAGCTGCTGCTGCTGGTCATTCTTTTGTTTGCTTTTAAGCATCGTTATAAAATTCCTGTGACTGTGCTCTTTCATGGGGAAAATCTGGAATTTCTTTGGATAGAGAAAAATACTGGTATAGGTGATGTGGCTGTCTTCTTACGTATCCCTCAGCTGAATATTTTTACTCACATTTTAGCTTTGGTCTTTAATATGTCAATGAATAATGCAATTGAAAACCATTACATGGAATTACCCTAAAAAAAGACAACTTTAGGTCATGTTCACAAAGCATATATTGTCTAAACTTGATGTCAACATAGCTACGTCTACTTCAAATACTCAATTTTGAGAGCTATTGAACAGCATTCTAACAAAACGTGGCATGATTCTTTCCAAGTTATTCCAGAAAATAGAGGATGCAACAATAAAGAGAGAGATTTTATTTTTTTTTATGAGGGATTTTGGTTCTCATTTTTGGATCTATATTTTCCATTAAACATTCCAGGATGTCTTCAAGTGTTAAATAATTTGTTAAATCATATGACATTGTAATTGTTGTATTCTAGTACTTAAAATGGAACACTTTTTTCCTACCAAGGTTTTACAGTCAATATTTTGTTAGGCAAATTATACATAAACAGGAGCTTTCCTTTAAATCCTGTAAACCTGTTCCAGTAGTATGTTTAAAATATGGTTTTAATGGTTGCGGCAACTTTGAAAAGAGTTCCTGTGAAAATGAAAACCATTCACATTAAGCACCCAGCGAAATGCAGTCCAAAATGCTTTTGTAATCCACTGTTTCTGAAACACAAAATGTACTTGGAGGACTTCAAGTGCCTCGAGTGACAGAAGAAATGGATTTCTCTTTGATAAGCAATGATTTCTGTGCAGAAGTTTTCTGACACTTCTGTCTATCTCCGCTCTGCCCAGAATGGGGCAAGGGCTGGTCTGGGGACAACCTTCTCTGTTACGTCCATTTCTTTGTCTCCTCTTGGCCTCCTTGTGTTCCTGTACAACAACTGGACACAATTTGGCTCCTAATATTTGCAAAGCTTTATAAGTCTTAATCCTAAAACATTGTATCCATCAAAGCATGCATCAGAATATAACTTCTTGGTTTGTGTATATTAGTGACTTTGAAATGAATATTCCGTAATTAGCTAAATCTAATTATAATTCAGGCAAGATTGGTTTGTTTGTTTCTTTGACATGTGTCCCTTTTATAGTGTGATTGTAAATGAGGTTAAAATCTGATGCTGAGCCTGTATCGGGGAAACCATGTACGTACTGCATCCATATTCTAATATTATTATACAACAAAGTTTTGAGGAATCCTTGCTCAAAATGAAGTCCAAATGCTGCTTACTCAAGAAATGTGTAATGAGAAAGAATAGAACATTTATCTTGCACAGCTTATAGTTTAATTAAGCAGAAAAATGAATTAGTGGTGAAGAATATTTGTGGAGAGGAGAAACAGGCATGTAAATGTGTAGGCATATATAGAATTTTTATTCTTTTTTTACATTTCTGTATATTTAAATGTCATTCCGAGAAGGTGTTATGGTCAAGAGAATAGGTGAGGAACATGCTTTAAAATAGCAAAAAGCTGTATCTTTGCCTGATTCATCTTACTGATTTGTTAGGGGGCCTTTTCTCAACTTGCAATTTGATTTTGTCTTGTGTTTGTGTGTCATTTCCTAAATATAAACACCAACCTTATGTCAGATAAGTACTATTTTATTTTGGCTATCTCAGCTTCCATCGATTCAGGTACTGCTTTTCATAAGAACAGTAGCAGAATCAATGGTTTGTAATGTTTAAGTTAGTTTTTCAAAGCCATTAATGATTCTTCCAGATGACTTTTTCCTTCAGTGTTCAACATGACTCACTTCTGGAAAAACCAATTTTATAAACAATGTTCTCCTCATCCTGACATTGAAAAAATAAGGTCATGTGAAGAATTATAAAGTAGAAACAAAGTATCATTTGGAGAGTATTTATCATATGGAGGTTGAGGTTTGTCTCCTTAGGCTGTTTCTGCTCAGGAGAACGCCAAATGTGAGGATGAAGAAACAGAATGACTTCACTGAAGTCAGTGACTTTATTCAGTGCATGTTGGGGTAACTAAGATTAGATCTTGGTCACTTACTGTGTCCTGTATTTTTCCCAATGTGAGACGTGCAGTTGCCATTTCAGTAATCCTGCAAAGAGTCACCAGGGATTTTAGCAGTGCCGTGTCACGAAAGCCGTGCCTGCCGTGTTATCCCTCATGTGTTTAACTGCTGACTCCATCGATGAGCATTGCAGGCGTGCAGATCTTTTTTGGAATGATGCATCAATGATGACACACTGAAGCTTGTAGAGAAATTAATGCTGCTGTTAAAGAAAGTATATTTGCATCTCTTTAATAAGGACATCTGGGGGAAATGCTGATCCTTCTGTTTAAAAATCTTTGAGTGTTCAACTTTGAAGGGTTATAGGCAACATATGTGCAAATGGAAAATATAAGGAAAAATACTAAAATATGCTAAAATCTGATTTTATCTTGGAAACGACCACTCACTCAAAATTAGATCATATACTGGACTTCATCTCTTGACTTAGTTAAGAGTCCTTAAATTGAACATTAATGTATGTGGAACCATCTTTTCTTATGGAAAAATCACAAACAGAAAAAAGAATGCTATCAGCCACCTAGATTTTTATTCATTTGCAGAAAGAATATTACTCTTAAGATGGAAAATGGTTGTTCAAGAAGTTTAAGATGTTTAAACGCTCTGTGGAAAAAGTAGGCAGCCATCTCACAAATTCAGAAGTTTGGCCAAGTTTCTGCCCCAGAGGTATTCCCTTGGCTACCTTTCCACAGTGGCATCATGTATTCCTGAAATGTTTACTTGCTGTGGAGTGTGGGTGTATCTACTCATTCAGATTTTCTGAAAAACAAAAAGTATGAACTTCTTTGTGCAAATGTGCTTGAAAGTTTGCTACTGATAATGAAGGGGACCAGTGAGCTCCCACCTGCAGAGGCTTCAGCCCATAAGGAGCATCAGTAAAGTCTTGCAAACAGGGGAGCCTGTACCAAAAATGCTGTGTTTTCTTCCCAATTCTTCCCTGTGCCATTCTGCAGCGCAGACAACACTCCAGAGCAGCTCTGTGTGATTTTCTAAACTAAAAGACATAGTTTTCAGCAAGCTGTCTTGCTGAAATTATCAAAATTGTTGGATGGTCTATAATTACAATTTTCTATCTTCATCAGGTGAATTGCGTATTTTTTTCTTCCTTTAAAGGATGCAGATGCTTTGCAAATGATTTCTGAAAAGGAGTTGTACAAAGAAATCAAGTTAATATCTTGGAAGTCTTGTGTGGATGTGATGCTGAGATGCTGATAAAATTACATAGTTAGCAGTGTAGGAAGAAGCACAAAAAGCCAAGATGTCCCAGAATACAGTTCAACAGTCATTAATTTTTATTTCTTTTTTGAAGTGGTAAAGGCAGTGACATGAACAAAAGAGAATGAGAGCTATGCTTGTTCATACTCTTCTGATTTTATGCTGCTTGTCCTTGCTCTGTTGTGCTAGAAATAGCTATGGAAAACAAGTAATATTTCTAATTGATTCTAAATATTTCTAAGATTTATTTGTGACACTAACATTCTCTGACAAAGATTTTTCTTCACATTTGGGAATGAATGAAAGGAGAACTTTGCGAATGCTGTAGATCTGGGTCAAGGTCTCCTGTAATTTTAGGGGGTAATTCTTTGTTGCTCTTGTGTGATTTAGAAGATAAAGGATTTGCTTTTGAATTCAGTATTTTTGCTTCAGACACACATTCATTTCCACATGAAATTTGATAACGTGTGTTCTGCGGGTCACTGAATAATCTGAAATTCTCTTAAGAAATCTGCTCCTCTAAAAATTTTAGTGAACTATTGTAAAACAAAGGGATATCTGTCTTGAAGCTTATTTATGATTGATTCATAGCCTGAACAGTATGAGTGACAGTGACATTGAATTGTAAACCCAAATTAATTTCAGTTAAATTAAGTCCAATAGTTAATCAATGGCTGCTTTTCTGGTGAAACTTGCTTAGGTTTCTTTTAACTTATTCCACTTTAAAGAGTGGATGACAATTACTTGCTAAATCATATTTGCAACATATTAAGTGAAGAAAAATAGCAAGGTTTGTACTTTACAGGAGAATGAGTAATTTCTTTTCTCCTGGTCTGAGGCCTGATTAATTTACTATGCTATTGTCTTTTGATAGTTTTCATTTTTCTTTCCTTTTTTTTGAATATTTTTTTCAAATTACAATTTTTTCCAAAGCACAGCAAATTGGAGCAAATTGATCTCTTCACTGAGTTTTATATCCACCCTTCATTTTAAAGACTGAACTTATGTCTGTGTATGTGGAACTGGTAATGGATTCAATTTCATAAAATATAATATTGAAAGATGCAAAATCACCTTAAAAAGTTGTTAAATTCAGCACTAATTTTGAGACTCTTATTTGCTCTGACTTTGGTTCAATAAAGTGATAATGCAATTTCCAGATAGTTAGTGATCGCTTAAATAGGAAAAGATTTATTTTAAGATTTTTTTATTGTTAGATTTTTTTACACTCACTGCAATGGTTTCTGTGTGCTGCTATGATTTATCAGTAGAGAGCTTTGCAAGGTCTCATACAGTCAAATGTTATAAAAAAAGCCTGGTGAGCCTGGCAGCTGGGAGCATTGATGCCACACAGTGTCTCTCTATCAGTGGCATCTGGATGTGGGCTTGGCCTCCTTCCGAGGCTGTTGGCTCACTGCACTGCTGCCTATTCAGATGTATCTGTACTAAAGCATAACAAATTTACATATGTTTTGCATAAAGCTTTCAAGCTGTTACTTCTGTGTTTCAGGTTGCTACACTGGAGATTAATCAGAAAACAAAAGTATTATACCTAGCAAACTGTTATTCACAAAATGTATTTTCATCTCTCTGCATTTTTTGTAGATGGGTTGCTTGGGACTTTTATATTTCTGGCGCAGAAATAAATGAAAATGGGGAATTGAAGGACTCATTGGTAAAAAAAAAATAGAAATAATATTTTCTTCAAGAGCAGACTGGATGATATTTCCACCTTCTTTTCATTATTAAAGACAAGTATTAGATGTATTTAAACTATTATTCAAGTGTTGGGGCTTGTGGAGAAAACAACTCGTGTTGTTTTCTCTCTAAGTTCCTCCATATTTCGACAGTAAAAGAATGACAGGGAAGTTCATGGGAAGTTGTTTCCTATGGGGAAGCTCTCATGTAACCTAAAATGCCACCCTTTTTGAAGCCCTTCCCCACAGTTGTCCACATCCGAAAGAAGAGTTCGTGTAATTCACGCCTAAAAGCCGGTTCATAATCAATTAGACGAAGGAATGAAATCTTTCTTTTCTGATGCTGTTAGAAAACATGGAATGGAAAAAGAAAATCCAGTTGGTTGTTGTGGATGCAGGACTGTGAGTCTGGGAGGAGAATCAACAGGCCAGTTCCATGTGTTCAGGGTTTTCCATTAAAGGTTCAAATGACTAGAATATTTTGTGGTGTAGGCAAGGATATATGATATTATTTCTCTCCAGTAAATGATATGAGCACTAATTTCTTTGCCTTTTACTCCCTTCCATGTCTCCTAATGTGCTACATGATACAGGTAAAGCTTGGCAGGTGGGATATATTTAATGACAATTATTTAATTACTTCTAGCTATACCAAGAAGTTGTTCTGAGGAAAATACAGAGCTTTATTTTTCTAACAGACCAAGTACCTAACGCAGCTGAACTGTCACATGGACAGACTGATGCATCACATATATCTGACCAAAAATTAGATTCTTTCACATGCACAGGGGAAACTCTGAAATCATGACTTGTGATTTGTTTCTCTTTTTTTGGCCCAGTAAAGGACTTGGTAGAGGAAGACAGTGTCGTTATATCATGTTTAGAGTTTGAGAATAACATTGGTTTGCTGGCAAAATCTGCAGTTACTGCCTTCTCTGAGTCTGTGCTCATGTCTTTTCACTTCCTAATACATGTCTTTTTGCACACGAATACATATTTTACCTAATCAGCATATCTGTAACCATGCACAAAGACGAAAAATGTGGTTTATGCTATCCAAAGAGTATCCTGATACAGGTCTAGTTGTATCTGGGAATTGATTAAATACTACTGTGCTGAGCATAGAGCAATCACACGAATGGGTAACTTTCACACCCCATTGTAACAGGAATTTTTTAAGTCTAAATTAATGAGAATGAAGTTGTCCTTCAGAAGAAATTCTTGCCTCTTTGATGGTAAAATAAAAGAAATACTGATTTCCCGCAGCAGTTAGGTGTATGTAATAACCACTGACATAAGAAACAAAACTGAGTTGACTCTTAGAATTACCAGCTGTGAAAATGTAGCTCCAAAAATACATAGACAATATTTGTTTTTATCTCTGTAGACTTATATATGGGTATATTTAAACTCCTCAAAAGAATTTTTGGGAGCGTTGCCATGAGCCGGACATGGAACAAAGTATTTGTGACTATTCTAAGTTTGTCTGCAGTTGTGAGCTCTGCAAGGTCATCTTGTCAAAACATCATTTTGAACTCTGAAATAAAGAGAAGAGAAACAAACATACTGGATTAGAACACACTTCCAGTGTTGTCAGATAATTACCAAAAAGAAAGTGCCTACACTGGAAATATCAATAACTGTAATGTGTGAGATTTGTTAAAACACACAAACTCGCTCTCCGCTGACTGTCACTAATATTTATTCGTCCGGTGACTGTTAATCACACCAAGTTTACAGTCCCGTGTAGCACCTGTCACAGGTGTTGATCATTAATCAGCTATTACAGCAGTTTATTCTGCTGCTGACAACTTGCAATTTTCTACTGATTCAGCTAGTTTGTCAGGTGGGAATTATGGCATAGCACATGTGACAAAACACATCACACATTTCTCTCTCTCCTCTCCTCTCTCTCTCCCCCCTTCTTTTTTTTTCCCCCTTTTTTTTTTTTTTTTTTTAATTTTCAGGCTTCTCTCTCTTCCTCTCTCTCCCCCTTTTTAGACAAACAATATCTGGGAACTCAGAAGTAATAAGGCGGAATGTATAATTAATTACCCAGCTTGCTCTAATTAGGGATGAATAAGTTGTGTCCCTCTCATCATCACAAATGTGGTGATGGGTAATACCAGTTTATGCTGTATTAACTGCAAATATGCAATCCTTCTGAGAGCACTTTTGTTGATGAATTTGATGAATGTGACAATAATTAGCAGAGACAGATGAGAGCTAAATTACTACTGACAATGTAATGCTATCCCGCTCGAGGGTCTGAGAACGTGGCAGGCTAACATGGCAGGGACCGGGGCCTCGTTTCTAATTAATAGTCGTCTTTTTTTTTTTTTTTTTTTTTTTTTTCCCCTTTTTTTTGCCAGTGGGAAAAAAAAAAAAAAAAGAGGAACGGTAATTGTTTTCGTCAAAGGCTGCAGGGAGTTATCAGGGTAATAAAGTTAATTAGCAGAACAAACATCCTTTCACTGCCTTACCAGATTGAGGAAAAGAGGGTAATTCAAACTGCAGAAAGATATGACTAGATGAGATGATAAGGAGAAAAATTTTACACAGGAGGCTAACAGAGAAGAATCAATTTTTTTCTTCATTTCTTTTGGCTTAGTCCAAGGAAAGGAATTATACATTCTCTTCTTTCAGCTCATAAAGTTGCTTATGTAGAAAACTTTATTGTTATGATTTCTGCAATGGATGGGAAATGAAGTTAAGAAATATCATATTACATTGTTCCATTTCTTCAGGGCCTTCCAAATAGCCATTGTTTTGTTACATTATGTGCAATTTCCTTTTTATTAAAGTGACTTTTCCTAATATCCACAGCACTATATTGATCCCGTAATGTTCTTCAAAAAGAAACCTGTTTTTACTTCGTCTCCAGGTCTTCAATGGACCCATTGAGTGTGGCCATTGTACGAGGTTCTGAAGTAGCTAGCTTAGAGTTTGAATTAGTTGATGGATTTCTTTGAGCAGCATTTCTTTTACTATCCTCTAGTGTAAGTATGAAAAGAAAGTCCTTGTTCCTGCCAGCGTTAATGCATGTGACCAGCTTTATGCATGAGTAGTCCTATTACATTTGCCTCCATTCACTTACTCGTACACATAGGCAGGGCCAAGGTCCAAAAGGAGAGAGCCTTTCAAAAGTAGTAACACTGAGGGGTTTAGGTTGCTTAGGATGGCAGTTCTTATTCTCATATATTTTCAGTGATGTTACCATTGCTCTTGCAAGATTTTTGGCCTACCTCCATGACAAGGCTGACATTCTACTCTACTGTGTTTTCACATCTTATCTGTACACAGGGTCTTGCAGAAGTCCAGAAGGTTTTGTAAACCCAGAGGGATCTGTCAAAGTGAAAATATGTTCACACGAAGAGATATTGGAAAAAATACTGGAAATATCAAATCAGGCTATGTCAGCTGTTTTGAGATGTCTGACCACACTACAGGCTTTACTATCCACAGAGAATGTGCGGTCAGTCAAGGTAGTCTCCTGTCCAAGGAGACAAAAGCAATCTGCCTTACATTTACTGCAAAAGAAAAATTAAGGGCTAAGTAGTGACTGAAGCCCAGCTAACATCCTGTAAGTTTATATCCTGGGTTACCCACTGGTGCAATGTTCTGCTGTCTGTGCCCTTGCTTAAAGCTACCGTCTTGTCCTCTAGAGCCATTGTGAAATCACCTCTGGCAGAGAGCGTTGGTCTCCTCCTGGCTCGGGTGGGGGGGTCCATGTAGGGACTCTGGGCTGCAGGGAGCTGCAGGGCTCTTTCTCCCAAAGAGAAGGAGATTCTGCTGTCTTAGACCACACAACATTGAAACAGGATCCCAAACTGGGGGTGACCCAGGTCTGCTGTTTTGGTACATGTGATGGCCAGAGCAAATCCAATGCACTGACAGCTCTGTATTTCCACTGCCGAGCAACCTCTTCCTTCAACAAAGCTGAATGACCCAGAGATTAGGGAAACTCCTGGTGAAATTTAGTACTTTGAGTATTCCTGTGTGACTGCACCTAAATTCCTAAAAGGTTGATATTTAAAGAAAGTGTTCCATGAAATTTTCTTATAGTTGAAGAAGACTCAACTTCTATAATCAGTTACTGTCTCTTCTATGCCACTTCCTGTCTCTCAGGCTGACCTGAGCCAACCTTTTCTCAATCATTACAGTCTTTGCCCTTCTACCTCTCTGTGCTCATCTCTCTCCTATTTTAACTTCCTTCTTTTTTATTCTGGCAGCTCCCAGGCAGTAACCTGTGCTATGTCAACAGTGCTGGAAAATGCAGTTATTGTCATTAGAACAGCAAATCAGTTCCATTTTTAAACATATTGGTAACACTTTCTATATTTGTTAAAAAGAACTTCTAAAAAGGGGATAATATATAGAATAGAGATTAGATAATGTTTTTTCATGGTTTGTTAAGCATGTGTTGGATACTGCAAAGGGCTGCATATTTAAGTAGGTGCAGGACTGGAATACTAGGACTCTGTCAGAGTGGATGAGGCAGCAAATATGGAGCTGCTCAGGATCAGATGCTTTTTCACAGTCCTGTTCTTCATTTACAGTCTGTGCAGACAAAACTCCCCATCAGGAGGTAAATGCAACAGTCTGTGAGCAAAGTATAACCAAAAAACTGTGTATTAATCTCATTTAATAATTCTTCACTGTAAACATAATTTATTAATATAAAGCTGTAGACTTGTGTATTCCATATGTTTGCTTTCTGTCTTCAAACTCTAAATGGTCAGTGGAGAAAAATCTAGAACCCCAATGGCCAGAGTATTTTATGGTTTCACAGCTTAAGGATGACTTTGGCATTATCTAAGCAATTTCGAATGTTCTGTTTGCAGAAGACTTTCTGCTTCTGTCAGGGAGTTCTGTTACTGCAGGATCAATGCTGAATGCACTATTGAGAGTAGTGCCAAAATACTGTAGTGAGCAGTATGTTCATTTTTAGCTTCTTCCTCAGTGAAAGACACATCCGCCCTTAACCTGAAGTCTTACCTGGCTGGGCAAAACCACTTTTGACATCATCCAGCTGCTGTGCCTGTCTCTGAAACCGTCCACAGCTTTGTCCTGTACCACCCTGAAGTCTTCTGTCCATGTGCTGAGCCCTGTATGACTGTGGCCTGCCCTTTTTACCTGCTGCTGCCCAATTAAATCCAGCTTTCCATCTATAGCCCGGTTATCATCTTCTCATATGCAGAGTACAGTTTCTTCTCTCCAGTCTCTACAAGCAATACTGTTTTCCTGATACCATCTGAAAAGTCCCTTCCTCCTCTGCAATCGTGCTTCTTCCTTCAAAGATCAGAGAAACAGAAGGAATATGGGTTTAATGTAACATGATTATCCAAATAGTGAGCCACCACCTCAACCACTCAGTGTGTACTGTCTCTTTCTTTTCAATATTCCCACATCTTTCCATTATAATGACCTGGAGAAAGGGACCGTGTGGTTTCTTATTGAAAAGTGCCCAGAGAGCGCCGCTGTGTGAGCCAGCAGGTCAGCAATAACTGAGAGAATATTTTAGCTCTGTAGAATTTTTCATTTGAGAGTGGGAAAATGCCCTGTTATTTCATTCTTGTTTTTCTTCTCTGGCTACCACACTTGACACTAACTGATTTTCTGCATGACAATGGAAAAAAGAAACCATCCTGTCCAAATCAGCTTGGTATTATGGAGTTCAGTGGTTACTATATCTGCACCTTTTTCACCTGGATCATGAAGGGAGCATCTTATCATGTTTATTGATCAGGGTGCTTTGTAGCCATGGATGAACTGACTTTTCACTTTTAAAATCAGGTGTATATTTAAAATGTGAGGAAGTTGAAAGTGCCTCAAAATGTAATAATCCGTTATTTCTCAATAGAGTCTTTAATAGGAAAAGAGGGCTTAGAAATTAGCTGAATGTACTTTAATTATGAACCTTACTTTTATTAGTAGTTTTGGAGGTATATTTACCACCACTAAAACCTTGTTTTGTGCATTTTTGACAGTTTACTCCACTGAATAGGGTTTGTCCACAGGGTGTAGAGGACTGCTGTCAATCTTAACTCAGATGAACATAAGATTGCAGTCAAACAACTCTGAAGGACTCAAATATATTTTTAGTGATAAAATTATTTAAATGTTCTTTTGTGGGATGGAGGTTTTGCAGTGCGGTCTAATGAAATTGCGGCACTGCCTAAAATCATTTAAAACTGCATGCAAACAAATATTTGTACACAAGGTGGTGATGTTAGCAACCAGCTTCTTTTTATTGACAGCCCACAATAAATAACAACATATTGTTTGGGCTCTGAGGTGTCTTCAGCTAACTTTAGATACTTATAAAAGGACAGATCTGATACATCAGCACGGAAACTGTGAATTGGTCTCAAGGTATCAATGAAAAAAATAACTGTGGAGCTTAAAATGTCTTCATATCTTACAGGGTTTCTCATTTTCTTATGACATAATTGCACCATGAGAATCATATAGAACTTCAAATATAATGATGGTAAAAGCAACATGTATCAGAAAAGTAGCTAGTGCAACCTTTTATTAAAGATATCTTTCATATTTTAAATATTTCTCACTCTACAACTTACTGGTTTAAAAATAGCAGCAGTTAAGACTGGCTGGGAAGAAAGGAAAGTCTCTTTTTAAACTGCCATAGAACAAGGATAGAGCTAAAACCAAGGAAAGGGGTAATAAATAATGACAACAGATGTTTGTAAACCTTTTGGTCCTGTGTTCACTGTTTCCATGTGTTTTCTTGTCTTGATGTGCTGTCAGCTTCCTCTCACCTGGGACTAGTGATATCTTATCAAAGCCTAAGCAGTTCCTCTTCACAACAGGCAGATAATAGTGCCTTTCAATTTATCATACGAGAAGTCTAAAAGAACCATGGGAACGATTGGTCAGGTGACAGTTTGATGGACAGTTTGACAGCCCTTAAAGCATCATGGGAAATGGTTGTCACCTGATTTTTCAGAGCAACTGGGGAGATAACCTTCAGCATGACAGGAAAAACAAAAATCTGAATATTTGTGTAGGGTTTGCTAACAGCCGTAATGCTCACTTAAGTGATAATGGGGATGAATTTAGATTACTTGAAATGGAGTTATCTGAGCTGGGATCTGTTTAGCCTGTAAATGTTTTTGACATCTTTAGCTGCTTTTCAATACTTTTACTGAGTGTAATTCTTCAAACAGAGGTAATGTAAGGAGTGCAGATGGATTATTTGGTTTGTATTTGGTCAGACTCTCCACACAGCACATGTATTGTCTCCTAAACGAAATTGGAAGCACATATCTCCTAAAAATGTTTTCTTCTTGCTTTCTACCTTATTTTCCTGACTACCCAAAAATTATTCCTTGCTTACTATGAAATACTCTCTGTTAGTGTGAACCAGACAGTTGTTTGCACCTGGAATCACCCTCGTAATGGCCACTGCTGTGGACTCCTGCTGAGATTCACAAACAGGTCAAATATTGACCTGAAAAAGACCATATCCTACTCTTAGGTCAAGACTGAGGCTTCTGAAAGTGCTGGCATTGCCTCCATCTGCGTTTTACTGCTGTGGGTAAACTCAAGATGCTGTTTTCAAGGTAGCGTAGTTCTGGTACTTCTGAGAAACATTGAAAATAAAAAAAAAAGTCTTAAAAATTAAGATCACAACTGTAGGTTTTGAAGGAGAAACTGGGTGGCAAAAATGGTTAAGCCTTTATTTTTTAGCTCCAAAACCTAGATACATGTTGCATCTGTGATACATTAAATCACTGTAGAGATCTCACCTCCAAGAGGAAGAGAGGTTGATAGGATGGGTGGACTCCACTCAGGAGAAGCCTTGCAATTAAACTGATCCGTGCCATCAGGAGGACATGCGCTGGAAACCATTTCTATACTTAGTTTGAAACTACACAGAGAATTTGAGCAACTCGTGGAGTATTCTCATCTTTCTTTTTCTGTTCCTGATTCTTCCTTTATCAGTCGAACCAAAATGGCATTCACTCTTTGACTCTTTCTGTATCAGTGATGTCCACACCACCTTCAACCACTCTTGTGTTTGCAATCTTGTGCTTCCCTGCTGTCAATGTCTTTAGATTTTGAGGTTCTGAGCTTTTCTTGCAGTTCTTTTTTTACCTGTTTATCTCTATTTTCTCTGTTGCATGTTTCAATGACAAATGCAACTCCTTCTGACTGCAGAACCTTGTTCTATGAAATTTTCAGCTAACGTCATATCCTGCCTTCTTTCCACTTTAGAGTCCCTCTTTTGAAACACGCTTCAGTGCTTTCTCTAATGAAGTTTGTAAACCACATATTTCTTTCACAAGAAGTTGTAGTGGCAATTCTGTTATTCACTCTCTCTCCCCTGCTGAGGGACAGACTGTATAGACACATATTTATGATCACTGGCTGGCACAGAATAACACATAAATTAAGTAAATAAGAGGGCCCTTTTTTCAGCATTAAATTGATATTCTCTCCTTCTCGTCTTTCCAGAGACGAATTTTAATGTTTTGTTAAAAGTTTTAACAAGCTGCAGACATGTCAGAGTTCTGCCATTTGAAATTTCAACATTTCATTGAGAGTATATTTAGTATTTATGATGTTATGTAGAATATATTCCTGGTTATATTATAATTAGAACAATGTTGCCCAGATAATTTTTCATCTTTTCTATTATAACTATCAGTATAATAACTATCAGTAAAATTTATATATTCCATTATCTGAAGCCTGTTAATTTTGGGGATTGCAGCTTAAAAATAATAGTTTAGAATGTGATTGTGTGCAAGCATGCACAATATGTCTCCACACATGTCCCCTTCTGCGCTGAGTGAATATCAGCAGAGCAAGGTCCAAGTTAATTGCAGGCTGGTTGTGCCTGTGGATGTCCACGGCACTCAAGGACACAGTGGCTTTGGGTAGGCCATGGCAGATGGCGTGTTTGGATGTGGGTTTTTCCAGATGAAGGTAGAGAAATCTCTCTTTAGGCTTTCACAGCTTGCCATGTGAATACTATTGTTCCGGTCAGCTCTGATTTATATCCAAGGCTATGGTAAGATAAAAAAGGGCCCTTACCCTTCTGTCACAAACTCCTCTTTGTTGAAGTTTCTTTTGTCAAGTAGCTCATACTCTGACTCATCTTTTTAAATACTATGCTTAGTTTCAGAACTCAGTATTGTTTTACTCAAAATATACTTTAATTGCAAACTTCGTATTTCCCAAGTAAAATTTGCAAGTTTACTATCTGCCTTTAGATTTAGTATTTTAATAGATTTTTATATCATTTTTGCACAGTGATACTGAAAGAATCATCTACATTGGGCTTTTCTACATTGTTTTTTTTAAGTAATGGTAAAATCTCCTACTGTAAATGAGTTTAACAAAATATTTCTGAGTGTATCCACCGCTTCTACAGAATGTAAGTTGCAACTGAAGGTTTTTCTCTCTGTATTTTTGCCAACAAACAATGTGGTTGTCAGAGAACCTAATCAGTATTTGAGCTGACAAACAACCAAACAAAAAAGGTATTTAGCAGGGCCTCTGATTTCCCTAATGACAGAATATACCCATCAAGGAAACTCAGTAGCAGCTGCTCCATTGTGTTAAAGATTTGAAGATGTCTTCGTTTTGAAAAAGTTTGGAGGGTTTTCTTTACTTTCACCAGAGAATATGTAAAGAGGCATTTTTATTTCTTTTTGGTGGGGGAAGAGAGAAATCAGCTGATTAACCAACTTAATACTGCTTTCTGTGGCTGTGTAGTGAGTTCTTCAGTTTCAAGACTAAATCTTGTGTGTCAGTTGTAATCAGATAATTGCTGATAACAAATACATCTCGCTTGCTGGGCTCTCACATAACATCCATCTGGAGAAACGCCAACATGCACCACATGGAAAAGAGGAGGATCCTCATCTGGTTGTGGGTGACTGTTTATTTCTTATACTGTTAACTCACATCCTCTTTGAATATTAATTATTTTATTCTGACTGCTTTTATAATTTAAGTTCATAGCATCCATTGCCATAATGTGATGAGGCTTCCAGAGAGTTCTAATGAAATAAATACAATATTTGCATGGTAGGGTGAACATTTAGATCTGTTTTTCCCTTGAGGTGGAAAATTGATCTTGTGCTAAACAAGATAGATATTGATAAGAACACTGATATTGAGTCCAGCTGAAATCAATCTTTTCTCATAACTGATCGCAGAATTCTTTGAGTAATGTCTAAAGGAATTCGGTAATAAAAATGTGAAGATTTGAATCCTCTAGGTAGAGAGAAGTGGTGAATTGTAAAAACAGAGTGAATGACTTAAACAAGAGAGGCAATCCAGGGTAAGACAAAAGTAGTCAATAAAACTGCAGCAGGGGAAACAGGAGTGATAAGGAGAATGAAACAACAGATGAGAATGGCTTCAGTGAAGAGCAGCTGTGTTGGAAGTAATGAGAATAAAAATCCCAGGCAAAACTGAGTAGTTTGACTGGGGCAGAAAAGCATTCTTGTCTGTCATAGCCTTCATCCTGGAATTTTACACAGTGCTCTAGCTGTCTTGTCTTTACTGCTTCCATGTATTACAGAGACATGGAGAGAGCCTTGAGAGATCCTTTTATGTCTATTTCAAATTGGCAGCAGTATCTCATATCCAAGAGAATCAGAGTCTTCAGAGAAGTCTGGGGGGATGATGCCTGCAATGACAGCAGCAGTTTAACCAGAAAATGAAAGACAGCAGGGTGTCTGGGTTACATCACTGCGTCACAAGGTACAGTTTTCAGATAGTGAAATTTGTAATTCATTGGCAGAATTGGATATCCTCATATTCAACTGGTAATGGTGGCTTGCTATATTCTGAATCACTCTGGAATGAAAGAGTGGATTCTTAGTTATAATCTTTGCAGCCAGGATGTCTGCAGCATTGGTGGCACTTATGAATATTTGGAGGAGAAACGGGAGTGCTGTTCACCAAACGAGGTACTTGACCACTTAGTCGTAAGTGCTGACGATTCCTTATGACACTTTTACCTGTCAAGAAGAGTGTAAGTAGGATTCATGCATCTTGGATGCGTATCATTTAGAATATTTTGCACTTTGTGAGTGTTCTGAGCTTTAGAGAGAAGAAAAGAAGCAGCGTTTGTTTGCTGGCGTAGGATGCATCTTCACAAGAGGAGCTTTGTGAGTGTACATGTCTACCTGTTCTTTTTTGAAGTACTTCAGTGCTGCAATTCAGTGTTTGGTGTTTCGCTGGTGACCTGGAGGCACTTAGCTCCTCGATGAAGCATTGTCTACCACAGACAGCTCAAAGGCCTCGAATTCATAGTTTCAGTAAGAGTTCAGCTATGAAACAATAAGGCACAGACACGGGCATGTCAAAGCAGGTGGCTTCCTCGCTATTTCAGTCTTGCATTCCTGTTGTTGCTCTCAATGCCCCTGCTTCTTTCTCTCTTTATCTGGCATATATTCCAAGAAAGTAATCTATAGATGTGTATATATATTACATAAATAGATATACACACTCAAGTTTGGACTGAGTTCACAAGTCTGCTTGAGTGATAGAAAATTCAGAGTGATGGTGATGAGGTCATCATTTCCCTAAAACAGTGGCTACATTGTCAGGTCTTGTTTGTTTATATCTAGTCAGAAAGTTAGGATCAATATTTCAATGAAGCTACAGGCCCACTCACATCCGCTTTTTCAAATCTGAGCAAAATGATTGAAGTAACACATTTGGGAAGATTTACATCTTTTGTTTCATCGACATCCCCATCAGTAAGAAAGTGTGAGTTCATTTATGAACTCATTATTGTACCCTGAAGTGGACACAAAATCTATTTCAACTTATTTCTAGAATGCTGAATCTAAATTAATTTGTCTTAATTGAGACACTTTTTTGCATTTAATATTTGAAGATAGGATTAATTCACAGCCATCTGTTATCTTATCTTGTCTTGGTTAATGATAGGCCCAGCAGTTTGGGGAAATGAAATTAACAGGCACAGGGGTCACTGTCATTATCTGGATCATTTCATGTGATGCAAATTAAATCAGGTACATCCCGGCAGCTAAAACTGTGTGTAGTTCATGTAGTGAAGGCTCTCACATTGATCAGTTCTAATTTTAGCTCAAAAAGCTCATATTTCTGTCTTCAGGGCAGTGTCTTAGGGTACTAGTCATGTGCAGAGGGTAGGCATGAGGTGTGGTAGCTACTTCCTTTTGTCCCTTCTTCATTCTTTAGACAGTTCTTGCATGCTTGGGGTTTGGTAGGAAAAAAAGCATATGGATCATGGATGTTCTGAAGCGAAGCAACATTCCCCAGCTACACAAATATTATTATGAGCTGCAATTGTGCAACCTGTTCACACTTAGAACAGGAATTGATATCCAGGAAGGCAATTTCATTTTGAAGAGGGAGCAGGAGTGCTCGAAGCACAGAAACATAGGGATGACATTAAGGATATTAAATATATTGAGTTCAGAAACTGACAATTACAATGCAAATTTCACTTGTGAATCTGCAAACGCTCCAGTGACCCAGCGACACTGTGTTGTTTATTTTCCATTTATTGTCATAGTTAGAGGTATTTCTCACTTGTTTGGCCTCTAATGTACAGATTTCCTTAGAAAAAAAAACTAAACATAAGATTTTGACTTTCAGCGCCTTGGTGATGAAAAGGAATCCCAGAACCAGCACAAAGCACTGCTAGAGCTGATAAATACCCTTCAGCAGCAAAGAAAATTAGGCTCTGACATGATTCTGGCACAAGCAGAAACTTTCAAACAATGTTGCTGTTATTATTTTGCTCATGAGGAGAAGCTTTTACTATAAGACTAAATCACTTATCAGACATTTAATTAAAAGTTTAGTGCTTTTCAGGTTAAAATCTTCTCTACTTAACAGAGATGGGAACTGAAAAGTGAAGTGACTTAATCAGTGCCCTGTAGTGAGCCTTCAGCAGTTCTTGGACTTGCATGCAGGAATCCTGCTTTTCAATCTGATCTGGTTAATATCTTCCATCTCATCCTGACTGTAGCTATAGCAGTTCCACCAGCATAATCCCTGCATTGCACCCATGTTTGCCAGGATCAGCTCTAGCTGTGGATGTTACATTCGTGTGTTCACATTTTATTGGCTTTCTCTGCAAACGGCTTGTACAAGTATTTTAATATTCTCTTTCCTTGACTAAATAGTTTAAGGCTGCACCAAATTTATTAATATTGTTATTATTTTGCTAATGCACTATCTTGTGTGTTTGGCAGTAAGCAGTTTCCCATCTGTGGCTGAATGATAGAAGCTAAAGCTGATATGGATTTTCTATTTTCCATCACTCCATATCATTTGTAAACTCTTTAGTTCTGTAAAAGATCTGCTTTAAATAAATAAATGTATCCTGACTAATCCTCTTTGAATAAGTGGAAAGCATTTAATCCCATGATTCTGTAAATCCAGGGTAGCTGTCAAATTGTGTGTTCATTTTTCTGCATTATCTAAATCGGTTTGTATCAGATCTTTCATTGACAACAACAGTTTGTTATTTGGATTAAACACCTCTCGTGCTCTATAACCTTTCATTTAAGAGTCATTTGCATCCCTTTTTTGGCTGCTACTTCAGTCATCTGTATTTTAACAGTTCTTTAGGAATATTTGCTGCTAAATATTCACACTGCTTTTAAAACTGCCTTATTTTTTTTCAAATTGCTAACACTTCTTTAAGATCTGAAATTCAAACTATTTTTGTGTTTGTCACCAAGAGGCTGAATTCATTTATCAGTTTTCAATTTAAGAAAATAAAAATAGATGATTCATGAACTTCATTTCAAAATTTTTAAGAGTGGTTCATTAATTGAACAGCAGCTGGGGGGAAAAACTAATCAGCTCATTTCAACTGCAATAGCTCATTATCATTTTGTCTGATGAAATCTTTGGAGGCTGGTTCCATGGGAAATGGGTCCTTCATGCAGTCGCCCCTGAACTGTCTGGATAAAGGTCAGTTGCTCCCATACAGTAATTAAAACTCATGTCAGGACATGCACTTCCATTTTTTAATTGCTAGGGATAGAAGCCCTCTTGTTTTTTGACATGACGGAAATGTTTGGGTTCTTCCTGTTCTTCAGGAGAATTTCAATGGCTCACACTGAAGGGTAGTGATTTCTGAAAACAACGTAAATATGATGTGCAAATTCATGTCCAAGTAGCTGTAACATTTCTTTCCACTGGTAAATCTCTTGCTTGTGGCCACAGGAATATAAAGGATTGCATCTCTCTTTTAGCTTGCGCTATCCTGAGTTGGGCACGACTTCAGTTTGGGAACCACAGAAGTTTTGGAGATGGTACATAGAATTTAGGGCTCTGTGGAAACTCTTGAACTTTTTAGTGCTAACACCATCACTGAGGACAGACCTTTTTTGTAAATATGTTTTTCAATAAAATAATGTAGATTCATAAGTGTAAGGAAAAGATGGAGAGCCAAGACAAACGAATTCTCTTCCATGTTCTTGTTCAACCTGGGGCAAACTTTTGCCTCATCTTGAGACTGTTAAAATTAAACTTTCCTCTAACCAGCATTGTTTTAAACTCGTTTTTTGGAAAGTGCTTTGAAAGAGCTACATGAGATGTGTGAGAGATGTGTATAACTGTAGTACCCATCATTTTAGTATTGGATTTGTAATGATTTTGCCAGTGGTGAACATTGCAGTAAAGTAACAAAACTATAACTTTTAGAAAGTAATTTAAGTTTTTAAATATTAAAATATCCAAACATACTTTTTATTATTTCTACTAAATAAAGAAAAATCTTTTTACTCAACTGTAACTTTTGACACTTAAAAACAACATAATTATAAAATGAAATTTATAAACGATAAAAATTCATGTATAAAATATAAATATTTTCTTTATCTTGTAGACTAAATAAGTTTCTAAAATAAGATGTAAGTGATTGGTTTCATGGTTTCTCAAGTCTGTTATATATTTGTGCAGTTCTACTTGTTCAAATTGTGCACACCAGCATAGCATTATTTAGGTCATGGATAGCTGATAGAAATTCAAAACCCCCAACACACTCCTTAGACATTCTACTTAGCCAAGTAGTCATTTTTGTGAATTAAATTCATTGTGTATTTGCTGCAAAGTAATTGAAGAAAGTTCTTATATGAATTTTGTACTTAAAGATTGCAAGTACTGAAAGTCCTGGAGAGTACTGAAAACCAAATATTTTCTTTGCACTTCCACACTGGGACACACTTTCAATAAGGAAACTGAGACTGACTATAAAACTAAATTCTAGTTAAGTTTGTTTAACTCCAGTTAGGATATGAAAATATGTTTCTAAACTTTTTTCACAATAACTACTGGATTTCTTCCAAAAGAAGATTAAAACATTGCTTGCAAGTGAATAACTTTCTTCAGGAAAAATTATGTAAAAGCAATTCCTTTCTAACTTTACTTTTACTCTGGGAAGGGGGGCGTGGTGGAATATGTGGGTATTAGCTTACATAACCATACTGTGTACATGTCTTCTGTATATAAAAGTTGGTGCTAAAGCCAGCACAAGGTGAAAAACTTGGAAAAGTTCCTTATGATTCTCAAAAATTATAATTTCAATTTAATAAAAAACCAAAATTTTCACAACTGTTATTTTTGCCTTGTCCAGTGGGTTGTATTTTCTAGTTTATCTCTGCCACCATGAGGGCACAAATTTACTTTCCCTGGACAAGTTGCTGACTTAACCTCATCAAAGAGCAGAAAAGTTGTCAGGATTTAGTATCCTTCATAAATATGTGCTAAAACTCTGAGATGCATCAGTAGCATGGTGAAATCAAAAGCCTCCGGTGAAGGTTTTTGGCCTAGTTTCCATCTGGCTTCTCAGTGCCTGAGAGAAAAAAAAAAAGACTCTTAAATCTTCTGTTGGAAGCATCTCACAGGAAGAATGAGATGGTTTATCCAGTGCAAACAATCACCATTAACTCAGCCCCAAACCCAAGCAGTACACACTGTTTACATTTAAGATACCATCTTCTGTATGGTAAATACAAACTGAGGAGTACTCATGGAGCACAGCATTTGGGAACTATTTAAGTCTTTATGTACACACAGATATGTTTGCCTGATATAATGTGGGTTTTAGCCTCTTGTGCTGCTTAGCCAGACTGCCCAGGTTATAGGGGCATTTTCACAGACATTTTGGTAATGAATGGCCTGCTACGGTTTTGAAGATATGTAATCTTATCCTGCAAACAAATAACTGTGAGTTGTGTGTATTCACCATAGGAAGGAAATCGTTATTTGACTGTGTGAAGATCAACTAGAACTCTGTCGTATTGCACCATAAATCATTGCCTTTACAGTAAATAAATTGTCAAGTGTACTATGAGTTTAAGTAATCTATTGCCATTGATGCACAGTTTCACTGTTGCCCTGCTTTGCACTGAAGTACCTTTTCCACCTTCCTCCTTAAAACTCTAATTTGTCTCTGCCCTTCTGTTGCAGCTCTGGAGCTATGTCTGGTTTACTTTAATTGTGCTCTTCCGAAAGCAGTTTTGTGCTTTGAGCTTTTTCTAATAATTGTATTTTGTACTAATGCTGATGATATGAAAACCAAGCTTGAAAAGAGTATATATTGGTATGTAAGTAAACAAGAGTTTTTCAGTTACTTTCTTGGCATAATATGTCAGGGAGTTTAATGTGAATTTATTTCTCCCCTTATAATTACCTTAATTGTAGATAATTCCTGTCTGGGAAAGCCACGTTAGAATTGGTTTCATACTTTGATACAAGCAAGTTTTATGGGCATGGTTACTAAATAGTGAAAAGATCATATTTCAAAACCTTCAAGAAAGTCTTGTATTCCGTGGCACAGTTTGTGCAGCTAAAAGCCTTTGGAATTGATCTCTTTTACACACAGGAATGTGGCTAGCCTCGTTGATTTTTTATTGCAAATTCAGTGAAAATTAGATGGTGTATTCAGATATTGTGCTTTTCCCTATGTACTGCATTAGGTAAATATGACGTTTTCAGAATTTGAGAATATATTTACTACAGGCGTTATGTATTTTTTGCTGTTGCCTTGGAAGACCTTAGTAACAAATTGGCAATGGTCACAGGAAAAATAAAGTGGCTTAAAGTGTTCTGCTTATTCAGTAAATATGTATGAATTCAGTAAAGACTTCTGAAAAGACTATAAACTTCTTTGAAGTTTTTATTTTTTCTACCCATGGCTTAAAACACTTCTTCTCTCTTAAATGCATGCCGAATTTCTAGAGTAAGGTGTCTGTAATGGCTATTTATAAAGAGTGCAGCTTCTTCTACATGAAATGACATCATGAATCACTCTGCCAATGGACACCTCTTTATTTCAAACAAGAGAGATATTCATCTAAATGCTACTGAGATCACAGGCACCTTAAGGGAAGCATCTGATAAAATGAAGAATGCGTGCCCATGGAATTGTACAGCAGATCAAACTCGAATTTTTGTGTGTTTAAATTTGTGTAATATTCTAGTTTTGCTTTCACATGGCTGTGTTTTTCAATAAGCTGTTTTCAGCATTGCATTTGCCCAGAGCATCAGAGCAGTTGGTGTGACTGGTGCTCCCAGTTTCAGCTTCGTGTTGTTGGCACCCATTCCTGGGGATGGGCCCTAACTGTGGCTCTGCAGCACAGACCCCCAGCTGTGGCCTTTCCTAGGGCCACCATAGGCCCGTTATTCCCATGGAACACCTACACTACGGATCTGTGGAGTAAATGTGACAGTGGCAAATGTGGAGCAGTGACTCCGCAGTGTGGCAGCTTGATGAGGTGCTCCACTGGATAGAATCATCTGGAAGGAAATGGCAGCTTTGGCCTGGGGAAGAGGTTCAGAAAAGACCCCTGGGCTTAGGTTCCATCCCTGTTTTTCACTAATCCATTTGCTTGGCTGGGATTTGTGCTGATGATACCTCCTTTCCCTGCTTCTAAGCTCACAGCTGTGTGCAGCCCCTGGACGCTCCCTGGCCGTGGGCAGCAGCAGTGTGGGAGTGGTGTCGAACACGCCACAGGGGCTCCCCAAGGTCTTGGCTGAATTCCCCAAGGAAAACTTTTGATATATAGGATTTCATGGATGCAAAAGACACAACCCTCAACTACCACACGTGCCTCGTTAAGCAGTTAACTGCGAGTTTTAAGGATGTTTACATGTCCAGTGCTCTCCATATTTAAGTGTTGGTTTAATTTTTATTGGCAGCCTTTGGGACCAAATCCATCCCACACAACCATCAGATGAATATTTTAGGCTGAACTGGCATTTTTGTGAAAACGGTCTGATGATGATAGACAGGAAAGATACACTCCATAAATCAGCTCCCAGCAGCTTCACCAAGCAGTGAGTAGAATTGCTGTCCCTCATTCTTGTCCCTCATTGTAAGTTTGTTTTCCCACAGTAAATCAGAAACCGTGCTTTTTAAATTAGAAATTTCTGGATCCAGTCCTTAGTTTGCGTACAGATGAAATTTTGCCAAAGTAGAGGGAGAATGTAAATTTCTGTATTTTAAAAGAAAATTCAGTGGGTATCATTTTGATGACAGATGAATGCCCTACACTCTCTCCATAAAATGTAAAAGTTAAACAAGTCATAAGTAAAAGAAAAAATATATAATTTATAATTGTTGTTTGGGGGGCGGGCAGGGAGGTGGGCATGGAAGCAGTATTTAGAATTAAAGAAAATATTCAATTTTTATCAGGTATCATAATCACGAAAAATTGGTATTTTATGGAGAAAAATCCTCATGCTCTTACATTTAGTTGGGAATTGAGTTTTGCTAGATATTAATGTGGGTTTTTTTCTTGAGATATACTTCTTTCATTGTTTTATTTTAAATGACATTAAAAGAATCTAAGCTTTTACATTGAAATAAAATTCATAATTAATAATATAAATCAATATTTTGTCTTCAATTCTGAGAATTACAGTCTGATCATCCCCTTTAATGAGTTAGAACCCTTTGAGGATGGAGCTTGTCATTAACACACATCATCAGCTGATGCATTTTAATAATACATAGAGTTGGAAGAGAGAGGAAGTGTGAGCTACTGAAGCTTGCAAAACCAATCCCCTAAAGCTTTCATGTTTTATTTGAGCATATGTTTTGGAAGTGGTGGTGTTGACACTGGTGGCACTAATCTCCTCTTTATCTTGTTTTGATTAAAAGGATATTTGAATATTATTTTTGGCAAACTTTTATCTAGCCTCAAAGGGGTTCCCTTGTAGCAGCTACAGAGAAATGGCTATAATAAACACATTCTATGATACACTTACATCACACATTATAGCCACTGCTGGTGTACTCCAAGAATGCAAAATACTCCTGAAAAAAACCAAATGAGCTTGCTTTCAATGCCAAGGGTATGAAAATGTCAAATTATGCTCTATCTTTTTTGTTTGTTTGTTTTGCATACCAAGCTGTGTGAATTGCTTCTGCTGTATAAAGGAAACTGTGCGTTAGATTATTCAATAATTGAGTTAGTAATAGATACGGTTGAGAGACAAAAGGTTGCAGCAGTTTTATGACAGATATTTTTATCTTCTATAAAAGCACACATCCTCTTTTCTTTACATCTCTTTTACTACCTGTCAGATGGCTGGGTTAGCATTCTATTGGGATGTTATTTATTTGCACCTTAAGTGGTATTTACAGTTATAAAACTTAATTTTCAAAATACACAACAAAAATATTTTTTTGTTTGCCGTTTTTTCACTCTAAAGCAAAGAGCAAGGAGTGCACAGGAGATTGCCTTGTCTATGTATTTTTGAAAGACAAAATCTTGATCTTGAGGTGCTGGATCAAACCTCAGGTGTCCATTTCAACATTCAGCAATATTAGCATATTACTTCTCTTCTTCATTCCTGTGGATGTGTTTATAAACAATATTGAGTGGTTTAAGAGCTTGCTTTTCACAGACCCCATGCTGCTTATTTGGTTCTTAAATATGGATTAAAGTGTCTAATTTTAGGCTTTAAATTGTAGATACACTTTTAATTGAGAGAAATGGAATTGATAGTTGGTCAGTAAAACAAGATCACTTTTTTATGCAATTAATTTCAGACAAGCCATTTTAATTATCCAGAGTAGAAACACATCCCCACCTAAAGCCTGCAGTATGGATTTTTTAATGCTGGGTCGCATTGCTCAAGGAAAGAATAGAATCTCGTGGTGTAATATGGTGAAATTATTGGTTGCAATTTATTTTATTTTCCATCCTCTCAGCATTGTGCTTCTGGAATTTTTCAAATAATTTATATTTCGGCAGAGCTACTTACTATTTATTATTTCTTCTCCAAAATCTGCAAATGACTCTCCTATTAGTCATCTGTTTTCTCACAGCTGGGACCTTCTTTTTCTTCTTTAACCACTCAGGACTCACAGAGGGTGATTCTGTGATTCCACTGGCCGATGCTTCTCTGCATTTGGCACTTCCACAAAACCCTTCTTTTTTGAGACGTTTGCAGTTCGTGTGATCTCATTCTGGTTTTTGTTCTTTTTGGAAAGCTCTGGCTTGGGGATGGCTGCTGGTTGCATTCAGGTGTTCGGGTCACACATGTTGTTGAACTTCTCTGTGTGTACACAATGGTCAAGCAGCTTCTCCTTGCAGAATGTTGCCTCCAACTCTCCAACTTTTGTTCTTGCTGCTCTGTTTCCTGGATTATTTCCACAGGCAGAATGTTCGGTTGTTCTGGTTCCCTACATTGTTCTGTCTTGTTTTTTATGTTGCTGTAGTTGTGCTCCTCCTCAACATGCATGTCTTCAGTGTCAAAGCCCATATGAGCTTGCTCTGGATTTTCAGAGATTAGAGGAAAATGGTCAGGTTTTCTGTTTCTATACATTTATGTTTCTCTTTCTTTGATACATCAGTCCTATTCCTCATTAAAAAGTGCATTCTGAGACTCTGAACACGTTCTGCTCCTGGTTGTTCAGGGGTTTTTAACAGATTACTCCCAAGAACAAACCCACCAAGTGTTCAGGTTAGGTTAGGTGTTCAGATTGTTGCTGTTCAGAGTTTGGTGCTTCATGGTCTGCTTTGTAAGGAGCCGTGTCAGCGCTCACAACCTTCTGTTGTTCCTAGTGGGGTATTTTATAATAATGTCATTCAAACCCGAAGAATTTAGGGTTGCTGGTCCCAATGACCATTGTTCTCCTATAGGGGGGTAGTAGCACATTCCAAAATGAAGTTCAAAAGGAATTTTGAACGTGTGGCAGTTACAAATGCTTTTGTCCACTCCTCTAACCCAGGTCTCAACATCTAAACTAGCAATGCCTTGGAACTACACACTGAACTGATGTCCTCTCGCTGTCTAAGTGGTCCTTGATTTCATCATCTGTAGCAAAGTGTAGCAAAGACCGTGTCAGTCTTTAAGAACCTGTATTATTAAGTCATGAGACCAAATAGGCACTATCATGTTAAATATCAACAGTGCTGCCTTTCCTGAAAGCAGCAAACCCAGTAGATGGCTAAATTTCCGGACAAGCTGCAGTCCTGAAGACATTCCATCTCTTCTTTACTGACTGTTGTCACTGGTAACTCCTCGCTCCACATGCTGCCTTTGTTCAGACTCTCAAGCACAGCACAGAGAAGGAGCAGAATAAACACACTTGGTTTGATGGAGACGGTGACACACAGAAAAGAGTTTAAGGATATGCTAATTTTCAAGTACTTTAGTATGCTTGAAAATTAGTTCACATTAAGAGCTATGACTACTGTCTGAACTTCATAGGCTTTCTAGGAGATTATATTGAGAGTCTTTCCACTGGTCTCTATCGTATTGGTTGAGTTGATGCCTATAAAGCATTCAAAAATCGTATTGATGAGTGTTAGAAAAAGCGTTTATTTAGATTGATAGAATCTCTTATAATAACGTTCATAACAAAATCCTTAGTATTTGCAGAGAGCGATGCCTTGGCTTCTCAAAGCTTCTTCATCGAAAGCTCTGTTGTTGGGTAGTTATCCTTTTGACACGAAAGGGTCTGCTGGTATCCTTCTGGGAGCAGTCATTTGGCAACTTACTTATCTACTCCACAAAGATGCAGTTAAAATATTTGCTACTCCTGCAGCACTTCTCTTCACAAGTAATTGCTGTCTTGGAAATGACCAAACTCTTGAATTGCCTAAATTAATCCCAACATATATTTTGGCCTAATAAAGCTTTTGGTTTTTTTTTTTTTTTTCTCCTTTTAGTTTATATATGCACTCTATGTGTTTTATAGAACATTTATATGGTTTAGATCAGTCATGAAACCCAATGAAGGAACCTGGAAGAAAACAGAAGCGCTAGGTGATTTTTCTGGCTTCTATTCAATACTCTTGTTATGTTGTAGAGTACTTAGTATGAATGCTTGGCAACAAAAAGGCAGAGATCCTATATTATACAAATACTTAAAAGCCTGCGCCCAGAGACAAGAGAATAAAAAAAGAGGTGGTTTTATACACGTAGTCCCTGCTGTCTCCTTCACCTCTCCTGGGAAGTAGTTATGACATAATAGGATTTGAAGGTTACTCTTCAAATTTCCTTTCGTCTTCAAGTGAGTAACCCATGTCATGCATCGCAGAAAAGCTGTCCTCTTGACGTCTAGTGATGCAAAAATGGCTTGAAATGAGTCTTTCTGTTAAAAAGAATTGGAAATCAGACTTGCAAAAGTAGAAACTTAATTCTGTTCTGCTTTTTCTCGTTTAAATTTACAATCCATCATACGGGTTAAGAAAAAGCTGAGCTTAAACGTGTGTATAACAGTACATAATAGCTTTGAAAGCCTCTAGTTTAAAGTTTTCTTGGGTGTATCTTTCCTTCCTTGCACCATTAAGTTGTTTTCTTGCTGGGAAGCAAGAATATTATATTGTTTCAAAAATATTAACATTTAATCTCACAGGTTAAATTGCTCAATTAATATTACAAGTAAATGTTTGGGGGGGTGTTGTCCTATAATTTCTTACCAGAGGCTTTTTCAGCCTGTGAAAAGATAATTGGGCTAGGAAATATGACTGTTTGAAATATTTAAGAACAAATACATGTGTGGACAAAGATGTTTCCTACAAAGAATTATTAATCTGACAAAATGTATTTTAAGACAGTTGTAGCTGATTTTTTGGTACAGTTCTTTCCAGCATAAATTTGTATTATAATTGCAGTTAATTGTTTAAAATGCAATTTTAAATCAACCGAAGATGAACCTGATGTATTTCCTTTTTATTCTCTGTTGTCCCTTTTCAAATTATATTTATGTACATTAATAGCAGCCATCCTCCTTTCTTCTAGTTAGCACAGCAGTACACTAACTCTGTAATTTACTGATTTTAATACCAGCTATTTCTCCCTGGATATTGGTACATGGGCATTGAAGTCTTTGAAAAAGTAACAATAATGAAAGAAATGAACAATATGAATTTTACATCAAGAATTTCCTCGCTAGTTCTCTAATAGCTGTAAAACAACTGCAATGCATTATCTTCTGTAATTTCTTATACCTTTCTTTCCCTCATAATAAAGGGTCTTTTACTCTCAAAAGTCTTTTCAGTAACAGGTAATTGCAGACCATGGTTAGTCTTCTTTTGGCTGAGCTTTGGTCTTTTGTTGGAGTATGGGAATTTCAGATCAAAACTCTTCTGATTCTTGTTTGCCCCTCTCTTTTGGAAACTAGTACAGCGTAGAGATATCCAGAAGTAATGTTGCTGATAGATTCAGAGGGGATAACAAACTGAAAAGAGTGTTTGAGAAGCATTTAATCTACACTATATGTCCTGCTTAGATCTAACATGAATCCTGCATCATGGCCCCACGTCGCAGGAAGGATCCATCCAAAGTGGCGTAACATAAATTACAAGAAAACTCCTTTCCTGAATAAATTAGTGAAGAGGACTTGAAGACTAGACAGTCCTGATATTTGCTGATAACCAAAACACAGGACAGCCTATAGTTAAAAGCTAATGATAGTGGTGACCTGAAGTGTGAAAAACTCATAGAGATCAGCCTGCAGAAAGTAATAGAAACTTTTAAAGGACATAATTTGAACTGGAGAGGATCCGTGAGCAGTTGTATCTTTTATTGCAAAGTAAACAGGGTTTTATATTATTAAAAAATCTTTTGGCCACACCAAAACAGAGTTACATTTCTCCTTTAGTGTTTATTTAAATAATGAGCATTAATGAGTCTATTTTAGTGTCAATTTTAGAGTGCTCTCCAAGAAGGAACAAAGCCCAATAAATAATTCTCAGTCTTTCTCGGTGGTATATTTAATGCTCTGAAAACTGCCCTTAATTGTACAGCAATCAAAAGTTTACACTATATTTCCATGCAGGAGCTAAAAATTCTGACAAAATTAAGAGGGGTGTTTTGTTTTAGATAGAATTGCATCTCTCCTCCATCTCAACATCACTAAAACCAGCTAATGGAATGGAGCCAAAATCTTACCAATGCATCTGAACTATTGCAAAAATCCAAGGACGAATTTATTTTATTTTGTAGCGGCAAATACTTTCCCCTCCTAATTTTGTGGGAGTGTTTTTTCTCCCTACAAGGAATAAATTGCACATTCTGGAAATAAGTTAGTCATTCTGAAGTTCAGAATTCATGAAGCTGTTCCAGCAGAGAATGGATACGGAATTGCAGCAAAATCTCAAGGTCACTGGGAATATTCTTTGGGGTATTCTTATGTGGCTTATCTGTGCTCACATGCCTAATTTTTTTTTCAGTGCAAAGAATAGCCACTTGCAGAGAATGGAAGCCTTAGCCCGGCCCTGTGCCATCCCTTATTCAAGTTCTTTTATACTCCTCTTTTTAAAGAAGCTGTCAAGTTCTTTTCTGAAGCTGACAGGAAAGGCCAAATCTGCAGTACAGGAAGAGAGGCAAAAAAAGAAACTTTTTGTGTTGATGTTTTACTAAGTGAGCTAAGGAGAATTTTAGAATCATGTAATTTACTCTGGAGGCATTTACTGTACATAGCTATAGTGATGGTAATTTCTTTCATTGTGGAAGTGAAAAGATAACCATCAATCAGTTGTCAATTGGTCAATTGCAGAAGTGATGAAAAGAAACTGGTAGGAACAATCACTTCTGTGGCTACCTAGACTATTTGGGGTTTTAAGGAAAATACGGGAACTGGAGTCTGAGGAAAAGGAGTGAGGTAGAAACATAAAAATAATCGGTGCAGGGGTAAATGGATCTCCTATAAACACTGTATTTATTTTCTTTTGTGCAGAGTATAAGTGCTGCAAAAATAGACAAAGCGGAGTTTACACTGTGGGACCTCTGAACTGAGCGTGGTGAAAGCTGGAGATGTGATGTGGTGCAAGTACAGGGATTGTTTAAATGGAAGTTTGAAAGTGGAAGAATTTTTTGTAAAAAATTAGCATGCAGCTGAATAATTTCAAATATTCTTATGTGCCCAGCAGGAAGTGCAGTTATAACTTTATGTGTGAAGGAAAATGTGATTTTTCCAGAATAAGAGAGGCATTATTATGTATAAGTTGCAAAGTGTTGTAAGAAATACTGTGAGGCCAGGTATAGGGCTGTTTTCACATACATAACGTGGAAGTTGTTTTTAAAATGAGCCTCATGGCACAGACTGGCATGAATGCTGTGCATTTAACAGTTATTTAAGCAGCGTGAAAGGCAAGTGTTTCATTATGTATGCATATTGCAGGGGGGGTGAGCTTAGGACAGAACTAGGAAAAAGATTAAATTCATTTATTTATGAAAAGAGTTCAAACATTATCGATACGGGGTGGTTTATGCTGTGGTGTTTTGTTTTGGATTTTCTTCCCCCCTTCTGTGGTAGGTAATAAAAAGGATTACAGGCCCTCCAGAAGGATGAGATATCATCAGTTTGTAATCCAGCCCATGGTTTCCTAGATACCGTATTGTCTATTCTGTTCCGCTATGTGAAAAATGTTGAATATCAACAATGGGTTTCAGTGCTGTATTGTTGAGTTTTGTATGAACTAATCTAGCTTCACTAAAAAAAATAAAAAAAAAAAAAACCTACAGCTTTGGACAAAAGTCTATAGCCAGTGCATTCGTAACTCCCCATGCACAAGAGCTGACTGTGTCTCTGGGAAGACATTTTACTCATTTGATTTCTTTTTTCTTGTAGTCTTCTTGTCCAGTTCTCAGGTGTTTACCACCTATTAGAATTTCACCTGTATGGGTCCTGTGCTTGAGAAAGTCCCAGGACTTGTCAGCTGCATAGGCCTCATAAAAGACAGCTCTGTTCAGGGTTTGAAAGGTAAGATTTTGCTGAAGTCCTCTGCTGTCTGTGCTTTAAGATGCTAACTTTATTGGCCTAGTTCTGAAACTTTGCAGCTTATCACTCATTTGGAGCTTGTGGAGAGGGGAGCAGGTTTCAGCTTAACAGGGAAGATAACCATTCTTGGAGTCATGGGTGGTGGGGTTAGAGGGGGGGTGGAATTGAATGGAATCTGCTTTTCCTGTTATAGAAACCGAATTGTAACTAACTACTGAAAGTGAGGAGTGTGGTACCTGCACAACGAGGTGTGTGAGAGCAGATACTCTGCAAATAAATATCCTTCAAAGATAGGGTAAGGGTACAGGGGAAAGTGTTTGACCTGTGGGCAGGATATTTCCAGGGCACGGGTAGCACAGGCAATCGTATGGTTTGGAACTGCTTTGCCATGAGCACTAAATTGTTTTTTTTTTCTCTTTTTTCTCTCTTTCTTTCTTTCCTTTCTCATTCTTTTTTACTTTGGTCTCAGACCTGTCTTAATGTTTTGTGGAAATGCTATTGGGGGTGCTGTTTGCTTGAAATAAAGTGGGCGGAGAACAATTGAGGGTAAATAAGATTCATGATCAGAACGATTCTGTCATTAGTCAAATTTCTGAAAGAATTTGTGGTTTTTCCTCTTCAAATAAGTTTTTCCTATGTTTATTAAAGCAATTCAACAGTAAGCAAAAGACCCTACAACAGTAAGAATTTACAGATATATAAGCTGTGGTGAACTAGATTAGATGCGCAGTAAATATTTACTTGTGAACTTAAAAGTGCCTGTTAAATGTTTCATATATGCATTTTATGTTAAAATATTTCTACCTTTTCGAATGCAAATTATTTCCTATATATGTATTAATATTTGGATCTTTTCAGCACATAAATTTGTGAATTAATTTATTTTCTTGGAGGCAACTTTATAGGCAAGTACTTTTACTGTAAATGTGTGAGGATTTTTTTTTTTTAATGGACAAATGGAATTTTTGAACTGTTTTACTTATTTAAATATAAGTAATGCACTGCTTTTGCAGCTAGAGACCAACTTCCAAAACTCCTCCAGGCATTTTCTTGTCTCTGTGGAAGATTTTTGCGGAAGCTATACCAGCTTTTAAAATGTTCTCTTTGCCCTGCTGCAGTGTGAATGTTTTTCCCATCCCCCTTTTAACCTAGGAATTAGAAGAAAGTACAGATGATGCTTGCTTAACCCTGCATTTAGTGCCAAGCAGTGATGTGCTCCCTATGAAACCATTTCTGACCCTCTGCTTGCAGTGGTGAGCCTGAATTTTTCCCCTTCCTTGCCCATCATTGTCGGTCAATTATGGGATGGAACTGAACCAGAAAATCTGGTACAGTCTGGCAATTAGTACAAAGGGTTTCCAGTCTAGTGTGAAGACAGAGATGCAAGAGCCCCAGCAGCTAGAGAAATAGTTTTGATTGGCCATGGACATTGCCTTTTAGTGCTGCTTGGTTACTTTCTAAAGATACTGGCTCTTCTACCCTACAGGTCTTCTCCTTAAAGTACTGCATTACGGGCCTACTTTTTATAAGTCTTTTGGGAAGTGGGGGGGATCTTCTTTTTTTAGCTCTAGCTTCTCCCATTTGCAGACTGTCATTTTAACCCATCAAACAGACACATTTTGACTTGTACAACAAAGAGGCAAGTTATCAACATTCACAGAAACTGACATTTTTAATTCAGGCTTCATTATGTCTTCGGTTTATGACAGTGAGCTACAAAGACATTTAAAGGTTTTTTTTCTTTTTTTCATTTTAAATTCAGCACTGGGATGTTTATCTTTCTTTTAATGCTCATATTTCCCTTTCTACCTTTATTCTTTAGTAATATATAATTAGCATTATCAAAACCATCAGCTATTATCCACTATGACTTTTGACCTTTGTTTTTATCTATCTAGCATTTTCCAAAATAAATCACTACACAAATTCTGTTTATGTTAGAGTAAAATATAATTAGTTAAGCTCCTTAATACAGTCATCATAAAAATAATCTCTTTTGATATTACTGAGATTTAATGAATGAATACATATATGTAAACTTTTAAAATATCTGGCGTTGTAAGATAAGAATTAATAATAAAACAAAAATTTTAATTCAGAAATAACATGCAGAAGTCAGGCATTTTTAAGGGTTAGCACTGAGTCTGTAGCTGATATTTCCTGCTATCCTAAGAGCAAGCAAAAATCTGATATAAGCTGGGTTGAACTTTAGAAGAGCCAGTTATGCCAAATAAAAATTTTTGACTATTGCTTCCAGGAAAGCTGGTATCTTTGCTGAGTGTATGAAGACAGAACTCATTCAAACCTTGTACAAAACCAAAATACAGTATAATTAGATAGCACTGCAAGCAGTTGACAAAGTAATAGGAACGTCGAGCATTCAACCATAACCATAGTGTTTTGTTTGTGAGAGTTTTTGTTTTCCTGCGAGTCAGCAGTTTCTGGTTTATGCTTGGATAACTGTGTATTTGAGATGTTGTCTTTTGTAGCTGGAAAAAAAAGTAAACGTGCGACCTAATCTTCGTGTGCGCACGTGAAATATTACAAATATTTCCACATTCCAAGTTTCTATTGACGTTTTTCCTTCATTCTGTCACCCTCTGCACAGATAGGGTAAGAGTACAGGGGAAAGTGTTTGACCTGGTGCTATGGGAATCCCTGAAGGTGGCTTTAGGCACATGATGGCAGAATATTCCATTCAGCAGTTAAATACTCCCTGGCTGTATTAATGGCAAGAAATACAGGAGTGGAGACTGTAAATGTGATGACAAGATTAGCACATTGCCCACTTCAATCAGGTACCTCTTGTTTTTGTATTTATCACTCATCTTTCCCAGCTGACTGATGGCTGTCACTCAACAGCTTTCTTTGGCTGGAAAGAGAAAGAGCTTTCTTTAAAGATGTCAGCAGTGTGTTGAATTCCATAATAGGTCATTTGCACGGAAACTCTACATGGAACAACAAATTAGTGGCTTCTCTTGTAGATCTTTTGATAGCATATACGGGAAATGATGTGATAGTGTTGTTTATTGCAGCAGGAAGATGATAGCACAGTGTAGGTCACAATCTAATTTGATTACCCAGAAACACCTTTCCCAAGGATGCATTGATGATGCTTTAGACAGGAAATGTGTAGAATAATTATCCAGATACTAATACCTGCCTATTTTGTTTGTTTACCAGAAGAACAAACAAAATGGTAACTTACATTCAGGTGCAGGGGAAAGGAAAACTATGACTGATTTTGTCTTGGTCTAAAGAATTGGTGTAAAAAGCTACAAGAGCAATTTAATTTTTTTACCACGTGCAGTTTGAGATTCCCAGAAATTACTCTGAACAGTACACACTCCAAATCTACTGTAGTTAAATTTTTTCATTGTTTTATTTCCTTTTGTTGTCAGTGACCAAGAAAATTTGACATTGAACAGGGACAACCCGTCTCAATTTGTAACTCTTCAGTTACAAATTATGACCTTCAGGTTAAGTATTCACACAAACATGGCTGAGCTGTGAGCTTTGACAGTGAATCACTACGTCAGAATATTTAATTGTGAAGTGATTTTCAAGGAGATAAAGACTTGTCCCTAGATTTCAGCACTTTTTTACTAAGGATAATTTTAGTTCTATGCAAGGGTTCTCCTCTCTCCCTCCAAATGTGTTTTCCAAACACTGCTATGCCTACTAAGTTTTAGCTATAATTAAGTACCATTTTTCATATGAAAAAACTGAGGCAGAGAAGGGCTGAGTGACAGCATTACCTCTAGGTGTGGACTGATGCTTTGGATGTGTTTGGAGTTTATTGAAGATCTCGCCTGTCAATGCATATCAACAGCTTTTTTTAGTGGTGACTCTCATAACTGTTTTCTGGATTTCATTTTTTAGATTGTTCTTCACCTCTTAATAACAGCTGCCTCCACAAAATGTATTTTGGACAAACTCACTGCTTCAGGGTCCACTCTTACTACCACCAATATCACAGTTCTGTGATTTCAGTAGGATAATTCACCTCCACAACACACCAGCCCTTGAGCCCTGTTGGTTGATGGTCTGTCACTCTACTGAAGAAATTTGGCTCAGTTGTTGGTTTTACTGCTCTTCTAGAAAATTAAGCAGCATGTTAGTAGCTCTCAGGTGGAAGGTAACTCTGTGCCATAAATAAAGTCATGGGAATAACATGCAAGTACTGTAGTTCATATATAGATATTAAATAATATCTATAGCATATGGAAACATCTGTTCTTGATATCTGTTTTCTGAGATAACGAGATCTCTGTCTTGGGGTGTAAAAACATAAAAACAAACAAATAGTAGTAAAAAAAGACAAACTCACCATCATCACAAAGGTCAGGATTGTGTAGCTGTGGTGCAGAATGACTCTGCCAGCTTTTGCACTGCATTCAGGAGCCAATCTCAGCTCTGACATGCTGAGGACCTCCTGGTCTCTAGTTTGTCAGCTGTACTCTTGGGCATTTTGCTTTTGTCCTTGCTCAGTGGTTAAAGGTGTCTGGGAGCACACTGCTGGGTCTGTTGATCTGGGAAATGACTTGGACTAAGGGTACTGGTAGAAAATCACAGAGGTTTTGTAATACAGAAGAGAAATTAGGTCAAGCCCATTACCTGAGCCATGATCTACCAGTTTTCCTGCTCCTGGACATGTTTCCTTTGCATGATAGGTCCTCCTCAGCGTTTCTACTCACCCTCTTCCTCAGGGTGGGAAAAGCAGCTGAAAAACCTCACTGTAAGAGTTTTTTCTAGACATATTACAGGGTTTTATGCTCCCAGTTCCCATTGATTTTCAATTCAATTTTCACTTAGACGAAATTCAATAGGAATAAAATACCTAATTCCTTTGTTCCATTGAGAGCCTTCTGTCCTGGGTCTTATGGTAGGCTGTGGAACGAGTAAGCATTGGCTGTTAGTGGGATGTAACAAGCATTAAGAAATAAGAGATTGGATCAGTGTATTTCATGGGACTTTATACAAATCCAAGTAATTGGCATTTCATATAAAGGAGAGGGGAAAAAATTACTAGTGAAGACATGGTGATAGTTTCTCAAAGAACAGATCCCAAAGGCACAAGCAGAAACTGCCATTGCAGGGGACGACAGGCTGTGTACTGAGACATCTTTTGTTAACACATGAGCCTTAGCCAAAGACTCAGAAAGGAATCAGATTTTTAATGACAAGCGTAAGGGACTATCATGAGCCTAGAGAGATAGAATTGAAGTAATCAAGACACAAAAATGAGATACGACCAGAAAGTTGCATGAAACTGCACTGAATGAGCATTCAAAGCAGTAGAAAAACCAAGGTACACGCTTGCTAGTCAGCAGAAGATGGTGATGGCAGTGACAAATGAGGCTGAAGATGAAGGGGTACCTAATACCTGCAATAGATAGTATTTTTCTTTTGAAAAAGTCAGCTGTGAGGAGATGGCTTCCACAAATAATATAAATTACAAGAAGATACGGAGGATTTGCAATTTTTCGTAAGTCATCTTCTGGTCTCTCACATATTGCATGGACCCTCAGCTAGTCCACCGATCACAGGCTGAGAAATAGTAAACAGCATGACCACCCAGAGTCCCTGGCAGACTTTTTTTTTGTCTATGAGTTATTTGCGTTTTCATGGGGACATGGATTGTAGAGGGGGCCTCTTCCTCATTCCCATTTCACCCCTTCCTAGAATAGTTCTTAAAATTTTTCTTTACCCTCTTAGTTGCCCAGCTGATTGCTATTTCTTTCTGTTTCTTTCTGTAGTTATCCTCTCTGTTTAGTCCTATGAATTTCCCCTTTCCAAATTTAGTTCTTCAGCTCACTCAGTATAATATTCCTTGCTGTTAGCCATCCCCTACTCATTAGAAATTTCCTCATGAGGGTTTCTGAATCAAGGAGAGATTTAAAAGGTGGTGCTGGTTTGCATTATGTTGGCACTGACTAGAGGAAAGATAAAGTAACCCCAGGCTTCTGTGAGGTTCTGTGTATCTGTAAAAGTAAATATGCTGGTGTGCACTAAGGAGAGAATTCATTCCTGATCGATGCTGCCCGTTACCTCAAAGGCAGACACAGGTACTTCAGCAAAACAACACTCTTTATGTTTTCAATTTGTCTTTTTTTTTTTTTAATGGAAAAACAATGTCAAAGTTGCTATTATTTCTCATTACTAAAATTCTATTTTCAAACAGTGATTTCTATAATTTTTTTTTGCTAAAAATGTTCAAGAAGTTGTTTTAAAAAATTCATAAACATTGTGCTGAAAGTGTAACTTTTCAGTTCCAAACTTTCCAAAGCACTTCAAAATTTCCTTTTTTTTCTTTGGAAGAATATTTAATTTATCAACTATAAATGCCAGAGGTGTTAATTTTGTGTGTTAAAACCCTAATTAGATTAAGTTGGATTGTACTTTGCATGTTCTCTCAAGCTAATTCCCGTGATCACCATGCTTTAAAACATTTATTAGGGGGTTTTGTTAGAGATGCATCTCTTCACTGTTGTACTGTTTACTTCATCTCACAAGAAGAGTGGATTCAAATGTACCCTTCTTTCAAAGCTGTGTTTGTCACTGACCTCAGATGTTGAACCGAGAACAGAATTAGTTTCTAAGCTCTGCACTGTGTGTGCAATGCCCAGAAAACTGGAGAGTTTTGACTGGCATCTTTCTAAGAGAGGTGATGTGAGAACCTTTTTGTCTAGTGTGTTACATTCATCAGAGCCCAAAATACTTGGGTGTTGTTAAAAGACAGAGATTCAAAACTGGCTATTGTCTCTCTAGTGAGGAGTTGTCAAGATGAAATGAAGGAGGCAGCACTGTGGAGAAAGAAATATTGGGATCTCAGTTTGAAAGAGGAGGTTGTGCCTAGAGGTGAGGAAACATTCTTCTTTGATTCATGAAGAAAGTGGAAAGGGGACGTTAGGTGGCAGTCTGTCGATGATACCAGATTTTCACGACAGTAAAGTTGAGGACACTTAGCAGGACTGGCTGAAGGATCTTATGAACCTCAATGAGTAGTCCTTAACTATCCCATGAAATTCAGTTTAGATAAGCATTAAAGTGATGCATCTGGGAGTAATCAAAACTTTGCAGATAAAACTATGGGCTTTCCACTGTCTTATCACCAAGGAATGAGATCTTGGGATGATAAAAGACAGGTCCATGAAAGAATCTGCTCAGTGGTTAGTGGTGTTCATTGAATATTAGGAAAAAATAGGAAGGGGATAGAAGATAAGTACAGAATATTTATGCCAGCATATAAATACATGGCACACCCACATCTTGCATATTGCCTGCCCCTACCCTTTCAAAAGCTTCACAAAAGGGCAACTAGGATGATCACAGGAACAGAGAGATTTCCATTAAAAAGAAACTAAGCAAAGTAGAGTCTTTGTATGCCTGGAAAAGGAGACTGTTGGGAGAGATGATGAAGGTATCTAGACTAAAGCACCATACACAAAGAGGTTCCCTCACGCAGTTTGTGCATAGTCTTTGCCAGGACAAGAAATGAAGGCAAGATGACAGATGTGGCAGCTGGAAAAGAAGCAAAAGCAGATCTTTAAGCATAACATAATTAAGCAGCCACAGGGTACTGTCAGAGTTTAAAGTTTCTATGCGTTCAAGGGAAGCTTGAACAAGTTCCCAAAAGGGAAATCCAAAGAGGTTAAAAATGCGCATGAACCTTTTCTGGCTGGAGTAGTCTTTGAGACTCAGATTGGCGGAAGCTGGAAGAGGTCTTGGGGGAAATGTTATTACTTTCTTCTTCTGTCCTTCTCTAGGCACTCGCTTCAGGCTGCTGATTGAGACAGTGCCTGGCCAGAGGGACGCTTAGTCTCACCCAGCACAGCCGTTTTATGTTCTCATGGTACCAGTCATTTATGTCCTGAGCTCACACTTCCTTTCCATATCTAAATGAAGGACAGGTCAGAAACTGAAGCAGAAGTAGCCTGGGCAAATAGTTTGAATGCTGAGATCTCTACATTCTTTTTGAGTAAATCTTCCTCTTTAGCTAAACTGAGAATGGGTCTGTCTTCCACAGAGCTCCTAGCTGGCAATCAGAGGGAAATACTGACAATCAGAGGAATGTTTTTAAAGCACCCGAGTTCAGATTAATATGATTTTTTCAAAACGTAAGGAAACCCATGAAAAATTTATCAGTGTATAATAGCTGAACAATCTCTCCAGGAGACTTTAATTTCTGCTTCTAATCTTTTCATCTCAATCTGCTGGGTCAGCTTTGCACTTCTCCTTGTGTGCACAATGGGGAACAATGTTTAGCTGATGACAGAAATGCAGGATGGGGATTAAGTACCCCCCAAGCTTTCTGTATTTTAGTAATGGTGTTGAATGTTCCCCAGTCCCTGATTTTACTTCCCTCCTATTCTCCCAATAAATTAACTCGTAAATCTGAAAATCAAAACATAGCTTCACTGGGCAGAGAAAATACACCCTGCAAGTTTTCCTAAATACCCCTTTAGAAAAGGCTTAAGTTTGATTATTGTAATTGATTATCTTAAGCCCTTGAGTGTCAGAATTCTGCATTACACTCAGCATGTAGTCTGATGAGAAGATGGATTTGGCAGCAGTCTTAGGTGTCTTCACCTCACCACTCCCACCCACCCACTAATTTCTGGTCCATGGCCCAGGTTTGTTCCCTAGATAGAGCTTCAAAATCAAGTTAATCTAAATATTCACTCCTGTTAAAACACCAGTTAAACCACGATCTTTATCTCTGTCTTCCTTTCTCCCTGTGACAGCACAAGTGTTGTGGGACTGTGTGGTTAGAGAAAGTTGAGAAGTTTCTTACAAGGGCCGGTTTTCAGCCCAATCAACTCCCAGTATAACCGAGCACTGGTGCCAGCATGTGACAACAAAAGGTGGCCTTTTGCTAGGTGGTAACTCGGACCTGGGAAAGTTCAAGCCTGCCATGAAATTGCACCTCCTGTGGTGTGTTGCTTTTAGGGCTGGATGGTAAGCCAGAGTTTTGAGTCAATACAGATAACAAGTAATTTAACAAACAGTCCTCTAAAGAAGTTGAAAATCAACTTAAACAAGGAATAAAAAGTAATAATATCCTTTTTCTTCAAACACATCAGAAGCATGTGTTTACTGACAGAAAGTCTCTAAGATGCTCAAGGCATGAAAGGAACATTCAAAAAAGATAAAGCCACAGCAGAAAAGCTGTGATTTTTTTTTTGCACCTGTGCTTACCGTGGGGGAGGTTGGTGAAAATCCCATCCCAGAATCTCAATTTATTGAATACATTTTAGGATTTGCTTCAAATTGAAGCGTCCATAAATAGTTTATAGAGTAAATGAAAAAAACAAGCTATAAAAACTCATCAGGAGCAGAGACATTCACTTGGAAATTCTAAAGAAATTCAGGAGAGAAACAGGTGATTGTGGTGTACAGCTTCTTAGCTCAAATAATTTGGAGCCAGAGGACTGAAATCTGACTAATACAGCAACAGATTTTAAAACGGCATTCAGGCAGATCCAGGAAACTGCATCCCAGTAAACCTGACATCTGTGCTGGGAAAATGAGTAGAAATTATAACAAATAATAGAAATAGTGTAATCTGAATAATTATGGCATATTGTGAAGTTTTGTGTGTAAGTTTTGAAAGATAAGTCCTGGCCTAATTGTATATTCAAATTCTCTGAAGGTATCTACTAGTAGGAGGACACAGGAAACCCAGCTGGTATCACCTGCTTGGGTGTTCAAAAGGGGTTTAACAAGGTTCATCCCCAAAAGCCTTTAAGAACATACAATATTCTGGAACAAAAAGGAAGATGCTCGCATCAATAAATAACTAGTTGGCATAGAAAGCAGAGTACAGAAACAAATGGTCAGTGCTCACAGTAGAGGTAGGTCATCACTGAAAACCCTCTGGAGATCTGTGCTATTCAACATACCCATAAGTGGTCTGAAAATATAAAAGTGAATAGTGAGGGAACAAAATCTGCTGATGGTACTAAGTTACTCAGAAAAGAGAAGAACCAGCTATGGTGTATTTAGAAAGATCTTATAATGCCGGCAATAATGGGCAAAAAAAAAAAAAAAAAAGACACAAAATTCAGTGCAGACAAATGCACACCAGAAAAATAACTCTATCTTTACATATAAAGTGATGGGTTGGGAACTAACCATCACTTCTCAGAAATGAGATCTTGAAGTAAATGGATAGTTCTGCAAAACTGTCACGTCAAGAACAGTCAAACCAAAATTTTAAGAATAGAGAACAAAATAAAAGCCATCATTACGACACTATATAAATCCATAGTACACCTACAGCTTGAATATTCTGTGCAGTACCAGCCTCCTCAGCTGAGAAAGAACAGAGTAAAGCCAAAAAAGGTTGAAACACAGATGGCAAGGATGGTCACCATGACAGAATGTGTTCAATGAGTATGACCTACAAAGGCTGAGAAAGTTGGGGCTGTTCAGCCTGGAGAAGAGAAGATTATGTGGGGACACCACAGCACCTCCCAGTATCTGAATGGGCTACAGGGAAGCCAGAGGGACTCTTCATCAGGACCTGTAGTGACAGGACAAGAAGTGATGGATACAACTTCAAAGAGGGGAACTTTTGGTTAGATGTCAGGAAGAAATTTTTTATTGTAAGGGTGGTGAGACATTGTAACAGGTTGCTCAGGGAGGCTGTGAACAGCCCAACCCTGGCAGCGTTCAAAGCCAGGTTGGAAAAATTCTTGAGCAATCTGGTCTAGTGGGAGGTGTCCCTGCCCATGGCAGGGGGGGTGGGACTAGATGACCTCTAAGGTCCATCTGAACCCCTTAACATTCTATGGTTCTATGACCCAATGACTAGGACCAGTAAGCTGGAAAGGATGTGACCAGTGATATGACCAGTGCTGGGGCAGGTTGAGATAGCTCTAGATCCTGACCAGTCCCAAAGTTTGTTTTACAGTATCAAAACACATACATTAGCACAACTGAGGAGATGGTGAGATTCCAGTGTGCAAACAGGAATGAGGCAGAAAACCCAAAAAGGAAAGCCTTGCTGAGTCACAACATCAGAACGTTAGCAGTATAAACCAGGTGCTGATGCTTAAGAAACAGCACATTGGAGTATTTACAAGGCACTTTGTTCAGTTGTCTTATTAGATTCCTTTAGGATGTCTCTGCAGTCAATGGAGAATGAAAGTCTTTCCATTTGGGCCATGAAGAACACCTAAATTAGGACCTAGTCTGATCTGGACTCCAAAGGACCCTCTCTGTTTCCATTAATTAGAAAGGTGATGGAGATGCAACGGGGTACCCAACACCCTGATAGGTCTGAGTGGCTGTAGCATTTTCCTGTGGATGGGTCTGTGGAAAGCAGCTGCTATCACGTTATGACTCCTGTTAATTGGTTGATGTAGAGGACAGAAAGCTTCAAATCCTGTCTAGAGGCTTTGCTCGTGACATATATACACAATTGTGAGCTGGAGTCAAAACTGTGGTCTCAGCACCATAAAACTGGGTAGGGATGTTCAGAATCAGAGCTGTAATCAAACACGAGTTTGATACACAGTTAAGCTGTGTATTTTTCACAGGAGATTTAGTTTTCCCAAGTTTTTCTAACTGAAACAGGAAATCCCTAGAACATATTGGGGGAACACTCTCTCCCTACATCTCCAAATATGCTGATACGGGGCAGCAGCAACTAAATTTTGAACTAATATGAGTTTATTTTTGAGTAGTATTTGCTTCCTTTCTTTTCCTTTTTTTAAGATTTTGTTCCTTCAGTTACTTCATTTCCTCTCATCGTTTTATTTTATTTTTGATAGCTTTACTGTCCTTTTCCCTTTAGTCCTTTTCCTACATCACAATCCTTCCTAAGGAGAAAATGAGGGTGAGAGAAGTTGGAGATCAGAGCTTTTGGACCATGAAATTTTAGTGTTTAATTGAGTACAGACAATTTTGCCTATTTCTAGTAGCTAGGCCCTTTTTTTATACTGCTTGTAGTTCTGATACTATTTCTGAATTGGGGGCATAAAAACGTAAACTTTAATATTTAGAATTACAATAGAAAGACAAAAAAATAGATGTAAATCAAGGTTTCAAGGCATGCAGAAGTTGCCAGCCGCAATCAGGCTGATTCTTACTTTCTGCAGCAATACAAATAAAATGTAACAGTCTTTCATGGTCAGTATTAGTGTAGAAACTTATCACCAGTTGTTTCTTGGTCATGTTTGGAGGCTTTTGGGTGGTTTCTTTACTATCGTCAGAAACGGCAATGAAAAACGTTGAATTTAGAGAAATTAGTCTGGTTTTACTATTGAAAAAGTAAATTAACCCTTACCTGATTCACTGAAGAATAAATAACATCTTGTTAGCAGATTTTAGATCTTTTTTTCCCTCTCTGATACTGCACACCTTCACTGTAACTTGCTACTTTTATGTATCTGAAGGAGAGGAACGTGCTCTAATGAAGAAAAATCTCTCTTGGCCATGCATTAACATCTGTGATGGCTTATTTGAGTATCAAAGAATTTTGTTTATAGTTCTTTGAATTATAATCAAATTATTTCAGTACCTGTTTTAAAGTAGCTGAAAATGATTATGTAAAATTCATGCATGGTGTCTTTTTAATAAACAACAACAAAAATAATTCAAATAAATGAAGCAATCAGCTCTGAACACTTGAATTTTCTTATAAAAAAGTTAAGTTAGTCTTAACTCACAGATTTTGAAGACACTATAATAAAGAATTATTGGAGGAAATATTGCTTTTACTGTTTTCAGATAATGCTTAATGTTGTTGCAAATTACAAAATTTAATTAGCTATATAAATGCCAGAGGAACAAATAATGTGCTATTGTCTTGATATCTTTCCAGAAATTAGTCTTTTAAAACAAATTTGCCATATTAATCATCTAAAAATATTTTTGATCACTGAATTAATAGTTTGCAGCCTGTTTTCAGGTATTCATTGCCATAGGTGATTGCCTCTTAATTACTACATGGGCGCTTTCTATTCACTCTTATTAATTCATGTTTTCTGGCACAGTCCCAAAAGGCAGCCTTGCCCTATATCTTCTAATTACTTCTATAATTGAATTTGCCCACTTTTTCTAACCTATTTTTTAAACTGACTGTGTTTGTTCATGGTTTATTGTGTCTTTTTTGTGTCAGTTCTCTGCAAGCAGAATGTACATTGATTCTTTCCTCGTTTCTCATTAATTTTCAAGAGCTTTGCTGCATGTCTGCTTTTTCAGCCTGTCAGACCTATTGCTAGACCAAAAAAAGATTCTTATTATTAAAGGTTAGGTAAAATAGACTGAAGTTAATTAATTCATTAGTAACTCTGAGCCAATTACTGAAGCCTTCTCTTATTTATATACTTGTTAACAAGACAGAGATGAGAAAGGCCTATTATAGGCACATGTCCTTCAGAAGTTGGGCAAACCCTCTGGAGCATATGCATTTAGTTCCACCAAAGAAAGAGAATTGATTCCAAAATGAAGACTTGAAGATCTAACTGGCAAAGTCTTCATAAGCTGATGGACCTTCTTGTGGCCATCCAAATGTTGTTTTGGATTCTATCCTTTGATCACAAGGAATAAATTTTAGTGATCAGCTTTGCAAAGTGCACACATAAGGTTTCGATATAAATATTTTGACTTGCCAACTTCTCCAGCATGATTTCTTAGGATGTTTGGGAATAGTTGAACAAAAAAAATTACCCATGCATATCTATGCAATTAAGAGGGAAGTCGCTGATTTTGACTTCAGACTATTTCCTTGTATTGATAAATGAAGAGGGATATGTAGCTGGGAAGAAACCCCATTAATTTTTGGTAAATATCCTGCAGGTTGTGAACGTTACATGAGAGCTGAAGTCATGCAGAAGCTACAGACCTATAAATAAAATAGTCAAGGTACCCAGTGGATCACTGATCAATATCAGATGTTTACATTGATGACATCAATGCATATCTTAAGCATAGTATTCAAAACCTGACCTTATATTTCTTGAGGATGAAGCATGACAAAACACTGTTCTCTCTCACTGAATTCAGTGTTGATATAAGTGTGTTATTTTTTAAAAGGGTTACTCATATTTTATTGCAGGGGAGAAAACCTTTGGGGTTTTGTTTTCTCATAATTCAACAACTTGATCAGATATTAGAATTAGAGATCAGTTCTTTGTCAAGTGTCTTGCAAATGTGGTCTGATATCTAGATTTGGAAGGAAATTATGCTAAGTTTGAGGAATATTATATGAGCTTTTTAAGCAAATAGACAAAGCATGGATTTAGAAGCATCTTTCACCTAGTCCTTATAAAACATAAATCCAAATAAATTTAAACAGGAAGAAAAAGGTGTTGGACCCACAGGGGAGCAGAAAGCTTGTGCCCAGTCAATTATGCTTTTCAGGAAAATTGGTCTGTAGATCTAGGTTTAAAATCCTAAAGAATGGTAGTTACTAAATTCTCTGGAAGTCCTACTCCCATGCCAGAAGCAGCCATAGATTAAAACCTTCAGCTACCACTGTCGGAGTTATTCTCCAATCCATAGTTATTTCTAGCTTGAGAGATAATAGGAAGAAGAGAAATTAAAGGATACAGCACCAAACAGCATATGGTCCTCAGCTGAGCCTGGTCACTGGGAGAAGGTCTGGGTACCATCACCATGCTGTGCCAAAATATCTGTTTGCCTCTGCATCCTCCTGGAACACACACACACAGCTTCCTTACTCCTCCTTGCATGCCATAAAACTCACTGCAGAATTGGCGTATTTATTATTCAGTCTTGTTCATTCACTCTCTTCCCAAAATTAGTTAGGAAATAACTTGCTGATTGGAAGTGCTGATATCTTGATCAGATCATTATTATTTCTCGTATGAAATAAATAAGTAATTAATTATGGAAGTGCTTGGGCTGCTCTGTAGTTAAAATAGCTTTGAGATTTGCACTTAAAACAGACATTCGCTGCTTGATTTTGTGTGAATTACATTATGTGGGCTTGCCAAATTTATGTTGTTCATTTTTGGAGTGGAAAGTTACTGGTTTTGAGAACTTTTCAAGTGTATCTTTTGATTTATTTTAGTTATTGGCAGTTATCTTTAAGACTGTGTTTGAATGAGAGACTTCAGATACTTGGATCCTTCCAGTAGAAACAGTGCAAATGGGTTTTTGAGAATTTAATAAGAGTAGAGGGGTACATTTAGACAGTTTAGAAGTGTAGCGAAATGAAATGAAATAAAAGAGTTTCAATTAACACTTCATTTTATAACTAATGAACTCATCAGAATGAGTCCTGTTTTATGTAAAAGTATTGAAATAACTTTTGCCACTATGAAGTGCATGCTATGATGAATCAGACACTCAGCTGCCCTCCATGATAACAGTATTTTTGGTTTTGGCAGATCTGAAGGCTTCTGTCACCTCCATTTGGACAGAACCTCTAATATTCAGTAAGGTTTTAAGGAGTGAGAGGTGTGCTTCTGTGTCATCATTTGTGTTATCAGAACCAGGGTAGCTTGGACATGTTGAAATTCAGGCTGTTCATCGTAGTAAGTTGCAGACTCTTTGACAGTGTGAATGAAAGTGACAATATCATCAAACCAAAATAACTGAGAGATTGTGGTGGTTACTCCTTGGAGATCTGTGGACAGGACAGTAACATCCTTTTCATTTTTCACAGGGCGATGCAACATAAGTCTAAAATTATAAGAACAGCAGCAAAAAAAGGAAGTGTTTTCTGTCCAAAAACTTCCTTGTTTATCACTTTTTTTGCAGTTCTTGCATGTTTTATAAATTTCTTTCCGTCCTTCTGTACATGTTATGCTGCATTTGACTCTACTCCTGTCATATACACTGAATTGGAAAATTCACTGTTAGCTATTTCCTTTCATAGTTATGCTTGCTCTTCTCTACTCTGAGTACCCTCTAGCATGTCTTGAAAGAATTCCTCTGCCTGCTGTCCTTATCTCACTTCATGCGAATGCATTTCAGCTTCTGCACCAGCAGCCACTATAGCACTTTTTACTTAATTCTATACCCTTTCAGTAACTTCATGTAGTCATCAAGGAACTTGTAAAGAGTGTATTGACTTGTAGGAACATGCTTGTTTCTTCTGGCTCTTCCTTTAATTCATTATTGGTTCTACTCTGTAGAACTTGCTGTGACCACAGGGAACGAATGGGTTTGGCTGGAGTTGTAAATCATAACCGTCATTTACATACAGGGAAGTTGAGGTTCCATGACTTTCCATATGTGACAAGGGAGGACCATGGCAGAGCCAGCAGCACGGCACCTACTGCCTGTTGTATAATCCTGGGCTTTCACTGCTGGACTGTCCTTTCAGTCCTTTCTAGTACACATTTAATATGGAGATATTAAAACATATGCATATTGTTGTAGCGGGTAAAATCTTGCAGCTGTCAGTGGACTTTGGAAAACCCTTCCTAGAGGAAATATTTTAAAGCCTTTTCTGTTACTTTTCATTAAATTAAAACTTAAATAACATTGTTTAGTATCCTGGATGTTACAACTTTTCCTGTACATCAGAGGCTTACCTGAAAATTAGTCACCTGATTGAGTAAAAGACTGAATGTCAACAACATTGATCAACCACATTCCTGCTCAAAATCATTAATCTCCCCTCCTCCAGCACTTGAAGCACAGCTTCAGAGAAACTTATTTCCTAGTTGTTCTCACAGCAGCAAGCTCAAGCATTGAGTCTTGCAAAACAGGGAGCAGTTTCAGTATTAAGATGTATTCCATAAGCTGTTTCTTAGCTGATACTTCATTATCTTCCTAAGTAAGACCCAAATGTTTTAAGAAACATGTTTCCTCTTACTTTAATCCTGAAGAGGAGAGAGGCTAAGGAATGCTTTTCTTTTACTTCCAGTCTTAATGCTAGCTCCCAAAATTCAGTTTTAAACAAGACAAGAAGCTACATAGAATCTACCGATCTTTTAAATCTGCTCTTCCTGGTTAGTTTGTAGGAACAGGTAAGATATCAATTAATAATAAAGAGAGAAAAATATATTTGCAAGTAGAAATTGATCTTATTCTGAGCACAAAGTTTTAATCAAAAATGTCAGCCCAGTACTGATCACGTGCACTTCAGGGGGACAGGATCAGTCCTTGTGCTCGTAGCATCTGTTTCAGGACACCTAGAGATGTAATTGTGCTCCTTATGGGTATCCAAACTGCTAACACAAAACAAAAATGAGTGGTTATTATCTGCATGTTGGCATTATGTATTTTACATCTACAGTAAGTGCCACCGCTCAGATGCCAAACCTGTGCTTAACATTGTGCCAAAAGGCCTCCTGGCTGATAAACCTTGACAGTACATTGTTCTCTTGTCAAGGGGCATTATCATAGCAATTCAGCAAAAAATTTTCTTCATTTGGACAGTGCATCTTTCAGACATTCCCTTCTTCTATTGATTTGTTTTCTCCTGTCCCTTTCTCCTTCTTTTGTTTTCTTATCATAGCTTCAGGTTATTAAGTGCAAAGTATTGATGGGAATGGGTGGTTTTGGTCGATGGAGAGCTAATGCATCCCTAATCCCACCATTGTTACAGAGTTATGCTTTACTCTGGTTCCTGATGGGGGAAAAGGTGCAAAGCTCTTGATCCTAGTTTTATTTGTCACAAACCCATCCATCAATCAAGCACAAGCATGTCTGAATGCTGAATGACATGTGGGTCTCAGCTGAAAAAATTCGATAACACTGTATTGTCAGGTTGCTCACTCTTTTTTTTTTCGATAAGAAATACATTTGACTGAAATAGATAAGCATACAACTGCTAAAGACTTGAAGAGAGAGAGTGACATACATGACACCAAAGGTTTTCGATCTTTGGTATTAATGATACTTATGAGTAAATAAAATGGAAAAAAAGCTCTAGACATGCAACATGCTTAAATCCTGTGGGGTTTTTTATTAAGTTGGGGTTTCAAGTTGTTTTTAATCTGGACATATATTGTAGCCTGCCACCTAGGTCCATATGCTGATAGAATCTGTGACTGAATTTCTATTTTTAAAAAATTATATTGGTTAATATAGCAGACATTCATGAATAGAATAGTATTTTAATATACATTGAGAACCTATGCATTTATTATTTCTGAATAATGACAAAGACACATAAGTATATACGCATAAATACCTTTTTATCATTTGAAAACATTTTATATTTATTATTATAGTACATATACATAGATATTTTATACTATGCAAATAAGTATACATGTCATTTTAAAAATGTCACTTTAAAATGTATTTGTATTCTCAGATATGATTTTGGAATCTCTTTATACCACTTATTGTGTGAAGTATACTAATACATTGCTGAAAGCTTATCCCCTTATTTATATGCAATTTTCTATTCATACTCGCTTAAATAATTGCATTTAGAAACTGTTAAGATGTTACAATTTTCCATTTGTACACTGTAACTCTGAGAAAAGTAATCAACAGATCAGAACAATTTAGAAAATGCATTTTATTTTCTTGCCATAGAAGGAGACACTTTAGAATGGAGAACACATTAAATGACCTAAAAAATCCATCAGCAAAGGTAACAAAAAGACAACCCAAATCAGAGGCTCTAAGACAAACATGTTGTAGCCTCAAGTACTGGCACACTCTATGAGTAAGCCATTTTTTCTCTGCTCTGTGACTAGGGGCTACAAAACTGCAAAAATCAATGTGGGAGTGCTTTAGGTTTGTTGGGTAAATTACATGTGCTTGGCTGCTCTATTGTATCTGGCCCATATTCTACACCAGATACTTTTAGATGGAACTGTCACATAATACATATACTCAATATTGATTTTTGCAGATTTAACAGAGCTTGAACTGAACTCCATGGTAAGCAAGGAAAAACTTAAGAAGTGCAGCTCCTCAAAATTGGGATGAACATGTAAATACAGAAATACTATTGAATGTCTGTGTCTGAGAATCTCCTGGTCCAGTTTTAATTTGGTATGGGCAAAGTCAGTACTGAGTAGTTGAAAATTGCTGGCATTAAATATTTGTTGGTTTGTCTTCAAATTATTTATTTTTGTGTACTTTTTTATGTTTGTACCAAGACCAAGTGAACATGGAAAGTTATAAAAATTTTTAAGTGGCATTCTATCGTCTGAATACCAGATGATGCCAGATGAAACTGAGAACACCTCTGATAGTGCCAAAGAGCACTTTGAGGTCTCCGTATATATCATGAACAAATTATTTTAGATTAAATTCAGCGCATGCTGTGAAGTCCCTGAATCCCAGAGGCAGGACACCTAAGGGTACATTTTGACATGGGAATAGGTGGTTTCGTTTCAAGTTGCACAGAACTTCTATTAAAAAAAGGACACTAATTCAAGTGTCTAAACATGAAACATGGAAAATTTGGCTGCTTTTGAAAATCTCCATGTTAGTTATCAAATATGAGGTAATCAAGTGTGAACAGTTTGCTAGGTTTTAGGTCCCAAGCCGGTGTGAGAGGACTGGTAACACTCCCTGTTAAGACTGAAGAAGGCTAATATTTTCTCAGGGGAAAGAAAAAATATTTGTAACTTTAAAAAGCAAATTAAGACTGCAAATGTTAGCTTATTTCCACTGTTTTTGTGAACAGTGTATTACTAATGATATCTCTTTAAAGTAATCACATTTTTAGATACCAGTCTCCAGAGTAATTTGTAATCAAACAATAGTTGCTGTAGCCCATAAATAAATAGTTATAATTGCTTAGAAATGGATCCTTCTGGTTTCACATCCCTCCACCAGCAGTGTCATTGAACCCTGCCTGCAGTTCTAAAGTCATGCCCCAGCCTGTGTTTATCAGTATTGCTCGTGACTCAGTTACACCCACAACGTGTGGGTCCTGTAGTGAAGGACTTTTGGTCACTGCTGCCACGAGGGATGCTGGAATTGTATTTAAAGGAAGGAGAGAAAACAGGCCTTAATTTTCCAGCGAATATTTTACATAATCAGCACTGCTCCATGTTCCTCACCTCTCCCCTGGCCTCCTGGGGCATGATCCTCATGAGGCTGCAGCTGCAGGGGGCTGAAACACTTAAACTGCTCTGCTTGGTTTCAGCTCTGGGCTCAGGGTGGGCAGTGTGCAGTCCCTGGCTCACCTGCACCCTGACAGACAGCCAGTGGGAGCCATCTGCACCTCAGAACCCTACTTTCAAACTTTACAAATCTCTTGGTGGTTTTTCTGTATTTAAAAAATTGTAGGACGTGTTTTCAGCTGGTATTAATTGCCATAATTCCAGTAATGTTCTTGCTAGGACAGCAGTTTCCACTAATGAATATCCAGCATTGTATCTCTGCCAGCAGTCAGATGTGGTAATCAGAGCAGCCAGCCTCTGAGAGTAAAGCAGAGCCTTGTCAGGGGGCCTCCACTTTAAAACTTTGTCTCTTGGTCTGTCAGTGCTTGATTTTATTATTCTAAGGGCATTTTGATAACCCCTCTATGTTTGGGTCTTCATGGTGTGAAGGTCTGACTAAATAATGAGGGCACTTTCTCTTTTATCTTTAGAGGGAGGATTTACTTATTACTGCCAATAATATGGGTCAGATTTTCAAAGGTGTTTTAGCTTCACCTCCATGTTTGTACTGCATAAACACTTGCAATTGCTTTTGTATCCAGTCATTTCTACAGATGAGAATTTACCATTGTTTTGCTATGCAAGTGATGCTGGTATGTGTATTCTTCTGTCTCGTTTCTATAGATAAACATACACAGGCACAAGTGGGTGTCGTGCTTTTATGTGACATTTTACTGTGCTAAGTATTAAGTGGACAGGACACTAACACCGTTTTCACTCTCAAGATATACGATGAGCTTGTTTTGAATACCGAGGAGAAAAAAGAAAAGATTGTGAATTGAACCTTTTCCTTTTACCATGCATTTTGTGCTCTGTGTTATGTGACAAGAGGCCATGAAGGATCTGTGACCATGAGTGATATTCCAATAAACGAAATGCCTCTCTATATTCTAACAGTATCTGCTATACTACCTCATGGTACTGATCCCTCCATTTTATGTAACACAAATCAGTCATATGAAAAGGGACTTTTAACTTTCATAAAACCACTGTGGCTCTGTTCCTTAGACAATAAAAAGAGGCTTACAGAAACAGTGGTTACTTACTTCCTTTTGAAAGAAAAATGCATGCAAACAGGGTTTCGTCAATGGGAAGGGCACTTTATGTTTCAGAGTTCAATCCTACTTATGTAGTTTTAGCCATTTAACACCGTGGCTTCTGACTGCTGTCTGTCTGGGAACCGGATGCCAGAGAAGGAAATGCTCAGGCATACCTTGGTAGCAGCTGTGCTGCATTTTCAGTTTACTCTTAGGTGCCGCAGTAGAGTCCCTGATGTTATGCTTAGATGCAAATCAGCTGCTGAAGTGAATGGCAGTAACATTGTTGACATCCAGTATATATTAGAAGTCAGTACAAGTATCATGTTGGTCTATGTCTAGTGGACGTCCAGGACCACTCAAGAGGTTAAGGACATTGTTCATCAACTGGGAATGTAACTTGAGAAATGTAAAGCCAACGGATTTAGAAAGAAAGGGCAAAACACCACATGATTTGTCTGTTTAAGTGCCATATGGCATCTCTTTAAAATGTATAGTACTAGGGAAGAAAAGAGATTAGTGCAAAATGTAAGAGCTGCTTCATAAGGCCCTAAGGACCAGCAGTTCAAAATGCTGGAGTATCCAGACAGCCTCTCCTGCATCTTAAAGAATAAATGATGTCAAGCTACAGAAAATGATGCATGCAGTGCTTCTTGTTAGCTTGACATGAGTCCCAGGGAGGAATGATCAGCACAGTGCTGCTGCAGGATTGCCCTGTGTCTGTGTAGCTGTACAGCCACAGCTGCTGTACAACTGCACAGTTCTGCTGGGTTAGCAGGTGTCAATCTCCCACTGCAGTCCACAGCCCAGGTGACAAGCTGCAGGATCTCTCCAGTGGCTTGTTACAAAGAAAGGCTACAGAGATCAATTACTGTTTTCTTAAACTGCATAAAACTAAATTCTAGCTATTGTAGGTATGTGTTACTGCTTCACATCTTAGTTCTAGTTTGGTGGGAATTTATTTGTAATGAGCGTAGTTGCTGCTCCGTTCACTTGCAGCTCTGCTGTATCTTGTGCCATCACTGCTCTCTAGGCTGATAATGTTCACCTGCAGTTGGGTTGTGGTCACTTGATCTCACATGCAGGGGCACAGGATAGGGTCCTTGCTCTGGGTCTCTCAAGAGTAGCAGGATTTCTCCTAAATAATCCCATGTCTGATGCCTTCCTTGTGAGCTGGAATAGCATGGCTAAAACACCTTCTAACTGTTCATTTCTGAGACAAGTTCTTCAAATTCCGTTTCATCTTTATATCCTAATTTGGGCATATGTCAGTAGAGCAAGGAAGCATAGGTTTGGTATTTTGCAAATTTATGCAGATTGGTTTTATTCTTGAGACACAGTCAAGCCACTGCCAGTCAACATTTCCTCAACTGAGTGGTCCCAAGACAGGTTTGAGCAAAATAAAAAAATGCTATTATATATTCTTATGTATGTGCTCTAATATATATTTTATACGTTGATTTCATCTGAACCAACTTGATTGATTCAACTGAACTTTCAGCCATGTGAATGTAAAGAAACAAAAAGTAGGCCCTGACAATAAAGTGTATTTCCAAACCAATAACTGTGAGGAAAGGACTCTAGGAGAAGACCCTTGCTTAATTTCCACACCTCAGTTAAATTACTTTTTAAAAACAGGAGGAAAATTAGGGACTGGTCTGGATTTTTCAAACATTTCTAAAGTATTACATTATGAATTTTCTTGCAGTAATAAAAGAATTATTTCTCCATTTAGCACATGCAAATGTTAAAGCTTCATTTATTAAATATGAAAATATATGTATATATTTGAGAAAGCTACAAATAAAAAATAAAATGCCAATGAAAAAATTATTAGTTTTTCTTAGCTGGTTTTGGATTTGATTCTATGCCATTTATTTTCGCTAATTTGGCAATGTTCCTGCAAAGGAAAAGAACTCAAAAGGGGATCTTCAAATTGGTCCCTACAGCTGTAAAACTTCTGATATGAGATAAAAACTCATGGAGTGTTGTAAAGCATTAACAGAAGAGATGAAATTGTTCCATCAACCTGAAGCCTCTGAAAGCTATTCATTTTCCACTCTTTATTCTCATATGAGTCCCAGCAATGTCAATGAGAGCCACTTGCACTCTCAAAGCAAAAATCCACCCAAAGGCAACAACTCATAATGAAAGGGAGAAAAAAAAAATTTAAAAAAAAAAAAAAAAAAAAAAAAAAACAAAAAAAAAAAAAAAAAAAAAAGGGAAAAAAAAAAAAAAAAAAAAAAAAAAAAAAAAAAAAAAAAAAAAAAAAACACAAACCAAAAAAAAAACCAACAGAAACAAAAATTTTCCATCTTGAATTACAAAACCCTCAACTTCCCCGCATATGTTTGATTCAAACAATATTTTGTTGGCTGTCAATTGTTTGCAATTGGAATGTTATATTTTTGGAGGAAATAATCCAGAAAAGCATTCCACCAAACTCATGATAGTTTGATTGCAGTCCATATTTGGAGCATATTAGCACATTCACTCCTGTGTACAAATATATAAACTGTCATGTCCCAAGCAGTGAGAAGAAAAGCGACAGAGGAGGTTCAGATGGGGGAGAAGGGAAAGAGTTGCCAATAAGGCCCAAGGCTTGCCAAAATCCTGTAAGTGAAGGAAACGAAACAAAATGCAGAGAATAGACAAGGAGAATGAGTGGCTAATTACTGTACATCCCACTCAACTAAAAATGAAACACAGGCACGAGACATCAGAGAGGCGCATATTGCACAGGCACATCCTGACAGCAATGACAAAACAGTGTAATCACAAACAGAAAACTAGGAGCCTTTCCCTCTTTGTTGGCACTGTTGGTTGAATTATTCTAGCAGAGAGGCTGTTATTCCCCTGTCACTGCCGGTCCTTTTTCTTCCCCATGTGGAAAGAAGTGGCTCAGGGAAAGCATGACTCCAGATCCAGCAAGTTCCTGGTGCCTGCAGCCTGCAGGGTCCAATTTATTTCCCGTGTGGGGCAGTGCTTTCCCTCGCTCTCCTCAGCTCAGGTGACAGGTGTGTTGTGTGCTCATGCTGGGACCTGTGTAGGTTAAGCCTTGATACAAATTACCTGATAGAAATTTGGGCTGCTGAGAGATCCCTACTTTTTGTCATGATTTGCTGTGTCACTGTGAGCAGGTGGCACCCCTTGGTGCTGAAGTTTGTTGTGATTTTAAAATATAGCCACTGTGAGCTTTGTTAATCTTTTGAAACCCCTGTATAAAAGACACAATACTTGGTCAAAGGCTTGGGATTTTTCCAAAATGTAGCTGATGGTCACCATACATTCCCGTAATTCACCAGACTGATTTATTGCTTCATATTGCAGTGAATATTAAGTGGTTTAGTAACTGGACACTTTATTATTTTAATCTAATTAAACCAAATCTGGGCAAATGAAAGTATTCTGAAAGATATGACTGTAACTCAAAGCTGGAGAATCTGAACACTGCAGGAAATTACCAAAGCTCTTTTGTAGGTGCTCATCTCCCTCCTCTATGCTCTTGGCTCATACCTAGAGAAGTGCACCAAGTGGAGTGGTCTCTGTGTATGGGACTTTATTCTCACCTTTGGCTTATGGTGCTTATGGTCACAAGAACTGGCCATATAAAGTAAAAAATTCAAAGCAGAGTAGATTTGATGAAGGAAGGAAAGGAACTGCATTTTATTTCTCAACACATTCATAAGGGATGCATGTTTCCAACTGAAACAGAAAGAAGGCACAGCTGGAGGCAATTAACCAGATAGTTGGATATGTACTGGCTGGGGAGATTTGCAAAACTCTCTGCAAATTGCTCCAGTCCCTGTCTGCTCTAAGTGGCCCGGCTCCTTGGCTGGCCATAGATATGCAAGGCTGCAGCAGTTGTGTGAGGACAAGGGAGCAGCCTCACACGACTTGATCCAGCAGCAGTTAGTTGGTATAAGCGCAGCAACTGCACCAAGCTAATGAAGGAGTAGCGTCAGGGACCTCCGTCTTCTCTTTAAGTGCCTTGACAGTGATGTGAGAGAGTCACTTGCCTTAGCAAGTAAATGTTTCAGCTGTCCTCCTTTTCCAAAACACTGGTTAGAAACTGAATGAAGACAGACCTCTCCATACTTGACCTCTTTATCTGGGTGAAGCCAATGCCTTCTCAGTTCTCTTTGCATTGGGTGAAAACCAGTCCTCCACTTCTGAGGTTCACTCACTTCCAAGGAAAGCCTTGCATTGTGCTCAGGAAGCAGCCCTTGTCTGCATCAGGGGTCTGTCTACAAGCTTCATTGCACTGGAGTGTGGTTTTCAAGAACAAATCCAGTTTGATGGCCCTTCACTATTGGACAGCTTCCACAGTAGTTTTGTTGAGGTGCCCAGTTCCTGTCTGGGGCACGGTGACTGGTTTTACACTAATGGACAATGGCAGTCCTAAAGCAATTTGGGGGGGTCAGGAAACTGGACAGGTAACATCATCCTTTTAGTTGTGAGTCCCCCAAGCACAATCACCATCTCACCTGCAATTTTTATGACTCATAGTTTATGTATATTGCTTATTTCTTTCATTACTAAACTGTGCATGTGTCTACATGAGATGAGGTGCTGTTCAGAAGATTTTGGGGTGTTATATTGAAAAGCTACACTGCATTGTTTCTGCTTAAGGACACTGGGACTTACACTTAGGGAAGCTGTGCTCTACAGCTAAAAGAAGTGACTGCGAAATGTAATTAATGATATATAGGGCATTTTTAAACACTGATTTGCACTCAGTATTCTGTAGTGCTTCTAGACTGGGGAACCTGTTACAGTGCTAAATTGTGTCTGGAGTTAGGATGGAGGTTCCATCCCTTGTGGGGAAGGGTGTGTGATTGCAGTAGTATTGCTGTTAGGCTGCGCGGGGGGAGTAATCTGCAATCTGGGGTTATTTAGGGGAAACATGCTTGTGAATTAGACTTTCTGTCATCTTCGTCTGGGTACAGTTGAGCATGCCTTAACTGCTTCCCACTTCTATTGCTGTGCAGCAATACATACTCCATGTCCAGGCACGAGTGTGGAGAAAACTGCTTTAAGAGTTCCCTCAGTAGTATTGGTTACTGACGGCCTTCGATCTGTCCACCAAATGCAGGCTATCCCAGAAAAGCAGGTGAAAATTCTTAGTCCTCATGTCCATATTTCTCAATTATCTGAGAACAGAAAAAGGGGGAAGAAAATCCCTTGAAAATCTAGGAAAATGTTGAGTATTAATAATCTCACAACTCATAGAAACTCCCAGGAGAAGAGAAAAGCGAGGCCAAACAGAAGGGATTCTTTCCAAGGATTAGTCTATCTTATGTGAAAATTTCCAAGGATCTCACTTAATAGTACTCACTTTTTCAATTGAAAGGATAATTTTTTAACAGTGAGGATATAAATAAATAGAAGTGTCAGAAGTTTGGAATATGTTGTATGTAAAAAAATTTATTTAAAATTATTGGAAAATCACACTATGAAGAAATATTATAATTATAGGTAGTTATGCTCAAAACATACATTGTTTTTGGATCAAAGATCAAAAATAAATATGGGACATAAGGGTACAGCTGTGTTCTAGTCTCATTAAATTCCTACTTTTGTTTCCAAATTAAGGAAAACAAACCTTTTTAATGAAACAATGTTTCAGCTTGGGAGATTTATGACAAAAATAGAAGTATTTTTCAAAATTCCTATGTTAAGTAGGAATAATTTTTCATTTTGGTTTTGATACACACTCAACAGTGTTGGTCATAAAAATGAGATGTTACCAACATTGAAATCTTTAAAAAACCCAAAACAGTGGCATTGAGTTTCATTTTTACAGATTTGAAAACAGAGCTCTGGGAAATGGAGCCTAGAAAAAGTAATGCAACACCAAACCTGATCCCTTGGCTGGATGGAGCTTTGCTTGGCTTCTGACTTGACATGGGGTTGAGAAGAGAGGGCAGGGACTGTAAAGCTGCCTAAAGTACTGTAAGAAATTTATTTACTTTAACTAATGCTCTAAATTTGAGTGCACCCTTTTCCTTAATTTGACTTATATTGTCCAAATGCCTCAAGGTAGACACAGCTAACTTTTTATTCAAAATATGTAAAAATAAGTGTCCTAGTATTGTTTTCAACTGACAGATCATCTTGGTTTAGAATAGTTTATGTTCCAGCAGATGCTGGCAGGAGGAACACCAACTCACGAGATGAAACATGAGAGTAAAAAGACAAAGTACCTTCTGAGGAAAAACTTGAGAAAAGGTTGCTAAATCAGCCAGTGCCTTTCCTTGTCATTCCAACAAGTAAAAGGTTTTTTTTGGTGAGTTTTCAATATCAGATGTCTGTCCCAGTCTTTATGAAATACTTATTTACTGACAAATTAGAAATCCTGCAACATCTCCTCATCTAAAAACTCAAATGATTAAATGAATACCAGCCACAAATAGAAGTGAAATCCAAGCCAGACACTCTGTTACCCAGAAATGGAAGTAATTCTCCCACACTGTTCCCAAAAGTTTGAATAGATGGTGAACCAAAGATGGATAATATGATATACCCAAAGGCTTGGCAAGCTTTGGATAATTTGGGACAAGGATGTGACAATTTGCACAGCAGCTCCTGCAACACCTTGTGCCCTGGGCAAAGAGCTTTCTGTGACGTCCTCAGACTTAAGAACATCGAGGCCACTGATGGGAACATTGAGTTCTCTGCTAAGTCCAGTGGAAACTATTCTATCTAACAGCTGAAATAAATTTTGCAGTTCCTCTGTTTCAATATTTAATAGAAAAAAAAGGAAGATACCTGGATGGTGTGGTTATCTGCAGCATAATTGCAGACAGGCATTTAGGATTCCATAGCTTATATCTGTCACCTTGTTTATTACAGACAAACCCTTCCTTTCCAATGCCAAGTAAACTATTATTTGTTATCATTTTGGCTAGAAAGTAACTGCCGCCTGTGAAGATAATTCTGAAGTAAACTCCTCATATTGAAAAAGAGAAAAAAAAAGGATGGGTGACTCAAAATCTTTTAAAAATAGCAAAAGCAGAGGCCAGGATAGGTGAGCAGTTTCCATTTACTTGTAAGGAAGGGCTGAAAACCATCTGTGGAGGATCAGAACACATCATAACCTTCTGCCAGGCCTGGGACCAGGTTTGTCATATTCTTTGCAACCAGCAAGCTGCTGAGAACCACTCATAGGCTCCTTTTTCCATCCCAGTGGGTTTCCATGCAAATTTCCACTTGTTGGCGTGGCAGACATAAAGCCACAATGCCACAGTGACATTGTGACTCCTGCAGTCTGGAGAACACCCGTGTGAACATCTTCATGTTAAGAATATGTTGCTGATCTGGATGAAAATTTACCACTCCTAGTCCCTGTTACTCATCCCTTCTTTTCCTTCCCTATAATCATTTATGGCAGCTGGACACTTGCTAGCAGAACTACATGTGTTCTGTCAGCAAACAATGAATGTGATTAAACAAAAATGTGACTAAAGCAAACAGTCGAAGTAAAAATTAAACAAAAACTAAACAAGCAAGAAAAATTACTTATGAACATTTCCAAGATAAACTAGGTAGTTTTAATGGAGCCCTTTCACACACTGAGTATATGTGCAGTTTTGGGAACTTCCAATGGGATGTAGCTGAGAAAGGATAGTGACAGTAATCTCCTAAGATGAATCAGCAACAGCCAGAGCAAGGAATGAGGGCAACGAAGAAAATTATTAGGCAGAGGATTAAAAACAAACTGAGAAGTGGTATTCCACATTGTCCTTAATTCACCTGTGAAACTCATTGCCATGGAATTTTGGCAATACTTACATGACTAGAAAAAAAAAAGGGCAAATAAAGGAATGAAAAATTTCTCAAAATCCTATTAAAATCTGTCTTAGGCTCAGAAAGTTCCTGATCTTCGGGTGGCTGGACATGGGGTGAATATGGCAGAGAATTGCCGCCTTCTGCTCACTCTGTCCTGCAGCTCTACACTTGCACTGACCTTCCCTGTTGGAGGAGGATGCAGGACTGGATGCAGTCATGGTGCCACCATTCTTCTGGTATCAGATTCCATGTAATCAGGTCTTGTGCTATTTGAATCTGCAGTCACACAAAGTAAAGCTATGAAAGTCCATGGAAGGTACTGGAAAATCTGGTTACTGTCCTGAAACTGCTAAGCTGGCTTCTACACACTGGAAATAAAATGTTGTTCACTCTCCCCAACAGAGCACCCCCATTTCTGTGCTATTTTATAGCAGGAAGTGAGAATAAATTAGCTCATATGAGGGTTTCTGTGATTTGGCCATTTAAGTGGCTTTTTCCAATCTATGTGTGCGCATGTATCATTTTGTTTATAATTTGCATCCTTAATTATATGGAATGCTTACAATCAAAAAAAATGTTCTTTCTTACTTTCCTTAAAGAAAAGTAATGTGCTAGTTAATCTGCAAAAAGTGTCCTGATTAAAAGAAATGTAAAACTTCTGCTTTCTTAGTAGGACTAAATTTAGTCATTCTGAAATGTAGAATAGCTGCTGCATCTATTAAATATTATAGTCTCGCTTATCATCTACTGAAGTACATCCTTTTCCAGAGTTCTAATGGAAAAAAAAGAGTGTAAGGAAAAGAAAATTATGCTTGGTAGTCTGAAAATTGGACATTTTAATAGCAATAGGATGAGGAGATGATGTGTGTTGCAAAGGACTTTTCACTTGGATTATTATTTTTTTTTCCATAATTGGAATATCTTAAATGATATCATGATATTTAGTATGAGTAAAGCATGAGTAAATGTAAAAAAAGGACACAAAAAGACAAATTTCAAGCATTTGGTGCTGAAGGAGCAGTAATAATACAAACTGACTCACTAAGGCTCCTGTCCAGCAGTTACCAATGTGCTGAAGTTCACAAGTGATTTTTTTTTCTTGTGGAACTATTTATAATTATTAGGCTGGACAAGATCTTGGGATCTTATAATACCAGGACTAAATTAGTCTACAGGATTCTGGTTTTCTAATTTAGCTTTTGTCACTCTCTGAGTAGTGCTGCCACAGGTATTTAAGGGAATCTCAATTAAAAATTTGAGTTACCAGCACCGTTCCTTTTTTGCGTCTCTGGATGCTAAGCAGTGTCCTGGACATTGTCACTGTGCACCCAACAGCTGTGAGGGCCAACAACAGCTCCACATTGTCCATGGGCATTACAAAGGACGGATAAAATCAAAGGTAGAGAAGTCGTGTCACTGTCATTTGATGATCAGCCAGCATCATTTCAATCTTATCCAGAGATCTTTGGTCATTTAACTCTGTTCTGTGTCCCTGTCCCCACAAGGTGGAACATTTAAAAGGATAAATCAGATACTTGAGAGATGTAGGCTCGTGTGGATGAATGCATTGAGGAGCCTAAGGCTCTTTGATTTCCCAGTGCCTTTGTGGGTCTGGATTGTAATGTTGACTGTCATCAGCTTATTGAAAATAGCAGAGAACATACCTCTTCACTAACTATTTTATTATCCCTAAATGCCTACTGCGGAGAAGAAAAGACAAGATAGATCCCCACAGGACTCGCCATGGAAACACTGATCCTGGGGGGAAAAAGCCACTCAAGATCAGTGCTGTCCACTCTATGCAAGTGCAGAAATATTCTGGTGCATTGTATGAAAAAATGTTTGTAGGTGTAAGAATTATGAGCACAAGTATCTGATCATCAGACACTAACAGGGTGAATGTAGCCACTAACTAATTAGCAACAGAATTTGCATAACCTGCAACTCTCAAATATTTTTATGAATAAATTGATGGCCATCCAAATACTTGCAAATTAATTAATTACAAGAGATGATAGGATTCTACAGATAACCAAATGAAACAAAGCATTTTTAGTAATTAAAACATTTTACCCTTATGATTACTCATCTAATCCTACTAGTGAGATTATTTTTGTCCAGTTCAGTAGAAAAAACATGACCTGTTACTGTATTATATTTTTTCTGGTTTTTACTTTTTCTTCTATCGCTTGACTGTGCTGGAATATCCAATGAATAAAAAAAATTTCATGCATTAATTAGTGGTTAGCTATGTTAATGTTAGTGGTTAGCTTCTTGGGCAGGATTTGTGAACATTTAGAGCATTTAAAATGCTCCAGCTGGCTGCTACTGTCTATTTTGACAGCTACAAAATTCACTCATACCCACAAAATATTTCTCTTGTCCTTTGGTAATTAATAGGTTAGAAGTGCCAAAAAGAAAAAAACAAAGTTTAAAAAAAAAAAAAAAAAGAAAAGGGGAAAAAAAAAATCCCTGTTGCTTTGGCACTATTATAACAGGAACTATGAGCCTCTAAAAAGTATGAAATACCTTATTCTACGTTTAGAGCTGATTGTGCTGTTTGTTAGTTGTGGCCTTGAAGTATTTTGATTTAATCTTAGAAAACAGGGCTGATCTGGATGAATTCCAGCTGAAGCTACAGGAATTGAAGAATTAAGCTACAGAACATAATGAAAAGATTCAGTCCCATGCAATCTGATGAGCATCACTGTGTGTAATGGGATGTGTGTGTGGTTGCATCTGAAGCTGGTTGTATACCATTGATTACAAAAGTACCTTTTACACATAGTGTAAGATAATTACTTTGTATGAAAAGCAGACTATTTTAAAGCATTTATTTTAATAAATACATTTAGCACTAGTTTTCTGTATGTGGGTATATTGTTAGTGAGCAGTATTCAAGGCTAAAGCCCTTACCTTTGTGCTGATGCTGAAAACTATCAATTATAAAGCACCTAACAATGTTCTACCAATGAGCACTCTCTTTTAGTGGCACGTTCCTATTCCTCTCTTTAAAAGGCAGATATTGCTGTGTGCAGGAGCACCAAGACTGGGGTACCATTGTTAGGGCTGATTAAGGGGAGGAGGAACTGTTCAAATTTTAGGGTTCTTTTCTTATCAGACATCTATTGAACTGAATAGCATTTTGTTTTATGTCACACTTTTTATGGCCTAGGTATCTCAGAGCTCTTTACAAAACAGTCTGTTTCAATAATAAATATTACCAGAAGAGTGAATGTGTAGGCATCTATTATGTGATCTGCAATAGCTCATATACTCTTTGGCATTTGAGCAATGCATTTAGGGAGTAGGGTGATGGGAATATATAAGATAGTTTTATTTGCAAGTGTTAAATAAATGTTTGAGAATCTTAACCTTGAAACCAAAAGTAGGAGGAAAATGTTTATCCTGCACCTTGTAATTTGGTAAAACCTGCCTGGCATCCACCTGGATGCAGAGTTAAAGTTGGCAAGAAAAGCCAGAGCAATAATTGCTCAGTGGAGGGACGGAGCTCTTGAAAGAAATAGTCCCAACCTACAAACATCTCACAAGTGGTTTAGGATCATAGTGAAAACAATCCTCACCACTGAATTGTCTTTGTTAGAGTGGTGGACCTCAGACTGCATGGAACAGGTCCACAATTTCAGCTGATTTTGACTGTGCACAAGGAGAAAATAGGAGGAGGCATGTAATAAGTGCTGAGGAGGCAGTAAGAGGCAGAGAAGGGGAAAATAAGAAAGCAAGACGGTGAGGTATGTGGGCATCTCCTTCCAAAATTGCTTGATCAGCCTCAAGCTGCACTGGCACAGAATTGTCCTCTGTGCCCTCAGTAAAATTACTGCATTGCTAGCAGAGACTGTGAACAAATATATGCACCTGCAGCTCAGCCACCACAGTTCACAGTCCATCGGAGTGGAAATTAGGGGAAACAGTAGAATTAGTAAAATCCTGTATTGTCCCCAAGTGGATACTTGTCCTGACTGTGGTGTTTCCTATAGGTACGACATGTACAGCTGTGTGCTTGGCTTCCTCTGGCTGTGCACCCCAGATGCATGTCCTCTTTCTTTTCTCTAGATTTCTGGCTATCTGTGCCCTAGCTGTCTTTTCCTCTAGTCAAGGTCTCTCTCTCTTCTTTGTCAACGTCCATATGCTCTCATCTCCCTTTCAGCTCTTCTCTTCCCCCCTCCTTCAGCATGGACAACACTTCACCTTTTTTCAAAGCCTTTATTTTTAGAAGAAAATAAAATATGTGAAATCTGAATGACTTCAAAAACATATTCTGGTGCTTTCTCTTGCTTCTCAGTCCACTATTGTTGTTCAGACAGTGTATAGAGCACTATATCAAGTAATTGGGTATTATCTTCTGGACTGTAGTTCAGGCACTAAAAATAGCATATTGGTGACCACTTTGTTCCATATGCCTCCTTTACAAAAGGAGCTAACGGCACTTTTTCAGGTTTTCCATGTTGGAACATTAACTTCTAGCAGAGGTGCTATTCTTTTTGTGGCAAAAGCAAAATGAGTGTGAGCTGGGGATGATCATCGCTCCCATGAAATTTTGTAAAACTCATTGCCACCTGATTATTTTCTATCACCAGGTTCATACTTGCAGGTTCAGGCTGACGTGTCTCCACTTCTGTTGTTCGACAGTTGCTTTGTTGTTCTACCATTTTTATCTTGTGCTCTAAAAGACAGTGAAGGGCACTCACAAAATCCCTCTCATTAAGACAACCACCAAGTCAGCCACTGCTACCAGAGGCTGATGGTTTTGGTGTTCAGCTAGAAGCATCTCACAGGAGCCTGATTATCAAAATGATAAGAAACTGCCTTCTACCAATCATGCTCTTACAAAGCGTATCACCTGGACCTCCAAAACTGAGGAACCCAAAGTACGTGGTCACTTTTTGCAACCTTCTCTGTGCTGCTCACACTCAGGTAGATGATCCTCAGGACTGGGCAGTGGTTTCCATCTCTTGATGGGGTAAACGATTATGGTCTTGAAAAGCTGGCTTGGAGGCCTATTTGTTTGGAGCATCTCTTCCTGTGCACCCTTTCCTGCTTAGCTGTCAGGGGACTCCTGGAACATGCTTTTATTTCTCTAAGTCCTGTGGGTTAGTTCCGTGCTCACTTCAGCCTCAGCCGGTGAGGTCGAGCTTCTGTGCACCGCTGCAAGGTGATCTCTTTCTTTCTCACTGGTGAGAAGAAGGATGACCAGCTGACAGTAAAATTGCTTGGTGCTGATGAGCCCTTGGCTTTGTTACTGTGGTAAAACATACATCGTTTGACAGCTGCTTATGCATGGAAAAAAACATAGATGATTAACGGTTTCCTATCTTTTCTTGCTACTGATCTTCTTTGCTTATGACAGATGAGACTTAGATGTCTTTTTTTAAGAGACAGAGAGAAAAAGAGAATATTTAAACTTGTTCTCACCTAAGTCTTTTATGTTATCCTAAGGACCTTATTTGTAGTAGAGGTTTTTGTCTGAATTTCAGCTCTCCTGAAATGATGAGATCTGTCATTCAGCTTTAAAAGGGAACGTGTATTCTTCCCTGGCTGGATTTTTCTTTTTTTTTTTCGCAAAAGGGTATAATGCTAATTTTACTTATTCAGAAATTAAAATAGCAAACAGTTTATATGAGGTGTTGATAATTACCTATATTACTGTAATGCTGTGACAGATGTTGGCAAAAAGAGGCAGAAAATGCCTACAGCTGTGCACTCCATGACATCCAGTTTATACTCAGACAGAAGGCTAACAGATGTTCTGAACTGTCACTTTGCCTAAATGTTTTTAAAGTCTAAGGACCTGCTTTATAATTCACTAGGGCCTCATTTGGTTTCACAGAGGTCCTCAGAATTCCCATCTGTGACAATTAATGTTGAAGACTTTTATAAATCAACCCCTGTCCTTATTAGCCCTCTGCAAATAGATATTGTGTATCTGTATACTCCCGAGGCTTCTATTTTTTGTGACCTAGTTATTAATTTCTATTATTCATATGTACCATAACTCTTGTTTTGAGAAGAAACAGATTTGGGTGACATGAATACAGCTTGAGCAACAGAGTCAAAAGATTGCTGAAATAATTTAGACTGACCTCAGAATACCTATGTTAAAATATTCTTTATTTGCTTGCTGCAAGCTATTGTCATTTCTAAGGCAGCTGTAAAATGCTAACAACTTCAAGCAACTTGTTTTTCTGAAGGAAAATATAAATCTTGGTTGTATCGAAATAGAGCACTTAAAACAAGTGTGTTCAGCCACCAGAGATATTCCTATTCCTAGAGAATATTCTTATTCGGAAATAGTTAAAACATTTAAGGGGCACTTTAAAAAACAAATAAAGTTTCATATATTAAATTATACTCTTTAAATTAAAAATGAAGATGTTATAAAAGTGATATGTAGGTAATGTATGCATGTAGAAAAACATTTAAAATCGTTGTCTTCAAGCTCCGCCCAAATTTGCCAGCATACCTTCAGATATGTAAAAAATGTCTCTAGCGTAAAATAACTTAATACTTTACTGATAGTTGCCATTTCTTTTTAAAAGCTGGATTCCTGTTGTACAGTAGTTTAATAGTTTAAATATTGTGCTAACATAATCAGTGTTTGGCCTCTTCTCTTCCCCAATCCTGTATAGAAGCAGAACTCCAAATTGTACATCTTTCTGGGTTTGTTTCTAAATTACTCCCCACACTTAATTACGAGGATGAGAGGGATGCCTTATTCCTCTTTGTTATAGGCTAAGCTCTCAGTAATCCCAAACAAAAGAGCCAGTTCTGGAAGATATAGGATTTGCTAGCAGGATTATGGTCTCATAGATAATGATGTGCAGTCAGCAGAAGCGAAGCTTTATTTTAATTCAAATAAGCTAGTAAACAAACCACTGACAAGTCTGCTGGTGAGAGTAACTGGCTTCTGTTGCCACATTGGCAGCTAAATTATAGAAAATCTATTATACCCTGTTCACCATATGTTTAATTTAATACAGATACAAATTAAACTATCCACAGTGCCTATTAAAATGACAATACATATTTTTTAAATATATGAATGTTTTAAGATACATTCCCCTGACCTTAAGAAGGGCAGTGCTGATTTGGGAGACTACAGCAAAACACATGCTAGTCAACAGATTCTCTTCAACAACAACAACAGCAGCGATTTGGAAAAACACAGAATATTAATAGTACAGTTTTGTAACAGATAATGAGGTTAATTGGTGTGTTTTACCTTCTAAGCATCTGTTCTTACACATTTCACTCCCCCTAGGTTCCTGGGCCTTGCATTTGATAGAAGTGGTTGATATCTAATCCTGTGTATACTTTTTAATTCAGTGCCAGCTACAGTATGAGGGGTTTGCCCTTTTCCTGCTGCAAATAACTATTTTTCATTTCTGCATATTCTCATTTATTAATGTTCTTTGAAATAACCTGGATTTCTGGACCCATCAGGAACCTTGGAATTGCTACTCTGTAATACTGCGGAGGGTTTCAAATTATGCAGAGGGATTCCTGCTTAGGGCCTGTGTTGTTCAGAGGAAGAAGTGTTGAGTACCACGTGTTGTGTGGCCTGTTATGGACTCTGATTTACTTCAGTTCTATGGTGGTTAAAGAGAAAACAGGTATTGGAGAAAAATTAGAATAACAGGAGGCAAGTATTGTGAAGGCCTAACTAAATGGGGGTTTATTTCCAAATAAACTGAGTTCACCTGATAAAGTCAGTAAGTCACTGCAAGTTATGGGGATCAGCAGATGTTACTGTGGTGAGGTGGTGATGGACTACTTGAAATTTTATTGAAACCACAGAGAAAGAAATTAACTTCCCCAAATTCACCCCTTATATCTTACATGAATAATGATGAAAAAATGTGTCAGTCAAAATATTACCAGTGAAGAGCTCTCTGGACTTTCCTGGGGTCCTCCTGCCAAGACTGGAGCTCTCCTTTCCAGCTCCAGTCTGCTCACAGCAGCAATAGGCATAGAAAGAAAACCTAATCTTGTGAAATTACTTCCTTGCAGGTTGTGAATTGTTACTTTACTCCACGATAATATAGTCACAATTCAGCATTCAAAATTATGTTTCCCACAACATTTAAGATGTAAGAGCACATGCAAATGCCATATGAATGTACAGAAGTATGTGTGAAGGGAGTCCCTGACTCCTATAGATGTGCAGCATTGTATACCAGGCCCTAGACTGTATGTTATCATATGTACAATGTGCATGGGCATGAGATGCGCGGTGTAAAGTGTGTATATGCTGTGTGCACATGTACGCTCATTGTATGTTTATTTTATTTTAATTTTATTTACCAAAACACTTTCAAAATCAATACGTATTTGTAATGCAGACATACACAGGAATTTAAAAGTTATTGCAAACGAGTTTCACTTATTTGATAAATTCATCTTTAGTGTCTAGTTCCTAAGAAAGTTGCCATCTAAGGAATCGAATGTATAAAAGTATCAAGTGCAAGAGATATTTGGACAAAATACAGAATATTACTGGTGCTATACTTTCTACTCTTCTTCCCAAGGAGAAATTTATCCTATACTAAGCTGTCATCTTCCACTAAAGGCATATTTGGCACCACAGCTACCTGTAGTGAAATTATTGCAGTAAGCGTTGAGCAGGGTCTCTCATAGCACCTGTGAAAAAAAGAAAAAAAAAGGAAAAAAAAACTGAACAGAAGAAAACTCTGAAATTTTAGGAGACACATCTAAAGTTCTTCCATAGATTTCCATGCAGTGGAAAGGCCTGCCTGCCCTGCAAACCTGCCACTCCTCGAGAGCCACTCTTGTGTGCTATAGCTTCTCTGCTTTTGGGTAAATGGATTTTCTACCTTTGTATCCCTGAGGGCTGGGGGCAGCAACGAAAAAAACCCTGCTGTCGGTGTGTCCCCAGTGTTCTTTTAAGGCTGCGGCGTGGTGGGAAGGGCGTCCAGCCTTCCCGGGCTCTGTATCTCTGGAGTACACACGGACACCACGCCACGGCTCCCACTCGCAGCTTTTTGGTTAGAAAAGCGTGACCATTACTGAAGCGAAACGAGAGGCTGAGAAGTTCTGGAAATAGATTGGGAAGCCCCTTGGCCCACGAAAGGAGTCCCGGAGGACACGCGGGGTGGCGGCGGCCGAGCGAGCGCGGCGAGGGGGATCCGCGCTCCACAGCCCGCGTGGGCTCTGCCGCGGGGCCGCTCCCCGCCCGGCCCCCGGGCAGCCCGCTGGTATAAACTTTAACCCTCTTGTCAGCGAGCCAGGATGCGAAAGAAGGGCTTGTCCCGTGTAGTGTGAACCTCAGCTCCTCCGGGGAAGATTAACCGGGGAGCCCCGGCGCGGGGAGCGCGGGGCCGTGCGCGGCGGAGCCAGGCACAGGCTGGGGCTGAGCAGTGGCGGAGCCACTGCGGGCACGGCAAGGGCGGAAAGATTCGCTGGGGCGAGAAATGCCAGCAGCAGCCTGGCTTCCCCCTCTGCTTTGAAACAGCTTCAATGCTTTGTCCCGGGTAGGAACTCCAAAATTCTGCATTTTTTTTTTTTTTTCTGGACACAGTGTTGGGTCAGACTCCGGCACGCAGCTCCTCTATGGGAGACCGTGTCTGGCAAACACCTCACCGGTCTGTGGGAACATGGAACCTAGAGATATATCTATATATAGCCAGTTTGGAGTAATCCGTTATTTTATCTATGCATCTGGATGCAGGTGGTTTGGGTTTTGATGGTTTGTCTTCTTGGGTGTTTTTTCCCCCAAGCTTAAAATGAATTGTGAAAGTCAAAATCTAGGACGTTCATTTCCCCACCCCCTGGGATCGGTCTCGGCATAGAGACTTAAGGGTACCAACGGCCGTGTAGGAGCCCAGCCCTCCTCAGACCAGGGTAAAAAATGCGTGTTGGTATGCGAAATTCTCTCAGAACCCTTCCAATCTGCGGCTCACTTTTTTACTTTTGTTTGTTTGTTTTTCTTTCCCTCCAGAAAGTCTTAGAAACTGCTGTAAAGCGTTAGAAAGTTGTAGCTACCTGGTCCACGCACTGGTGATTTCGTTACTGGTTATCTGCAAAATGAGCTTTAAGCCAATTTCGTGCTTCAGGCTAAAGAGAGGGATTCGTATTTCCCTCCTAGATGTGTGGCATTCCTGGAATCTCTTTGTCAGCTTGCCGTAGGATGCTGCTGTAATTTGCCAGGAAACTCTCTCCAAAATTTGTATACAGTGGTTAAGAACGACGTAAGATTTCTGAGCCATCGGGTTGTTCTCTCTGGAAAGAAAAAAAATCATCTTTCATTGATAAGTCAGTATTAAACTATTCAGAGCCTGGTTCCCATTTAACTCAAAGAACCACCGTAGGTTCAAAATATGCATTTCCTAGAAATCTCTCCTTCCCTGCTCTGAGAAACAAAATAGTTCTTCAGGAGAAGCGATACTTTCTTCGAGAATCTTAGGAAAGTTCTCGCACGATTTCCTGAACTTTGACACGCTTGGCTCTTTTATGCCACTTTCCCCCTCCTCCTCAACATGTAAAGGTTATTGCAAAATGACGGGAGGTTGCCTGAGCTCTGTGGCTCGAGGTGAGCTCTGCCACCCTCCCTACGAGTACCCTCTTGGCTTTCAGCCTGGCAAGCAGAGCTCCCCCGGCCCTGGCAGCGCGGCCCCTGCGCGGAGGCGTGCGGGGCTGGCGGGGCCGCTCCGGCGGGGCCGCAGCCGCCGCTCCGCGGCCGCCCCGGAGAGGCTCCCCGCACCCTCCCCGCTCCGGCGGAGCGAGCTGGCGCGAAGATGTTTATCCTGAGATGCAAAATGGGTTGTTGAAAAACAAGCCATGTGCAAATAGTTTAATTTTCCGTTTTGATGCTTATCTTTGTCTCCCGAATTTCATCGGAGAGGCTTTAATTGGCGTGTGGGTAATAGTTCCTAAATAATCCCTTATTAGATGACTTCAGACGAGTTGCGAACCAATAACGTCTTAGTCCCAAAAGTGAAAGTAGAATTTGAAGGCTCGGGTCAGTCAAAGGGCTCATTTGAGCATCTTTTAGTTTGCTGAAAAAGCTAATTAAAGAACGTTTGAAGGTTAAAGTCATTATTCCGTGCTGTTGTCGCGCTACAAGTGAGCCGAGTTGTGTGAAAACACAAAGGGCAGAAGTCACAGAGGTGGATTACTGTCAGTCCAGGCTACAGAGGCACAGAGAACTGTGGCATTAATTCCTATAGAAAGGTAGACAAACACAGTCACTGACTAACAACTTTCCCGCAGAGCCCTATTGTCTAAGCACTTTCTTCTGCTTTGGGGCTCTCTTCGAGTTGCTACAGTCGTAACCGGATCCCAAACTAGGTAACGGGGCGACTATCGGGCGCAGAATTCTTGACCCGTGAAACAATTTTCACGACGAAAACCGCTGTGGGTCTTGGTGGCTCCCTCTAACATTTATTTCCCCCCTCAGCGGTGCTAATTTATTCATTACTTGGCAGAAAGTTAGCAGCGCAGCAGAACTCTGCTGGAGCCCGCGGCACCCCCGGCACCCGCCGCCCCCCGGCTGCTGCTGCTGTCCTCTGCGCTCCGCGGCCCCGGCGGGGGCACAGCCGCGGCCCCGTTTGTGGGGCGG
>VZTI01000839.1:3578159-3592246 GCA_013397865.1 Struthidea cinerea
CAGAAAATCGTGATTAACGGCAGGGATTGGGGATGGGGAGGGGTAGAGCAGGGAATCCCACCCGATGCTTGAAAGACACGGGCCTCTGCAGAGGCTTTCCTGGGGGAATGCTCCGCAGGGGTGTCTTGGCACACCAGCTCACAATCACGCACACTCACAACTCACACGCATTCCAGGCTGAGGGCTTGATCCTGCAAACCCGCCTCCCATCCTGCGGGAAACTCCCAGCGCTGGGGCGGCCGGTCCGAGTGAGCCGAGCTTACTCGGGTGAGTAGGGACGCCCGGGGCTGGGGCCGGCTTGATTAGAACCAAGTCCCGCAGAGCTCTTCAGGGCGGCCCGGCCGGGCTCCGGGAGCGGGGCTGGGGCTCATCCCCACGCTGCCCCCGGCTGCCGGGCTCCGGTGCCACGGGAGAAGCTCTCCAACGTGTCCTTCTGGCATCGCTGGGAATGATGGTTCCTTTAAGCTCTTACAAATTGCAGAAGTTGAGGAAGACAGAGAAATAATTAATGTATTAAAACAAGCAGCAAATTCCTCAGGAGGCACCTTATCAACTCCAGCCACACTGGCTTCATCCCTCCTCGTATGCTAATACCCCGTGACGTCATCGGCGACAGATTGAATGTGAATCAGTTATGAAATTATTAGTTTTAGCTTAAAAAGCAATCTGGCTCTCCCGTGAATGGGCTTTGCGTTGCTGCGGGTTCTCGCTCCGTGTCCTCCCCATGTTATGCACACACGGTAGTTGCGACTTTCCTGTCGCAATGAATCAATATTTCCAAAGCACACATCCTAACAGGGGGTGATGTAAAGAAACCCACAGATTAATTGGGTCCCGTTTCTGAGTCGGCTATGTCTTCCTTATCGATACACACTTTACACCTGAAACCAGACAGTCGGATTTCCTCCTACTTTTCAGGTAGGCAAGAGCTCCTTGTGATTTATTTCTGTTAAGATCCCACAGAGGGGGTGTTATTCTTTGCCAGCGTCTGCGAAAAAAATACCCAGGAGTTTGCTTTTGCTTTTGCTCGCGATGGAGGAAAATGGGCCAGAAAGGGGGGAAATACAGAAACTGGTTGTTTGTTTGTTTGTTTCAAATAGAAATATTTTTATTTGGAATTTTGAAAAGGAGAGCATCCCAGTGGTGGAGGGCCAAGGGATCTGAGCGGGGAACAATGGGAATTAACACCGTTTCAATCGCTGAGGCCACTCTAATTAGATGTCTGGGTCCGGCGAGATCAAATACCTGAATCTAAACCCCTCGTCTCGGTTTCTTTCGCTTGCAAATGCTTCTGAAAAACGGTTCTTGGAAGAAACCAAGCTACCCCCAAATTCCCCGGAGTCCCTTTCGAGGAGTTTGGCCGATAACAACTTTCTCCACGGGTTAGGGGGGCCGGCGTGTCCCCTCCCCGCGGTGGCCGCCGGCCCCGCCGCCCCTGCCCCAGCAACCCCTGTAACACCCCCACACCCCCCGCTCCCTCTGCAAGTGCTGGAGGACACTTTGGTCTCTTCGGCCGTTTCTTTCTCCCCGTCTCCCGAGAGCTGCTCTGCTCCCATGAATTATGAATAAACTCTTTCCTGTGGAGCCCCGCCATCGGCCCATCTCCGCTCCCGGGGCTGCGGAGCCCCGGAGTGGAACTGCCCCGGCCGTGGCAGGGGAGGTGGCACCGGACCCAGCTCCCGGTTCCAGCAGCCGCCTAAGCAAGGAAGGAAAGAAGAAAAAGGAAAGATGGAAAGACAGAAGGAAGCAAGGAAAGATGGAAAGACAGAAGGAAGCAAGGAAAGAAGGGAGGAAGGAAAGAAGGGAGGAAGGGAGGAAGGGAGGAAGGGAGGAAGGGAGGAAGGGAGGAAGGAAGGAAGGAAGGAAGGAAGGAAGGAAGGAAGGAAGGAAGGAAGGAAGGAAGGAAGAGAGAGAGAAAGAAAAGAAAGAAAGAAAGAAAAGAAAGAAAGAAAGAAAGAAAGAAAGAAAGAAAGAAAGAAAGAAAGAAAAAGAAAGAAAAGTAACTGGCTGAGAAGTGAGTTTTCTGACTAATGAAATCCAAAATGAGCGGCGAATATAAAGTATTGTAAGATTTCTTCCCTGCCCCCCAGGCACTGATTGGCAATACTTNTTTTTGTTTGTTTGTTTTTTTTTTTTTTTTTTTTTTTTTTTTTTTTTTTTTTTTTTTGTGCGTTGGTTTGAAAAGCAGGAAGAAATGTAATGAATTGAGTGCTGTCAGAGATGTCTTCTCTGTTGATGTGGTGAATGGCAGTAGCTCCCTGATCCAGTGCAGGTGCAGTAGAGCTGGGGAATAAAAGAGGGGGGCTCTCTGTTCAGTGGAAAAAGCACATTCCCTACAATAGACCACACACTGCCAGCCAGCACGGCATCAGCTCACACTCTCAGACTTTTTTTCGCCTCTTTCCACAGTCCTGAGCTCACAAAATGGCTATACATTAGCACTAGTTAGGGTTTGCTTTTAATGAACAGTTGTGACTCCTTTTGACCAACATTTAAATCTGCTGTGCTCTCTCTGAAGACAGGTCTGTTTTGATCACAGGTTTTTAAAAATGGCCCGTTTCCTAACAAGGCGGCTTATTCAGGGCCATCAGTTGCATTTGATAGCAAGAAAAAAAAAAGGCTCTCGATTAATAAAACGCGTTTCCCAAGTGCTTAGTGCTTCTAACGGGGAAAGTTTTTTTCTTTTTTTTTTCCTTTTTTTTTTTTTTTTTTTGCCTTTTAATTTTTTTAAAATATATAATAAAGTGTTGTGGGGAGGAGGAGAGACACTGTTTTTAAATGGATGAGATGGTCTAATCCTATACACGAACGCATATTAATCCTGTTTAGAGATAACCTGTTTCCTTTTTGGCTTAATAATCCTTATACAGGGATAAAAACTTCGTGCTCTTATTAATTCGGTCCAGATCGTTTTTTCTTGACTTTTTCCCGTATTTTTTTTCCCTTTTTTTTTACCGTCTCGACGATCTGCTCAGAGGAAGCTAGGTTACACTTGGTTACACAAGTTTTATTCGAAATTATTTCCAGAGCGAGGGCTCACTCCTCAGCCAAGGGGACTGATTGATTCTGTCCCTCTCCGCGTCGCATTTGATGTGCCTCGTCCTATCGCGGCCAAGCCAATGAGCCGGGATTTTCATGGCATCCCGGAGCAGCCCTTGCTGATTCCTCTTGCACCTAACCTGCAAGAAGTAGATTAAGCTCTTTTGGATATACTTGCTGATGCATTGCGCTGAGGAAAATTGCTCGGCGTTTGCTTATAGAAACTCATGTTACTGTGAATGTTCTTTTTTTCCCCTAATCGTGGTAACAAATAGCATCAGCTCCTGGAACAGTTTGGCAAAGCCATTCTTGCCTGAGTAGTGCTAAACGGGAGAAGCTGACAGCTACCCGGTTATTACCTGAGCTCCGGGTAACCCCCACCCCCAGCCGATAACAAAACCTGTTGGCAATAAATGCCATTAGAACCACCAGTCAGGTGCCGGTGGGCGCTTGGAGCGCGTTTCCAGGGGGCAGATCTTGTCATCCCACGTACAAAAGAATGGACCTTGTCTACACAGCAGATGTACAGATCGATGCTCCTATCTCATATCATAGATCAGATCAGATCATATCGATGCTCCTGTATGGAAAATAAGTCTCGTTTACACTTTGTTCGGGACGTTTCAGACGCGCCGGAGCATCAGCACCTGACGGCTCCTTATTTACTGCCAACAAGTTGTAGCTCTCCCAGCCCCAGCCTTGGCCCCGTGGCAGCTTAATAACAAACGCAGGAGAGTTTTGCGGGGGTACCGGTCCCTGCCAGGGGCCGGGGGCGCGGGGTGCCCGGCCCCGCCCGGGGTAGGGGCTGCGCCCCGCCGCTGGTCCCCGCGCCACCGGACAGCCTTTGTGTCCTCCTGCTGCACACACCCATAATCAATCCTCCTTCTTACCGCTTACATCGCGGACCCAAGGGGCAACTCAAACCTATTTAGATCGCCTTGGTTGGTTGCACAAATTTAAGTGGCAAATGAGTTATAAACCTAATAACTGCTTTAATAAAAATAATTATTTGATTATGGAAGAGGAAAATTGCTGGAGTGCAGGGATGCGGCTCGGTTTGCGTTTTGGTGGTGGTGAGGCTCGTCTTTGGATGGAAGTCAAACGCCTTTAGAAAACGTTACTCTGAAAAAAAAAATCCCAAACTCAAAACAAAATGAAAAACAGACAAAAAGCACCCCAAAATCAAAATCTTAAAAGACTTTACATTAAAAAAAAAAAAAAAAAGCTCTGGTTCTCGGAGAAACGGGGAACATTTCCCGTGATATTCGAAAGACGAATTAGTTTGCACACAGAAAAATCAATATGAGATTTGGGTGGCGTTGAAATAATTGAAAACAGTCAACACAGAGGACCATTAATCACAAACGCTGGTACCTCTTTCACTTTTTCCCGTTAAGGGTGAAGTTTCTGCGCCTCTTTCAAGTGTATTTATGCTTCTGGTTTTACAAGAAAAAGTGAGGATGCAACAAGACCAGTCGCGTTGTCCTCTCTATACTTTTAACGCTAGCATATTGTTTGATTACTAATTCGAGTTAATATGATCTTTATGGCAACATAACAGTGGATAATTGGCCCTTTTTCTGAACAACAATGTAAATCACAATCGCTTTATTATTTAATAACGTCAAACGCTTCGTTGGATTGGCCCCGACAGAGAAGACCTTTTCTTTCTAGGCAGTGTTGTTGAGAAAGAACAATGCAGATCTAATTGTGGAGATTTCAGAAGTTGGCTCCTGTAAATGAACAGCTTAGATATGGAAGTTCCAGCAGATGTCTGCACTTTTCCCTGTGACAAACCTTGTAACCCCCCTTCCTCCCCCCCTGCCCCGTCCTCCCCCCTCCCCGACTTATTGAAGATTTTTTGTTCTCACATCCTAGCAACAACCTAAATCTTCCAGTCGCGAATACACCCCTTTCCTTTCGTTGCTATCCAGCCCTCAGATGGCCGCCTTAAGCGTACACACCAAATTAGCGCTTGGCCCAAGGCGCGCTCGCCCCTCGCTCGCCCCGGCCCCCCCCCATCAGCTGCGGGCTGGGGGCTGTTGGGCCGGCAGGGGCGACCGCGGGGGCTTGGGGCTCTCGACGCTGCGCTTCGCCACCTTCTCGCCAACCCTGTAAACGTGCCGGGGGTTTGTTTTGCGACACTTTGGAGGCGACTGCAAGTTGCCCTCGCCGTTACGTAGCAGGAGACGTGTCAGGGCCTGCCAGCCCCGGGGGTTGCGGAACGAACTCCCCGACGGCACCCCGCGATGTGCCACCCTCTGCCCTGGGGTGCTCCTGCCTCGGCCCCATTTGTCCGGCCCCAATGACCCAAACCTTGTTGCTCCCCCCTGACAGCAGCAGTGAGCCTTTCCCGGAGGGCACGGCTGCGGGGACAGGGCTCCAAGGCAGAAGTTGAGCGACTTCTGGTGGGGAGGGCGCACCCCAGCGCGCATCCGCTCTCCCGGCCGGGTCCCGCAGCTGCGCGCTGCCCCGCGGAGCGCCCGCGCTTTGGGCGCTGCGCAGGTTTTTTCCTTGCGCTGGAGGCGCCCCGCCTGGGATGGGCCGGTCGGGGCGGCGGGTCCTGCTCCCCTCCTCACCGCCCCCCCACCAAGGACAATTCCGTGGAGAGGAGTTGATTTGGCAAACTTTTGCGGTGGGCGCTGGCAGCGCTTCTGGGCCCCCGCCCTGTCGCAGCTCCCCCCGGCCCTAACAATGCGCGCTTTGCCGCGAGAGAAAACCCCGTCATCGGCGTGGGGGGAGCAAGGGGACGCGGTCGGGCGATGGGTACCAGCCCTCCGAGCAGCCTATCGCTGCCAGGGGTGTCAAGAGATGAGGCAGGTGCACCGAATTCGGGATATTGTCCCTTACTTTGATGAGGGGTTCTTAATTATTTATTTGATTTTTGACAAACCAACTAAATCCTCTGGTGCCGCCAGCGCGGCAAAGCCCCTTTCTGCTCCCTCCCGGGATGCTCCCCCAGCTGCCCGGGGCAGGAGCCACCGCGTCACAGCGGTGCGGTTCCCCGGTGCTGCCTCGGAGGTGCCCGGGGCTCCGGCACCCCGCCCGCTCAGCCGAGCCCTCGGCGGGGCACAGACACCGGGGGCAGCGCAGCCTCACACCTGGGGGTGAGGTTTTTGTTCGTTTGCAAGAACCCACTCAAGGGAAGTACTGAAAACGCAAACCTGATCACTAAAATTACCCGAAAAAGAAATCCAAGTTGAGTGACTCGCCCTGCCTGCAGCCGTGGGAAGCGGTTGATGAATTCCTGTTGACCTTTGAGCTTTTTCTCCTCGAGTGGGTAGAAAAATCTTGATATTCCCCCCCCCTCACCCCAGCTTTCCCGGCTTGTTTGTTTGTTTTACGACTTTACTTTTCCCCGCTGACATCACCTGACGGGGGGAGCACCGAGCCCACTGGATGCTGCCCGTGGGAGTGCGGGAGCAGAGGGGGCGCAGGGGGGAGTGGGGGTCGCCAGGGCTCTCCTGACCGGCAGCCGCGGCCTCGCGGCGTGCCAAGGGTTAACTGTGCCCGCTCCGGGGCTCTGCGCGGGCAGGGATGAAACTGCGCGACTTCCCCCAAATGCTTTCAAGAGGAGAGCGAGTCCCGCAGCCCCGGGACCCAGCGGGCCGGGCCGGGCCGGGCCGGGCCGGAGGCGGCCCAGGCGGCCGCCACTCCCCCGCAATGATCTCATTTCCATGTCTGCGCCTCCCGCAACTGTGAGAAAATCCGCCGGGACATCCCGCGTGCCGATGCTGCCTGGGCTGCCCCGGTCGCCCTGGTGACAGAGCCTGGGGGGAACTGCATAAATAAAATAAACCAAAACTTTTCCCGGAGCCGGCACATCGCAGGGAGAGGGGGATAACCCCACGTCCACGCGTGTCGTTCGTGGGGCTGGGCCTCCTGAACACCCGCCTGGAGCCGTGCGCCGGGTGGGGGCAGGGAGGGGCTGGCACAAAAGTGCCCGGGGACAATTCGGGAGGGGGAAGGGAGCGCTGAACAGCCCCACACTTATCAATAACAAGATGTATAAATATCAAAGTGAAGGAGCCCGAGTAAGTCTTTCTAGAAGCGCGGAGGAAGCTTAAGCAGCTTTCTTTAATGGTGATTTGTAGCTCTGTAAGGGGCACGGATAGCAAATACCCTGCAGGTGCATGTTGTAACACTGCCATCCGGACTTTAATGTAGATTACTCTCCAACTCGTTTGATCGGTCCTTTGAAACCCTTTACAATTGCCTGTGACGAACCGCCAGTCTCAGGTTTTTTTTTCTTTGAATAATGCCTTAAGGGTAAGTCCTCGGGGCTTTTAAAGATCTCCAGCACATTAAAAAAAAAAAAAAAAAAAAACAAACCCAAAAAAAAACCCCCCAAAAAACACGTTAGGTTTTTACTTTAGAGCGTGGGTCCATGTCTGTCAACTTGGGGCTGTTAACAGGCATATTTTAAATCATTAATCATCTAATAACCATCAACTTTGGAAGGGAGATACGGGGATCTTCTAAAGACCTGCAAACATTTCTGTGGCATTTGGGAACATACTGGTTAAAATTTAGGAGGCACAGAGCCCATCCCTCCTGCTGAAGCCCTGGAGCTGGTGGGTCTCCGGTGTTTATGGACTCTCAGCTGGGTAAATCTATGCTGAAGGCCTTTTCCCTGGCCATCGAGAACCCCCCGGGGTGGGTTTGGAGAGCAAATCCGAAGGGTGATGCAGGGGAGAAGCCCGGCCGGGGGGCTTGCCTGCTCCTCCCCGAACGTCCCGCATCCCGACCCTGCTCTGGGACCCACGCCCCTGCTGTGGCGGTGCCTTCTAGCAAAGAGTGAGCGGTTTTTGAGGGAGTTTAGGAAAAATAAAAAGCCTCGAAGACACAATAAATCCCTCAGATGTTCCCACTCTCACAGCAAATAACGTTTAACCTTTAATATTTATTCGTTACTATTAATTCAAAAAAATAATTACTGAACTTTTGGCCCTTCAACTTCCACAAGCGGCGCTTTGTTTCCCTAAAATAAACTTGGGAGAAGCGATCTCTCCGTATCAAACTAGGGATTTGAATTAAAGGCCCATTTGGGACACTTGAGACTACAAAGGGTTACACATAAATAAATGCCACATTTGCCTATTGCAAAAGTTTTCTCTGTCCTTTCTCAGTCACAACAGGGGAGGAAAAAGCCGTCGTTTATTATCTAGTGCTGGGCAGGAGCAGCCCCTCCAGAATGTGCTCTTAGATTTGGCCGGCAGAAGAGGCACTCTTTCCCCCCCCCCACCCCTCAACAGCAGCTCCTTTTGTTCTCTAGATCTCTTTCCCAATTTCAAGCTTCACTTGCAGATCCTAAGTTTGTTTGTTAATGACGCTATTACCATCTGGCTCGTCCTACTTTCCAAAAGATATAAATCTCCCCAGTTTCATTGCCTACATTATCATCTAAGTGCCACCATAGCTGGAAGAAAAATATGCTTTCNGCCCCTTTTGTGGCTGTTTAATGCATCTGGCTACTTTGAACCGTTATCTTCCGCGGGGAGAGGAGCGCCCGCCCGCCCGGCGAGGCGAGGGCAGGATGGGTCCTGCTCCTGGAAGGCTCCTGTTTGCCCTCACCCAGCGTGAACCCCCGTCTCTCTGACATAAGCACATATTCCATACGTGTGAATAAACCTTTCCCACAGGCGTCGTACAGTACAGGGAAGAAAAGTTTGGGCTCCTCTCAGTGCAGAGCGGTTGCAGATTTGTGTGCGTTTAAGCATAAAGGGACGGGGGGAGGGCGAGAAGGGATGGGGGAGGGAGNAGGGATGGGGGAGGGAGTTGGGTCGGTTTGTGTATGGGCTCCACAATGACTCTATTTATTCGCTGCAACCAGCCTGGGCAGATTGAATAGGCGAGAGAGACACACTCAGCCTTCCCAACGCGTGGGCTTTGTGGGATCCAGTCCCCACTAGCAGATTTCGACTGCTAATTTCCCATTCTCAGGGGTCTCCTGCGAGGAGACACGGCCGTGCCCATCAACTACGGCTCCCCCAAACACTGTCCTTGTTTCTAGTCCTTAACCTCTCCGCGTACAAGTTTAGCGTCAGGAGAAGTTTAACAATTTATCGGTTTTTGCTGGATCTCCGCCAATGTTTCTGCGGACAAAAAAAAAAAAAAAAAGGCGCCTAATATTTTATTTGACTATATGTATATGCACGCACACACACACAATATTGTCAAGCGAGGGAAAAGATACTCCTTTAATATGGGAAAGAAACCCAGAGATTTTTTTTTTCCCGAGTGATCTGATTGTTATAAATAATTGCGGATGAAAAGAAAACTCACTTATTATGCACTTCTAATACTGTGACTGCACAAGAGAGAAAGGGGGGCAAACCAGTGATTAATTAATATCGCACTGGCATAGCTATTTTCTCGCGAAAGGCCTTTCCCCCCTCGCTGCCGCCGAGTTATCATTCCAGCTCGAGTCATGTGTAGCCAGGAAGGGATCTTGTTTATAAATTTATATGACGACCTTTTCTTTGTGTGTGCTCTAAAGTTGATATGGACAAATTGCAGAGGTATACAATTTAAGTAGATGCACTTTTAATCACCGATCATTAAAATGGTTATGTTAAATATACTCAATTACATGCATGACTTCACCCTAACAGTACTTTCTATTCTCCCAGCTGCTCACGTATTCCTTAACTATAGTCAGCAGAAGAAACTCGATTATGCTGAATCCATACATTTCTATGGATTTCATCAGCCTAATTAATGCTTCAGTGTGGTCCATGTGTCTGAATGGTCCCTTTGCTATTACTTGGGTAGGGAGGCAGTGCTGGAATGCAGAGGGTCTTTCTTTCAAAGATACCCATGGGGGTCACTCTAGGACTCTAATGGCAAAGGTAGCAAGTGTTAAATAGCAGAAACATGCAGAGAAAGGGAAGGCAGCGATGTAAAAGGGACATTGATACTGTAGGTATGCCCAACAGGTCAGTGATGATAATTAAAACGCTTAAAGAAGAAAAGGTAAATGGAAAGCTTCCACAATTCGCAGCATGCCTGGTTAAAAGCAAACGAACCAGCGCAAAGAAACGCACCTCGCTGATCCTGACGGGGGGAAATAAAAAAAGTTGACAGCAGATTTTTAGACTAAATAACTACTAGGGTAGCCTCTTCTGTGAGCACCGCGTTTGAATGCCCCGTCCCTTCTCTAATTTTCTCGTTGTCGAAATGCAACGTGTCAGGGAGAGGATGCCCGGCCAGGCAGAGCGGGCGCTCCCACGCTGCCGGTCCTGGCACCACCGGGGCTTCCTGCAGTCCCCCGTCACTGCAGATGCACGGGGAACTGGGGGAAGGAGTTCTCCCCCTCCTCTCCCCAGCTTTCTTCCAAAACGAAGAAGCGATTAAAATGAAGGGGATGTTGCAGCCTTAGGGGAAACAGCCAATGGCTGCTTTTATAACACATCTTCCCATCTTAGCATGTAGCGGGATATAAAAGGCACGCGTCCTGCTATTCCAGCAACGTTTTAATCGACGAGAAACGCATCTAGATTTTTTTTTTCTGTTTTGTTCCCACCTGTGGTAGTAGAAGAACATCTGATCACACCTTTCTCTGGCTGCTGGGAGACGTGAGAGAAAAATCAGAACTCTTTCTTGTCACCCCCTGCACTGCCAAAAAAGTGGTGTTGGAGCCCGCATCTCTTCCCTATTTCTCCACCAAGCAATCGACAGCTCAATTGTCCTAACTTCGAGTCGGTGCCTCGCTTCAGCCTTCATCCTTCAAGTGGAGAGAGAAAGCAGGGAAGATTTCAGATCTATAACCAAATTATAACCTAGGAACTTTATGCTTGTCATGCTAATTTAATGACTTTTATAGTAAGTGTAGACTTTCTGTCTTTTGAAATTAGCTCTTCAAAACGCTTTGTGTAATGACAGGCACTAGACATAAGAGACAAATGCACAAGCAATAGTGGGATAATAATCTGGCAAACACTGCACCATTTAGTATTAAAATGGAGAACAAAGTGCGTTAAATTTCAGCGTAGATGTACATCACTGTCTGATGCCATTGGTGCACACCTGGGCTCCAGGGTGACCCGAGAGGGAGGTGTCCTCCAACAGCCGCCGTGCCTGGCTTCACCTGGAAAATGAGCAAATACCAGATGTGGAGTAGAAAACAGTCCTTCACCTAATGCCGAGTCCCTTTGCTTTCTGGCGGTGTTCACACGTGCCTGCGTGCTGTAAACATCCCGATTCGGGCAGGCTGGTTCTGCTGGGCCTGGCCTCCTGCTCGGTTCCCAGCGGGGGGGAAGTGGGTGTGCGCGCTGCCCTCGCTATGCAGGGCTCTGAACGTACACATCCCCTCCTTCCTTAAGAGCGTTTCTGTGCTCCCATGCTATGAGTGGTCCAGAAATCTGTCCAAGAGATGGTCTTGATAACAAAGGGAGGAGTAAACCTAAAGCTATAGGTTTATTACAATCTGGGCGACTCACTTATTGCCTATGATTGTAAATAAGGTAAGTTCACACGACGATCGAGTAACGAGGGAACAAGAGCCCCATTTTAATCAGGTAGTTATCTCTCCCTGGTGGAGATCAGAGCTCCATCGCTCCTGGCCTTCTCATTGTGCCCCCCTGCTGGAAATGACAGCTCCTTCAGAAATAACCAACTTGGTCCCTGGATGGGATTTCAGCTCTTTTGCACTACACATGTACCAATTGTCATTTTACAGTTACAGAGAAACCCCTAAATTATGTAAGTGTATAAACTCGGCCTCATTAAATCCCCCCTTTTGGATAGCCTCAGGGTTGGAGAGTATATTACTGTAAGCCGGAGAAGACTTAAATTATATCTGAATGGGGATTGAAATGTAGTGGCACTTAGGCACACTTCTTGTCTCAGCCACACAGGTTTCATTTTCCCCCTTTAGAGTCTTATAATATTACCAACGCAACAGTTTCCTTATGTCAAATCAAACTATCTCAAATCCTGTCTCTTGATTCAGCCTCCGGGGCCGTTTTTGGTGAGGACAAAACCACTAAGATATGATCAAACACCATAGCCTGACCAAAGAGGAATTTATCATTCATCTGAGAGAGATTTCTAATTTGAAACTAAAGCCCTTCCCTTCCAGAAAACATCTGAATATTCTGTGTGAGTTGTTTTCCTGCGCGTGTGTGCGGGTAAATCGGGGTGTGCAGAGGGACAGGGGGCCGAGGGCAGTGGTTACCCCGCGGCTCAGAGCACACCCTGCCCGGGGTTGGTTTTTCCACCCAAGCCGATATAAAAATAACCATTTCGATGGGAAATTCCCGTGCCCACGGGAGCTGCCGCTGCCGCCCCCGCTGCCACCCACGGGCAAGACCGGGCCGGGGGCCCTGCCCGGGGCCCTCCCCGTCCCTCGTCCCCCAGTGGGGCACTCCGAAACGGCTGCGCTGAGCCCCCTTTTGGGCAGCGCTGCCAGCTCCGGGAGAGGGGCACGACTGCTGCGGGGATCGCCCTGCAGAGCCCCGAGCCAAGCCCCCCAAAGCTGGGTTTGTCGGGAGGGGGTCGCCTTCCCCCCTTCTCCAGCCCTCGGAAGAGGGTCAGTGGTTTAACCAGGCGTCACCAGGACTTCGTTTTATCCCCGGTCCACTGAAGCGTGTGGCTTTTAGTGACTGATGGCCACTGTGGCTGAACGCGGCACAGTTGCTCTCACGGTGCGTGCTCCAGATGGGCACGTCCCGCAGGCTCGGGGCGGGGGGGCACGGCCGCTTTGGAAAGGCCACCGAGACACTGAGATTTGTTCTGGGTCAACCCTCCCCTAACGCCAAAGTTGGGAAACAACTTTCGCAGCGTGTGTCGGGAAGGGAGGGAGCGGCAGTGGAGCTGCAGCGGGTGCCGCGGTGCGGGGCGCCGGCACTCGGGGCTGCCGAGGCCCGGGGGCCACCGTGGCTGGGGGCTGTCCCCCCGCCCGCCCCGACGCGTCGCCCCCGTCCCTCTTCCTCCCCGAGCCCCGGACGCGCAGACAGCACGTTTCCAAACTTTGAAATGCCAAATCACGTTACTGCTGTGGCAGGAGGCTGCTTTCGTATCTGTGACAGCTGAGTTTTCCCCATCGATTATGTGACACTGCAGTTCATTTACACAGCTCAAAAGCTTAAAGACACTGGAGGAGCCCCCGGTTTAACCCGAAATCCTAACAGAAAGTGAATCAACTTTCTGGCCAGTGTTTAAACTGATAGATCAAAACTTAATTTGGAGAGACAGAAAGGGAGAGAAACGACAGCACGGATTTATCTTGCCCGGCGTCCTTCGCTGAAACTTTAGAAACTGCGGCGTGGAAAATCCGGGGCCGAGATGCTAATGAGAAGCAGCGCGTTGGGTGTTCAGGGATGTTACAGATTTCAGAACGCAGATTACAGCGCCTGACTTTTTGTGCGGGTGCGTGAAATAGGTGCGTGGCCCGAGACTGCCCGCGGCTGCCGGGTGGCACCGGGCTCCGGAGCGTCCCTGCCCGCGGGGTCGGGCAGAAGTTCCCGGCTGGGCAAGCGCCTCCGGGGCTCGGCCATCCGGAACGCCCCGGGCCGGCCACCGGCCGGCGGGGAGGACCTGGGGAAGAAGGAGGTGCTGGGACGGTGGCATTTTCCTCTCTCCCATGGGGACGGGGTCGTCCCCCTTGTGCTGCCGGGTCCTTCCCTGGGCTTCTTTCAGTGGGGGCTTTCCAGGAGCCAGCCCAGCGCTCGGTCCCTGCCGCTCCCTCCCCCGTCCTCGCCGAGGTTTCATTACTTGCTGTTAGTGCCTGGAAACAATAAAGGATGTGGGACTGGGCTTTTATTGATTATTTGTCACCCTGTATTTGTCAGTTTCAATAACTTTTCCTGAAGTTTTACTTACGGGCACTTGAGCTTTCGGATTAGGCCAGCTCTGCGGATTGCAGTGAGGGGTAATTATCCGCTGGCCTGCTTCCCTGCAGCCGGAGAGAAAAGAGCATTAACGTATAGAATGGGCAGGATCCGGCCTGAGCCCCCCCTAAAGCGCTGCCCGGGTGAGAGGCGGGAGCAGCCAGGAGCAGCCGCTGCCCCGCCAGCTGCCCCCGAATTCCCCGCCGCCCCCCGCCC
>VZTI01000839.1:3595774-3753707 GCA_013397865.1 Struthidea cinerea
TTTTTTTTTTCAGTAAGAAGGATAAGCTTGGAGCGCCCAGTCACCGTGGTAACTGCCAGAAAAATTCTCCTGAAGTTTGAAGAGGTCAGCTAACGGGGTCAACAACTCTGGCCTCTCTCTGAGCTGGGCCTGGCAGGCTCCATCCTGCGGTTGGGGTGTTAGCGCAGGCTGAGCCCTGGGAGGTGGACCATTCCAGCTCTGATATAAATTTTTTGAGTCAGTTCACGGCCTGGACTCTCCAGGTGGCCTCCAAAATCGATTGTGACCTTGTGACCCTGTCTAACGGAGGCATAGCATCCAACCTAAGTAAGGATTTAGCCAGGAACGACAGCTTTCCACTGAGTGTTATTGGGGACAGTACAAACAATTTGGGAAGCAAGGAGGTAGGTATGAGGAGTAGAGGTCATTAAAAGCATATTAAAAAACAATTTAAAAAATGCTTTTTAGTTGAAAGTTTTTATTTGCAGTAACCATTCCTTAAATAAAGCCTTTTGGTAACTATTTTTTCCTTCCACAACACATTGTATCAAGTACTTCAGTGCATTAATACATGAAATACTGGCACTTTCCGTATTCCAAACCAAATCAATATTTTATCTACCTCTGGATTTTGAACTTGTAAATGAAGCTGACTGATGTGTTAAACTAGATGTCTGTGAAGTGTTTTTTTCCTTAATATCGTACAAACTAGGAGACTGCTTATTAAAGTGGCCTATTTATTTTAGGTAGTAATTTCCCTAATATATGCATTCTTTTTCGATTCAAAAGTCTCTTAATCCCTGTAATCTATTTTTAAACTGGGAAATTAGGTAACATTCAGAATAGTGTGGAATGAAAGTGTGAGAGTTTCAGAGTTTTCCTTTACTGGTTTGCCGTACAAATAGAAAAGCCACGAACTGATTATAGGAAAAAATTTCATCATGCTAAGATAGTATTCATAGATAATATGATATTTTTTTCCTTTAAGATTTTAAGCAACAAACTATGTGGGGGAGGGAGAGGCTGTTGCAGCATTTTCTTATTGAATCTAGAAACTTGCCCTTCTGAGCAAGTGGATTTGCTCTTGTGTTTTATTCCCACCACTACAAAACCTCGTGCATTGCTCAAATGAGTAATTGGTAGTTGTCAGATGAGTAAGTGGAACTACACTGAGGAGCAAAGTCCAGTCTCCGAGCTGTAAAGTGCTATCAGACTTTAAGTGACTTTAAAACTGCTCTGAAGGAAGAAAATTGCTTTAATATTTGTTCCCAATCTTAGAAAAATTGTGCAGAGAGAACCTTACCCAAACACTTTCTGTGCTTGGCAGGGCCTGGCTCTGACATCCTTCTTCCCAGCCCCTTCCCAGCTGAGAAGTTCCCCTGAGGTTGGAGGACCTGCACAGAGACAGGGCCATAAAACACAGTTCAGGAAGAGCATCTGAGCTGTGCTAAACATCATTGTACTGCTGAGAAGTCCCACCGGTCACAACAGTAAGAATATCTAACTTTTACTTGCAGTAACACCTTACTCTGCAGAAAGTCCCCCAAAATCCATGGATATCTGTTGGCCAAGGTCCTGCCTCTTACAGAGTCATCATAATCTGCTCCAGTGGGAGCAGGTTTGAAGACCAGGAGTAAGAAATGGGGCTGAATTTTGCCATAAAATAATTTAGGGCCCACACCTGAACATTCAGATATCCATGGTGACACTATATAATTCTATCCTGAATATGAATAATAGTTTGGTTTTGGTGGTGATTTTTAACAGAGCTCTGCTGAAAAGAATTTATTCCCATTAGGAAGCGTCTTGATTCAGGGGAGTGTCTTCTGTGATTGAGTTTGGGAGGATGCAGCCTACAGCCCTCGGTGAGAACCAGAATATTTGCTTGTTTTTCAGAAAAAAAATTAAAAATAGGACTGTGAATAGCTGGAAGGTGAATCTTCAATATTTTCAAAAGCATCTGTTGAATTTTTAACAGATTTTTAAAAATATATATACTTATATCTGCTTTGTAATGTCAGTACTCAGGGACCAAGCTCTATTTGACAAAAAAGGGATCACTTCTGACAACAGATAGAACTATTCCACTGGAACTTTTGGACCAGAATTGACCCAAATTTGCCCTAAATCCTCCAGCTTGGAATAAGGAATTGTTAGCAGAGGGAACAACAAGGAGATCTCAAGAGCTTGGACTTGCTGCAAATTCTTTAGTGTTGACTTCTGTAGACCCTATTGAATTTATAATCAGCTGCAAATCTACGAATGTCACTTGGAACAGCTCCTGGTCTCGCATGTTTCGTACCTCTTCACGTTGTTCAGTTCATCCACATGCAAGGATGTGGACTGCCTAGAAGTGCCTGTGTTAGCAGTAGCTGCAGTGGGACAATTCTTCTTCCCCATCAGTGCAGTGAAGTGCTCGCTCAGCTTCATTTGGCTTCTTGGAAAACTCTCTGAAGTGCAGGCTCTTTGAGTTTCAACAGAGAGATGTATGCGAATGGGCTTAGTGCAGCGTTAGAGGTAAACCAGCAGAATCACCAAAGTCTGTGGTGGTTCCCAGCCCCTGCCCTATGGACCACAGATGATCCATGAGGCCTTTGCAAATTCACTGCAGCTGGCCTGTGGAATTGTTTTAAAAAGTAATGTTCATAGTCTTCCATTAAAATTTTTATGAGAAGAGTATGTGGCTGTCTGCAAGAAAATCTGAGTTCTGAGGGTAATCTGCTACCTGAAAGCTCAGAGGATGTTTGCTGTAGAGGAATATGTCTCAGCCCACAGGCCACGAGGTGTTGGGAGGTATTTTGTCAATGTTTTCAAACTAAACACATGCCCAGTTAAATGAATGTATTTTATTATTCATGCAAACAACCAAAACAGCAAAAAAATCCACTTCAAAATAAAACAAAGAAAATAAAAGTAATAAATGGCCACTGAAGCCTCAGCCTAGTTCGTGTTTGCTCTTGTCCAAACCCCACATTCCCAGTGTTCTGCAGAGACAGGGAAGCTCTGCTTTAGAGAGCAGCACATTGCCACGGCCTGGATCAGGGCTGGCAAAGGTCTCTGGGTTCTGGAGGAAGCAGGGAGGGCAGGTGAGCACCGGGACTTACAGGTGTGCTGGCAAAAGGTTCTAAACAAGTGCTGTGCTTCCGTCTGCTTTTACTTCTTCCTCTCTGCCTTGAGAGTGTGTGGCTGGTGTCCAGAGGAAAAGTCAAACTAATTCTGATGCTTTTTCCTATTCTGGGTGGACTAATTCACAGAAAACACTTATGGCAGCCTTTGTGGAAAGGTTACAATATAGGTTGATACTTTAGGAACTATAGGAAGCTCTTAATCCTTCCCTGCCTACAGGGCTGTCATTTATAGACCCGCTCTTGTCTCATCTTTTATAAGGATGTTTCCTTACATTAAGGTTCCAAGAGCAATCAGACTTTGCCATTGTTCACAGCTGTTTCTGTTTGTGGCTTAATGCACATCTAGTATCCTGTTTATGTTTTCACTGCTCTCCTATGCAGCAGACTGTACCTACACACCAGCTTAGGTGACATGACTCTCAAAGCATTAATTTCTGTGGTTCTTTTTTTCCCCCCGATTTGTCTGTGCATCTTGATTTTGCATTAGCCTAGTTTGTTACAGGCAACATGATAAAGTACATGGAACTTTATGCATTTAGTTGCTCATTTCATGTTCACTTCTTGTTTGATAAACTTGCTTACAAAAAAGTTTTTAGGTGTTTTTTTTTAATAAAAACAAACCCCCTCTTACTACATAAGAAGAAGGAATTCAGCCATGAGCACAAAAAATTGAAACACAGATAATTTTGAATGTATAAAATTTAGCTTGATGTTAACAGTGGTTTAATTACTGGTTGGGGTTTTTTTTGTGTGTGGGTTTGTTTTTTTTATGTTATTGCTATTTGTAAAGACATCCATTGTTTTCTGCTTTGATTTATGTCCAGATCAGCCCCCTTCAGAACCCCATTTCTGGCAATCTCAGCAACACGTGGGGGCCTGGCAGCTTCTTCAGACATTGCCACCTTCCCTCACTGCTCCTTCTTCTGTGCTGTTCCACCAGCTCCACAGCGGGTCATTCCTCAGGAGCCCTTAATGATGATGGCCTTTCCTCCATCATCTGCTCCATGGCCCTTCCAGAACCAGGTGCTTTTGTCAAAGTTTTCAAACCAGTTTAGAAATAGACACTGAAATAAAGGCAGGTGGTCTGGCGGTGGGGTGATGTTGTGCCACTGCCTTCCTGTCCTGCATGGGAAGATTACAGACCTTCTCCAGAGCTCAGCTCTAGGGCTACACAGTGAGAATAATAATAACAACATCTTTGCAAAGTGCTTTTATGCTGAAAGATTTGATGCAAATTAAAAGCTACATAGGTTTTGTCAAACCTAACTCTACCCAGCGCTTCACCTTCTCCACTGCCCTCTCAGCTGCTCAAGATTTGCCTATAAGCCTTTTAGAGTCATTGCTTTTGCATCATGCCTTGCGAAAAGTGACATTTGGGTTTTTAAACTACCCTTGTGTCATAACATACATAGCAGCACTAATATATCCTTTTCCCACATGCATCCTAGCTTTGCTAAAAAAACCCCTCATCGCTGAACAAACTACAAACAGCCTGATGATGCAGGGTGTGGAGAGCCTGACAACCTCTGTGTGCTCAAGGCACAGCTTTATCCCGGCCATCAGTGGGACAGTACACATGGAAACGTGTGATCTATTCCTTCCTGAGACCCAGTGATGCCTTACTTTGCAGTTCCTCTCACTGGTGAGTCGCTCTTGTAATTTCCAGTTATGTAACCCATCTCATTTTGTGAATATGTGAATTTAACAGCTGTCAGTGTCAGCAGCGCCTGGGAGGGGTGTGTGCCTTTTTTTTTTTTTTTTTTTTTGGCAAGCTGGCATTACTCATCAGTCTCATGGTAGTTTTGTTTGAAAAATGCTTGTGTTAGAAAAAGTGGATTTATCAGCTCAGCACTGTATGGTGCTAGCATGCAGCTCAACAAAAGACAAGTGCTCATTTCAGTAACGCTTGCAGCATTTCATGGGGCCCCCAAATAGGCTGAACAAGGCTTCTCTGGCAACTAACCCCAAGTACAGTGGGAAACTATTAAAGCGGCAGTATCACTGCTTGGAAAAGGGATTTGGTTTTCTTCTATCATTTATTGATGCAGTTTGTTGGCTTTTTTTAATTAAAGACTATGAACTGTGTCAGAAATTTCCCTGAATATTGGAGAAAAAAGAGGCCTTACTGAAAATTTGTGCTCCTAGAAGTGATTTTTTTCTCTCATGCTTTCTTGGATCGTAGATCAAGCTGTCAGTCTGCCCTTCCCAAAGTGGATCTGTTTTATGGGGAAAAATAAGATACTTTCAGCTTTTCAAGTAATACTACAAAGTCAGTGGTGCTGCAGCCTGTCAGGGAGAACTCATTCTCTGTTCAAATCAGTTTATTTTCAGAATGATTTGCTGCACTTACACTTTCTTTTGTAGCTGCTTTTCCAGAATGCAAATACAACCTGGAGAGTTTTGTGTATTTAATTGAATGTGTCAGGTGGTTAAAATCATGTTTTAAAACCAGCATTAGATACTGCAAAAGTGTCAAACCCTTTGTTCACATTTATTTAAAACAAATGTATTTTTCAGTATTTATTTATTTATTCTCTCTGTTTACACTTCACACAGATGGTAAAAATAACCAGAGGGTTTAATTTTTGCTGAAAAATTGCCTTTTACATTTTTAGGTTCTCATATCCTGGCAAGATGCTGCAAACCCCATGTGACAAAGATCAGAGGGAAATACTTATTTGAAGAAACCTCTGTCATTAGCTGTGCTGTAAGTTTTATAAAAGGTTCAATTTCATAAAATGCAAATTCTGGATTAATTGTTCCTCTGCAAGCCTTAATGGTCTCTGAGCTGCATAGTTAATCTACTATCTGCCTCTACCCATGTATCCAGCAGAAGCTAGAGCTGGGTAAAACACGTCTTCATACATCCGTTACATCTATTTTAACTTTTCTTTTGACAGGTACCTGTGATTGTTTACCATAACTTGATCCAGGCAAATGGATTTGGACTTGCACACTCTTAAGGCTGCACAACAGCCTAGCACATCCCCCGTGGGGACACCCACCCACAAAAACCTTTCCGTGGGTTCACCTCCCGTGTGTGGGTGTGCTCCAGATGCAGCCGTGGCTGGGTGGGAGGAATGGGTGGGAGGAAGGGGTGGATGCAATTCCTGTGTCATCTCCTGTTTCTCCTTGGAGAGAGGTGGCTACAGGGAGCTGCCTACTCTCTGCGGGGACAGACAGGCTGTGGTTATCAGAGTAGTAGAAGGCAGAAACCTAAAAGCACTGCAGCATTGTTGTGCCTGCCCACACACCATGCACCCCTGTACCTGCAGTGTCCCGCAGTGCCCTGCAGCATCCCATGGGCATGCACGAAGCAGCCACCTCTGGATACCAGGAGCTCACTGTGATCAACCCCCTGGCTTTCAAACACGGGTGAAGACAACACTGAGGCAGCATAAGATATTTGCATTCAGCGGGGTACTCAGAAAACCGGGTACTTGCTGCAGTGTTTCTGTAGTGTGGACAAATCGGAGACCCCGGGTCTTTAGCCAGACCAGGCACAGGTCAGGGACTGAAATATTTGTCCCACACCTACCGCAGCAAAGTTGTGGTTGTTGACTTGAGTGACAGGGGAATTGAGGACTGGGATGTCTCAGCCCAAACTCCCTTAAGCCTTGGCTTGATGGGGGAGATCTTCAACACAGCCAGAGACTACGACATTAAAGGCTTTATAAAAGCAACAGTGCCAGTTTAAAATCAACCTCCCACAATACCAGCAGCCCCAGCAGGTGTAACGTGATCCAGGTAGCCCAAGCCAGTGAGTAAACAAACTGCTGCTTTCTGAATGAGCTGCATCTGAGAAATGCTTCTAACTGGGAGTTACAGTGGCTCTTTGCACTGAGCTGTGCAAATGAGCAGGCTCCTATGATTCTAATTCTGTGAAAATGAATGGGCTCCGATGATTCTAATTCCAATTCCACACAGGTTTTCCCCTCTACACCCAAAATGAAGTAGGGAAAAATTTCCCTGATAAGCCTGTAAAGTTTAGTGGGATTGGGCGTGATCTAGCTGCTTGAACTTCAGTGGGGTCTGTTGCTGGGTTTCCCTAAGCTAGAGAAAACAATCCTGCTGCTTCCAAACTGCCAAGTCAGTCAGAGGAATTTAATATTGTCCCCAAAGAAGCTGCTTTGCTGCTCTTCTGTTGGGTTCCCAATTCCATTTCCAGTAAGCAGTATTAACTTAGGTGCTTTTTACTTGGCTACAACGTTGCCCATTTTTTTCTCCTCCAGCTCCAGCTCTTAAACCTTCAGAGAGCCTTGCTGTGCAGACCAGCTGAACAGAGGCTGAATGCACTATTTTAGATCCTCTCGGTGTTACTGCCTGGCTCCCTGACTGGAGAAGTGCATAAAAGCAAAGAAGGTACATCTGTCCAAGGAGAGCCTAGACCCTGGCAAGTCCCATGGGCTTGGCAGCCTCTAAGACTCACTGTGGAGTCCTTGGAATATGCAGACTGTGGGTACCCCACACTGAGGACCCAGCAGCCCAGCTCTGCTCCAGCGTTTCTGCCTCCCAGTCTGGGTCCCATCCTGCCCCAGAGTGCCTCTCCCCCCTCCCCTGCCCACACTCCACTTATTCATGAGTTATGATAACATATAAGCAGCTTAGAGACTTCTTATCGGAATAAGTTGAACACAATGCAACATTTAACTCTTAATGACAGCCACCTCTGACTGTGAGTGACATGTTATAAATTATGTTTGAACTGGATTTTTTTTTTCTTCAGAGGCAGATATTCCCTATGCCACCCAGTCAGCCCTGTAACGTTGCACTTGTGGCCTTAATCCCACTTGGATGTGTGCCCTGCTGCCTCCACTTTCCGTCACTTGGGTACTTTAGTATTCTTGAACAAGTGAACAATCTTTGTTTCTGTACCTTATTAGGCCAAAGACCATAGCAGCGAGCGATGGCATCAGCAGGCCCTGCAGGCAGGATTCTCTGCAGACACAGCCAACCTCCAACAAACCCCTTTTTATCCTCCTGTTTCTAGGAAGAATTATGATGGTGGTGCCCTGCTGTTGATCAGTCAAATCTGTGGTAGGCCTAGAGATAAGTCCTGTAAGTGTGGTGTACTGTAAAACAGCGGCTCCCATTCATTAGTAGCTTGTGTGTAATAAACCACCCAAAGGAGGGGGGTGGGGAGGGAGAGGGATGAGCAGCTGCAGTGTGCAGGAACAAACAACACAACTCATTCTTGGGAGCCAAAACTTTCTAATTTGCTGCTGGGCTGCTGGGAGCACTCAAATTCTTTCTGATAATACGCTCGTGCCCTTGGTGTCTCTCCCGGCATTTCCCAAGTCCTGCTCTCTCGAGGTCCCTGAGTCTGGGATAGTTTCACTTTGAACCCAAAACACAGAGGGGAGCTGAGCAGGGAGGAGGGGAACACATCAGTGCCCAGTGTTTGCAGACTCCGGCATAAGAAAGCCGTGGACTCCCAATCATTCTGCTGGGAATGGCTGGTGCACGGATCTGCTTGTGCAGTGAGTAAACAAAGCATCACATGGGCTGCAGAGCAAGCAGCAGACAGGGAGGAAACCCAGGGCTCTCTGGGCATGCAGGGGGACAGAGTGTCTCAGAGGTGTTACTGATTTAGAGCCTGCTGGAATATTTAGGAACCTTTATCTCCCAAGAGGTAAAAACCTCAAACAAACCTCAAATGAGAAATAGCTGAAAAATTATTTGGCTTAACCCATTCTAGTTTTTTTCATAAGTTCTGGTAAATCTTTATAGCTTGTAGGCATGTGAATTTAAATGGAGTCCGCTAAATATAATGTAAGATGTTGCATGTGTTGAGACATCAGTAGTTCCTAATATTTGCATAGCTGTGAACACATTGGTGCTTTTGGATCTCAGCCTTGGACCTTCCAACTGCCTGTGGAACGTTGCAGACCAGGATGTGAAATTATTGAGTGTTGCACAACTGCTCTCATAGACCAGGCCTTTGTGCTGATGTTTGTATTATCACAGGAAAATGAAATTATTTTCAGATAGCTGCTGCTCTGGAGGAGTGCTGTACCCTCGCAGGAGATGACAGTGACTGCTTTTTCACAAGGATGTACCAGGCTGTGACGGTTCTTGGACTGTCTCCTAACATTTGTATAGACAAGGGCTACTTTAATGGCAAATTCAGGCTTGGGCCAAAATGTAAGCACTCTTTATGTAGACAAGGCAAAATCGCAGATTTGAGGTTTTTCACTTTCCTGGAGGAGATCCATCTCTCTCCTCTCGGGGAGGAGCTGTGCTGTGAGTTTTAAGCTCTGAAATGAGGGGGGCTTCTGCCAGACTGCTGCTTGGTAAAGTTACCCAGTGGGCTGAGATGAAAACACCCTGCAGAGCACCCACAAAACAGTGTTAACTAAACCTGGGCACAAAATGTTTTTTTTCATCTTCTGAAAGTTCAGGTAGTACCATTTAGGTAGTTCTGATTGTGGCATTTGGGCATTTTTAACAAAGTCAAAGTAATTTGACATTTTGATTTTCCTTCCCCAGGCTGAGGCAGGCGGGTAGGTAAGTTGATAGCTTTATAACCAAAATTGGCTGCTCACTGCCCGTTCCCAGCACAGAGCCTGACTTCACTATGCTGTTTCCAGGATTTTCAATTAGAATTGCAACAAGGAGCATTTCATGGGAGTCTCTCCATGACTTTTCAAAGAAAATTGCAAAGGTAACACCTCTGGTAATTGCTGCACTGTGTAAGTAGGCGAGAGAACCATCAATTGGAAAACTCCAGCACTGGTCAGACTGGCCTGCACCCGGATCACTGGCAGCACACAGCAGGTACCTACCTGTGGTCCTGGTGTCAGCAGGTTTGAAGTTATAGATGAGACCAGCAAATTGAGTGAATGTTCTGGGTAGCTATGAAATCAGGGGGTGGAGGGTTTTTTTTTTTGGAGGGTTTGAGCCCCATCTCCAGCACAAGCAAAGCCGTGTAATCCTTTCTTTTGCAATTAGAGCTGAAAAATAGCCCCGGGCCAGAGCACTTGCACAAGGAGCAATTAGACGAACTAGACACTGGGAAAGGCTAAAAATAGTAAATAATCTGCCTCCACAAAAATACCTTGAATCATTAGAAAAGGACATTTTATGAATTCCCTGGGAATCACTTAGTGCTTTAATATGTTCACAGTGCTCTGCCCGAAGGCGCTATATTCCAACTGCTGTTTGGCGGAGGTAAACATGAGTAACATGACTCTCTTCTTACACTTGAGACACTGAAAAAACCTGAGTAAGTCCTGAGATTTTCATACCTAACCAATTGAAACTGGGAGAAATGAATGGATTTATATTGAACTGAGAAAAAAATATGCCCTACTGCTCTTTTAAGAGAAAAAGTCTAAGAGTTTCAGGGTAAAAATGACATATTTTTTGTTATTTAATGACTCAGACCAGTTTTCTTTGAAAAAGAATGTATGAATCAATGATATTCATCCATTAGCTGAATCCAAACTATTATAAAAACTCTCCTTCTAGAAAGTATTTTATTTGAAAAAAAGGATGACAAGTGCTGACTTATTTTGCAGCACTCCTGAGCTGGTTGAAATATATAAACAAAAAAACCTAACCACAGCTGAATATTTTTAGTCCTCTGCAGGGACTACACATGATGCTGTTTAATTAAGAATGCCTTGAAAAGGTTGATTTGACTGTTTCTGATTAAGCTTCTGATACAGGCTTTAAAAACGTAACAAAACTCAGACCTGAGGCATGCAGGCAACAATCCACAATCAGCTGTTTGCTAATACTTGTAAGAAAGGGGTTGCAGGTTGCTACAATGTTTTGGGGGTTTTTCTGCTGGTAACTTGTGTAATACCGTTTGAAAAATGTTGTGAACATTAAATCACTTCCTGTTCTGTCTTCTTTATCTACAGGAGATAATTCAAGAGGAGAAAGAAACCTGTATAAAATGAAACAGCAAATTGTGAGCATCTGTGTGCACACCCGCGTGTGTCCTTGTAGCACTGCTGGCTCAGTGGCTCTCGGGAGGCGTTTCAGCCACAGATGACAATGTAACTTTCAGTGCCTGTCCCTCTGCTTCTGTGTGGGGGCCCCTGTTTATTCCCGGGGCTGCTCGTCCCCATCCCAAGCAAGCGCAACGCGCTGCTGCGCTGTCAGCACCCCGCCAGCCTCGTGACCGGGATGCAACACTGGAATTCCAGGAGCTCTTTCCCCACTGCTGCCTTGGAGCAGCAGCAATTTTGGTGGCGCAGGGGCTGCGTGGGGGCCGGCCGGGTTCTCGGGCACCGCTGCTCCTGGGGCTCCCGCGGGAGCTGAGCACCCGAGGGGTCTCTGCAGGAGTTAATCCATGTCTGCGCTGGGCATCCAAACAGGGGTGTTTGCTCACCCAGCTGCTGGGTGTGGGGTGACTGGGGCTGGGGAGGGCAGCTCTGGGTGCTGGAATTGCCGAGATCCAGCCCATCCCTTCGGCCCCGCGCATCCCCCAGCCTGTGAGAAACCGCACAAAGTTTCTCCTAAATGTGAATTTAAAATGCTTTCAGACTTGACAGACTCCTTTTAAATAAAAACATTTATGTTGAGCAAAAGGCATGTTTGCCTCTACAAATAGATGGAATTATAGTTCTAAGATCTGACTTAATCCTGAAGTTCTTAGACTGAACAGTAAGTAGAAAAGAAAGAGGGTTGCTTGGAGGAGCAGGGGTTAGCAGGATCAGGCTCCATCTTTCATCTTCTTGCTCATTTTCCTTCTGGCATTTAATATACCTTTCTTGGAAGTACCACTGGCTGTTTATAATAAAGGCAAAGTAACTTCGCATCTATTACCTAATTGAAAATAATGAAGGATGGTACAGAGAGTGCCCATCCAGCTTTCCTGCTGGAAAATTTGAGGATTGCTAAACAAACAAAAAATGCTGTTCCTCCAAATGTATTCTTATCCTAAAATCATGTCCTTTTGAAATTAATTTCAAGACTTTTCTCAAATGCATTGTAATTCTTTGTTCTTTTTCTACACTGTTTTCTTTGTGAAAATGTATTTAAAATCTGCATTGAGGTTTCGAAGGGTTTGAGGGAAGATGTTTACAGAGCGATGGTGCCATTCTTATTTGTTATATTTCTGAAAACGGAATTTCTAATCAGACAACATTAAAGTACTTTTGTATTATTTTTTGTGTGGTTTCATGACATTTGTGTATTTCCAGCTCTGACTTTGGTACCCATGGAGCCAGGCTAATTAGGAAAGCAGGATCACAAGTTTTATTGTTCCTTCATCCTGTCAATCTGTTCTATAACCCCACCTCTGGTCTTGGTACTCTCTGAATTCAAAGATTTGGATTTTTTTTCTGCTGAAGCCCTGAAGTACCTGTATTCCAGTTGGGAGATTTCATATTCGGTACAATTAAAGCTGAAAGAAGCCCGGGCAAGAAGAGAGATTTGTTTAGTAGATGCATTCAAACGAGTCTCCAAAAAAGACTAAAATGAAGACTGAATGAAATTTATTGTGGCAAAATTTCCTGTGTGGACTGCAAAAAGATGTCTACACAGAATTGGACCTGCACCTGCCTGTCCCCTCATCCCTCCCAGCACCTTCCCATCCTTCCCTCTGACCCGCAGAACAGGGGAATGGCTTTCTGCCAGCTCAGCGGGGACCTGGCTGGGCCTGCCACCTGCTGCAGGCCCACGGAGACCCCAGGACACCCTCCACGGCTGCTTGGGCTGACCCAGCTGGAGGGACCCCTCATTGCCCTGGAGATTGGGTGGGCAGTGCTGCTCTGCAGCAGCCCACATCCTGCCTGATCCTTCCTGCCCACACGCCTGAGGTGGTCTTGGGCACACATCACCTTTTTGAAACAAATTTATTGGCTGTGGTGCCCGGGTTTTGTGCACAAGGACAAATTGAGCCAGAAATTCAGGGGATTTCCAAGCTGAATCTCCACCCCGTTGCAGGGTCTGGCTCTTGCTGTAACTCTGAAGTGAAAGAAACAGTCTGTTGTTATAAAATAAAGAAGTGGTTTAATGTTTTGCTACTGAAAATTTTCAAAAGCAACGTTGAGATTTTTAAAAAAAAGGGGACTTTGTTTTTTCCTGATGAACGTGTGGCATGAAACATTTTAGCCAGTTCCAGGTTGAACCCAGCTCACTTTATCTATTTAGATTCTAATTTAAACGAGTTTCTATTCAAAGTTTTTAAAGGGACACACACAACGTCATTCTTCAGCACTGAGTCTCACCCCCTGCCAGGAGGGATACCTTAACCTCCCTGTTACTGAAAAGAGCAGAGACAGAAAAATAGCTTGGTTTTTTTTGTACATCCCTTCACATGGTCACTTGGTACTACTCGGAGTAAAGTGAGTTCATTGTAACTCCTCTGCTTTGTGTTTCACCTTCAGTTTGTATGGGACTTTCTGTAGCTGTACAGACATGGACATAGGAAAAATGAAAAAGCCCTTTCTGTCTGCCCTCAGAAAAAATCGCTATGTGGATTATAAGGGCCGCATGGACTAGACACAGGAAGACTAAGTGAAAAAAAGATTGCTTTGTAGGCGATTTTGGGGACCATCAGTTTATTAATGTCTCCCTAAAAAGAAATATTAAAAAGTCAAGCTAAACCACCCCTATGTGTCAGTGTAAATGTACTACAGACCGTTTTTGCAGAAAATCCTTTAAACATGGCTGTGAAATTGATGTGAATAAATCTGAAGATATTTTTCACATAAGCTTTTGAAAGCAAAAATCAAGGAAAGTTTTTTATTTGTTTGTGTGGTGACAGGGAAACAGACCACAGGTATGCAAAACAAAAATATCGTTACAGTGCTCCCTACATATCTCCCTATCTTTCTCAAGCCATTCCAACCAAAAGCTTTTGTAAGCGTGTGGGGGCAGCACTGACCTTTTAATTCTGTTTGTATGATGACTAGAAAAAAGAACTCCCTGGCCGAGGAGGACCTGAACTCGTAGGAGTTGCCTCAAGACATTTTAAGCAACTTTAACTCGAGGTGTTTCTGCAGGCAGCGGCTCTGGTGTGGCACCTGCGGGCTCGTCCCTGGGCCAGGGGAGACACAGGGATGCCGACACTTGTCCCAGGAGTCTTAGGAGATGGACAGTGCTCAGGTCCTGTGCCTGTGAGCAGGACCTCAGAGCTTATACGTGGCTCAAAATCTTGCCAGACAGTTTGGCTTGTGGCAGCACTGGAGCCCAGCACGGGCTAGTGGTTGCGCTGTGGTTCCTGGGGTGCTCTCAGCGGGCTGAGGTGTTTGGGGGGTGCTCACTGGATCCAGAGCAACCTGTGGGGCTGCCCCAGGCTCAGGGCAATGGTTCTAGGCTGGAAGCACCGAAGTTTGCAGGCTGGATGCTTTGGAAGCACCCTGTGCGCACCAGCCACCCTCCCTCCAGCTGCCATCCCCGGCTGTGCCGTGCCTGGTGACCGGACCCGGAGGTCATCCCTGTGTGCCCCCTGGCAGGGACATGCCTGGTGACCCCGGCTTAGTACTGGCATGTTCAGCAGCCTGGCTGAACTCCAGCTGCCCTCACGCTGGGGCAGCCACTCGTCCAGCCCCACAACCCCCGCTGGTGTTTGAGCTCACTTTCAGGTGATCTTGTTCCCCAAAGCAGATTGGGTGTGAGCCTCTCCCCCAAGAGACATCTGCATCTGTGCTGCACACCCAGGTCCATGGAGGGTGAGGATGCAGAGTTAATGTCCAGCAGCAAAGGAAAAGAGGGGAAGACAACGTTGCACCTGTGAGGTGAGGGATTGCAAGGCAGCCCATGGGCAGGCAGGAGTGGGGCCCTGTTGGTCTCTGTCCCTACGAGTCTCACAGCAGCTTTCAGCACATACATGATTTTTCTTCTTTTTTTTTTTTACATTTCAATTTTTTTTTCTTAACCTCTTGCTCCTACATCAGTGCACAAAGATATGGAGACACCACCCCTCCCCAGAGATGTGATCCTGTGCGGTGCTGAGCCACTGGACAGAGCCAGCCAGTGCCCACTGTTGCCATCAGTGCCGGGGGAATTAAGGGCATTTCACAGCTTTCAGGCACAGGAACAAATTGTAAACTGTAGTGTTGCATCCATGTGTGAACACACACACACACACAGAGACACACAGAATGCTGCCAGCAGCTGATGCTTCACACTAATCACTCTTATAAATGCCTCTAATTAGACTTATAAATACTTCTAACTTTCCAACAGGGAACAAAATGCCCAACGGGCTTAATGTAAACTAGGGAGGGAAAAAAAAAAAAGAGTTAAAAAGATGAGTAAAAGCTGTTTTTAAAGCTGGCAAATCCTACACCAGCAATTCAGACCCCGAAATTACAGAGCCCCACACCCCGGAGCCCCCCAGGCTGCGGAGGAGGGGGAGCGCAGCGTGGGCATTGCGGGGGGAGCGCCGGGGAGGGGCTGCAGCCCCCGGCCTTTGTAGCCGGAGGGGGAACATCGGGACCCTGCGGAGAGGGAACACAGAAACCCTCCCGGCGGCGAGAAATGGGCCCAGACAAAAGCCCGTTACACGGTTGCAAATCACCCCGCTGCTGTTATTTTATTTACCGCGGCCCGCGGGAGGATTGTTTGCTCTTGCAAAATTTTAAGCTTTCCCCCCCCCGCCTCCTTTTCCTTCCTTTTCCCCTCGCTGCTGCCAGCAGCGGTCCCTGGTCCCACAGTGCCGCGTACAGACAGAACCCACTTGCGCTCCCGGCCGGGGGGCTGCGGCTGAGCCTCCCACCATCCCTGTTTGGATGGAAAAATAAACCCTTTTCCCAGGAAACAGCCCATGGGCGGCTTATTTTGATGTCGGGGTGAGGAGCACAGCCCAGCCAAGCCACCCCGTGTGTTTGCTGCTGAGGGACACAGGCTCTTACTCGCCCATGGCGCTCTCTGCTGTGACAGTAAAAACTTCCAGTGGTTATCAGAAAACTTTTTTCATTTATCTTTTTTTCAAAGGATCTCGACATTATTCTTCTGACGGTGCAAGACAGAGGAACAAAGGCCTCTGGAGCATCACATTTATTTCTTGGCTGTTTGTTTGGGATATAAATTTGCCTTTCGGTGACTCTGCAGGCCCAGGGAGTCCCACTCATCTTCCCCATCCTATTCAGGCAGGTGAAGCACAGGACTTGGGTATTTTAACAACCACTGTGAGTGTGAGTCCTTGGCAAAAACAACCTGTAGATTTTATGCTTTGCAAGGGTACTAATATGGACAGGGATTTGCTGGTGGTTCCCCCACCTTCAGCTTTAGGGTCTGTAAAACAACTTTTGTATGTTAGCTGCTGTGTGCATGATATCACTGTCAGTGTGGGAAGGAAGGAAGGAAGGAAGGAAGGAAGGAAGGAAGGAAGGAAGGAAGCTGCAGACATGTTATTTGCGGTGATGTCTTTGCCGTGGGGGGCACAGGGGGAGCCCCAGCCAGGTCCTGCTGCCCCAGCCCCCTCTCAGCCGGGAGCTGAGCTCTCCCTCCTCTGACAGGTATTTACAAGGGGGGTGAACAGGTAATTAGCGCCCAATCCAGGCTGCGGGAAATCCTCCTGGTCATCCCGCCCAGCACGGGCAGTGACGGGAGCGCTGATTTTCGACGGCTGATTGAGCCTGAACAAAGGCCCCAAACAGCACCGACTGCCCGACTCGGGGATGGTAACTTTAGAGCCAATGGGCTCCTTTCCCATCAGTTTAAAGCAGTGTTATTTTTTTCCAAGCTGATAACGTTTTAAACATATTGCAAAACGGAGTTTTCCTGGGAAGCAGGGAAACCCTTGAATTTGCTATAAAAGAAACTTCTGTGAATAAGGAAACCCGTTCTGTGAATTCACCTGTTGCCAGCCAAGGATAAATGTTTGGTGTTTTATTTCAATCAAGAATTTGCTGATTATCTTGTGCTTTATCTAACCTCACTCTTTGAAAGTTTTGATGTTATGCTTGGCAGAGCTCTCAGGTTCAAGCTACTTCATTATGCCGTGCTCTACAACTTTTAACATTTTAGACTGATGGTATTGAGGGAATAACAATATAGCCTAAAATCCTCACAGGATGGGCAAGGTGCATTTCACGTGGCCCAAATGAATCTTGAATTTTTTATCAGGAGTTTACTCAAGCACTTGATGCCATTGAAAAAAATAAACCCCACCACTTTTCTACTATAAGAAAAGAGTTAGAAATGAACACATCTGTAGCTATCAGGAGATAACTTCTGGCCATGACCAGCAATGACATCCCCTGTATGTCTTTCTCTGCAGGTGCAGAAAGCCAACAAACCCTGTGTTACCAGCCTCCAGCTGAGGAAATTTGCCACGGTGCTATTAGTAAAAACCTTTTCTGTATCTTCCGTGTTGGTTTAAATTCTATCAATTCAGTGCAGTTGTCCTGAAATTTGAGCAATCCAGCTACTTCAGGTGGAGCACAAGGGTGGAGGATGTCAGGCAGAGCCATTTGCCTCGCTGTAGTTTTGTGCCTCACTCCCCCATTTTTATCAAGCCTTGTCTCCCAGCCTTTCTGTTTTGACTTTATAGAGAGATGTCCTGTAGCAGAAGAATTTGATGGGGAGTCTCAGCTCCTCGGTATCTGTTTCATGCCATTATCTACATGAATCAACATCTCCAGTCCTGACCACTTTTTCAGCCCACTGCATTTAAGCAGGTTACCAGGTGGGGTGAGGTGGGCTCTGGAATATGCGCCCATGCTTTGATCATTTATTCATTTGTTTTTTACAAATATAGGGTGTTGAACTGCAGTGTTTGGGGCTGCCCTTTGTCTCAAGTGGTGGCAGCTCTCAAGGAAGTTGCAACATCAGCTGGCTGTGGACAAAACCTCTGGCATTATCCCAGCTTGAGCCACTCCTGCTGTGTCTGTCATAGCACTGGGGTTGCCCATACACAAAACAAATTAGGAGTAGTGCAATTTACTGGCCGGTGATGGGCATGGCCCAGTTAGGACTTCTAATTTTGGGTGATTACATCTTGAGCACAAGGGGTAGGATTTTATTCTTTTGGTGTTAAATGTTGGGCCTGACTGTTGAGTGCATCAGCTGCAAATGGGAACAATTTCTGCAGTGAAGACCCTAATCTAAGGCAACAGATCCCAGCTGTGGTTGTTATTTAGAATATTCATAACACCTGCTTGCTTGCAGTCACTCTGTGTGGGTCTGGTTGGCATTCAACACTTACTGCGTCCTCTCTAGGTAAGGGTTTTTACTTTTATTGCCATTTGTTTGGTTTTTCTCATAATTATGGTGTTGTTTTTCTAGAGAACAGGAAAAAAATTTTCTGGTCTAGATAAAGGATGGGTAATTTCTGTTTATTGAAAGGTGATTTGTTTGTTTAATGTTGTTGTAAGTGTACTGCGGGGATAACCTGCAAATGTGCTTAAATTTCATGCTGTTTTTCTTGAAACAATTGAGTTTTATGTAAAAACTCATGCTGAAGTTGAAAATAATACATTTAGTTTCAAATGGCTGAAAAGTTAATTGTGTACTTCAGAAAACACATATATTTCATCTGGGGCAGCAATACCCTGTCAAAATTGTAAGTGGAGTATAACAAAATTTGTTGCTTTGATAGTAAATATCTTCTTGACTCCCACACTGCACCTTGCTGAGTACAGAGAAGCGTAATGGTGGCCTGTGTTAGCACTGAAAGGGGGAATAGTTTTAGGAGTCTGAGGAATGCCCTGACAAATCATGTGCGGAGTGAGTTAATTTTGTTAAAATAAGAATCACATAAGGTGCTTTGGTCTGGTCTCTCTGCAGAAGGTGAAGAAGCCTTTCAATGCTAAGAGGTGTAAAGGTGTAGGGTAAGAGAAGGTTGTGTTGCCCTCCAAAAATTCTGGGTCTGGGTTATACGCCAGAAATGCCGATAGGTTAATTACCCTTGTCTTTTTTGTGTACTGGTTTGTGCAGTTCTGGAATGTTTTCCAGCTTTGTCCTTATGCTCTTTATTCTTTTGTAACTGCAGGAGTGGGGTCTTGAAAGCCCACCCCAAACACCTGTAAGATTTTCCCATGGCACCTGGGGTTCCTGCTTGGAGCAGTAGAAGGAAACTGGGGGTACAGGGCTCAGCCTGGACACACCATGGGCACACAGCTCTGGGATCTTCCTGGGCCGTGTCCTTTCCCAGTAAGAGCTTTAATTATGACTAATGTGATGCTCTAACAAAATGCAGTTATAACTGTGCTAAGACTTCAGGAAATAGAAAAAACATTTAACTCACAGGAAGGTTTTAAATATCTTGCTGAAAGCTGCTGGACCTGGGCTCCCAGATCTCTCTCTGCAGAACGCACTTCAGCTTTGGACGTACCTTTAAAGACTTTAAACAGCTTGAGACTTGTAGTTTGCCACAGGAGCTTAGAGCAAATTCCTGTTTCTAGGTTTTAAACCCTGAGCTGGAGTACAAGAGCCCTGCTCAGGAAGGCAAGGAAAGGTGTTACAAGGTCATTTTGAACCACGTACATTCAGGTTGTACTTTCAAAGTCAATTCTAAATTTAATTGAAAGCTAAGGGTAGCACTGATATGCCGGCTTATTCTGAAGTGGGTGAGGAGCTGTGCTGTTGAATGCTTGATGAGATGCAATCTTAATAAAATGGCACGGGCAAGTTGGCAGGGAGAGGGGCTGGGTGAGCTGAAGGAGGAGTTTTGGGGTGGAGCCTGGTGATGTCCCTCTGGGCACGCTCTCCCTGGAGTCTGGTGTTTTCTCAAGCTGATGGCAGCACTTGACCACACGTGCCTGATGGTGATGAAGTTGCATGGTTGACCAAAACCCCCAAAAGAGTTTTGTGGGGGATTTACTGTGCTGGCAAAGTGATGAATGAACAGAACCAACCAGATGTGGCTGTTTGAAAATGGAACTGGAAAAGGCAACAATTTCACTGAATTTTTGTGCAGCTTGAGTAATGAAACTTCTGCCATGCATTTCTGAGATGCTCAAGAGATACACTGGCTACAAGGAGGTGACAAGGTTTCACCCTCGTTATGGATGGAAAAGCTGAGGAGTAGAGGAGTGCAGTGCTTTGTCTCACATCACCCACAGGCAAGGGGCAGCCTGGAAAAGTCCTCCTGCTTAGGATTTTTTAGCAATAATTGCAGATACTGATCTGACAGAAGAGCATCCACTAGGAGAATAATGGCTCTTGGTGTCATCAGCAAGAATTCCCTCTGCTGTTGTTTTATACCAGAATAATTATCTCTTTGCAAAGTTTACCCCCCTCTGCCAGAGGAACTGCTTAGGCAGTGCTTGTGTTCCTTCCAGCCACATGCATCCAGACTGATCTCCCAGAGCCTGGAGCTCCTCTGCTTCTGTCCATGCTCTGCCCAAGGCGGAGGTGTAACCAACACGAGCTTTTCCTCTTCTCTGGAATTGTCTTTTCCCCCTTAGTCTCACACTTTGAATGAGGGAAGTAATGTTATTTTATTGGCTTTACTGGCTGATAAAAACTTGCATCAGTTTGCTGTAGAAAAAGATGGATATTATGGTCTTTTCTGCATGAATTTGTGGTTGCTTCAGCTGCCTCTCTGGGCTAATCCATGGCTGACCAGGTGACCACAACACAAAGCCTTGCTCTACTGGAATATGAAACAGAAGTTGCTTAGAAATCTGATGGATAAGAACCTAAAACTTGAAGAGAAATATGTCTTATGGTACACTTTAAACTCTTTCTATTTACAACTGTCAGCTGTTGCATTCATTAAGTTGCTTGAGTGTCTAGGAAATAATGTACTTGGGAGTGTAGTGATACCAGGTTTTGTTAACTGTAGTTTTACCAGCAAAGTTTCCTGTTCTGTCATTTAAAAATGAGAAATAACTATAGAATTCATAAGGGATGTTTTCTAAGTCATAAGGTAGATATTTTTAATTTGTGCATCACACACGTGCAGTTACTCTCCATTTGAGTGCAGTCTTTGCTTTTTTATTTCAGAAATGCTCTGAACAACAACCACCACCTATCCCAAAAGCAGAGTGCAGTTGCCTCCTCTAGTTTAAACTCTCTGAGAGCTGGTTCCCAAGTTCAATATGTTTTTATGAATCTCATTTTGTATGGAATATAATTAGTCCTTTCACCTACATTACACAGTAATTCCTCAAGTCTGTTTAAGAGGAGATTTGCATGAGCTGTTAGTCATGTATTGACCACTTGCACCATGTCTAGACCCAAATCATGGGGAATTAGCTGAAATGCATCAGACTTTTAAAGCATAGGTTTTTATATCAGAAATGAAATTGCACTGAGCTCAAAGATTTTGTGCTGGATGCTCCTAAACGTTGATAAAAAGGGATAGGAGTGTGATCTCTCCTGTTGTAATTCCTGCAATATTTGGTTGGCATCTTCTTGCAAATCTTTTGCTTGTGTATTTTTTTTCTTTTGGAGTTTAACTGCAGTTTCTCCATTAATATTCTTAGTGTAGGGTGGGTTTTTTTTCCTTTTTTTCTTTCCTGTGTTACTTTCTCATTATATATGTAAAACAAAAAAATTAATATTCTAATTCAGCAATACAGAAAATTGCATTATATAGGTATTTAAGACTGCCAGCATTTTGGCAGCTTTTAGTATTATCACTCTCCAAAATGAAAAACGCAGTTGAAAGAGGTATTCTAACTTGCCTGTTATTGATCCAGCTGCTCTAATAACTTTGTCCTGGGAGGGTCATGATGTGTGTTTTTATATAGTTTTCTTCTAGCAGTGATTTGGCTTTATCTGTTTTCCACACCCTCTGAAATATTTGCAGTTATAATATCTCAGGATAATGTCCTGGTGCCTGTCCCTGCTGCACTACAGCCACTGGAAGCCAAAAGTGTGTCTACAGAGTTATCCCACAGCCAGAAAGGCACCCAAATGTGAAGACAACCATGCTCATCTTTGTGAAATTCTTCTTGCTGTTATCAGTCATGAAAATCAAATTAGTCCAAGTCTGTACTTTCTGAACATATTCCTGTGAGCTTCTGATTAATGAAGTATATTGTTATCCTGGAAACAGAGGCAAAATTTTCTGTTCTTACTGAAGTATTTAAATGCAGGTATGAATGTTTTGGAAATATTGAAGAAGGCTTAGACTGTGGGGTTTTTTTTTCCATAAATCATTATAACAAGATTAGCCTTTTACTACCTCTCTCCCAATTTCTCCCTAAGGCAGGTTTTATTGTCACTTTTGGGCAGAGCTGTCATGTAAAATCCTCTGCTCTTCATCTCGCTAATGTATATGCTTAATCATCCGTATTTGAAGTTTGGAGTATGAATTAAGGAAATATTTAACTCTGTTGAATAAGTGAAGTTACCCAGTGGTACCACTGATGTAACATTTTCTTTCTGTTGATGCTTTTCTTTTCTTGTGATCCAATACTGCTAAAGTTAATTTGTTTAATACCTTAATTAATGTTTTTCAACGACTAAATATGCAATTCTTCAGGTTCCTGGTGACGTAACCAGGAAAAAGTGTTTTCTTTATCTTGAGAAAACACCTATGAGGTTCTATGCTCTACCAGCTAAAGAAAATAGTCTAGAATGTTTATTTGAAAAAATATTGTCAGTAAATAAGTTTTGGCAGTGTTCTTGGAAATAGTTAAGCATATGCTTAAAGCTATCATGCTACTTGAGCTAGATAATAGCTGAAACTGTGCAGAGGATCAAGGGAGCTGGGAACCAAACTTTCCAATGGCATGGTTGTGTGGTTGGTTTTTTTTTTTTTGGTGGGGGGGGGGTAAAGGAGGGGGGGAACNGGGAGCTGGGAACCAAACTTTCCAATGGCATGGTTGTGTGGTGTGTTTTTTTTTTTTTGGTGGGGGGAGGCTAAAGGAGGGTGGGAACCAGATTCCATTGTGTTCCAAAACACCTGAAACCCATAAATGAGTTAGCCCCAAATTCATGCTCATTTCTACTGTTCAGAAGGACTCAGAGGAACTGATCCAGGTTGCATCTGGCTGATGATTTGGTCCTTGCCAGCTAGCACAGGTGAAATACTGTCTGAAGGAAAACTATTTTTGCCTCCTGTGGGTGTTACAACCTGACAGAACGTGACACTTGTGCTCTGTGGTTGTGAGGAGCAGGGAGGGCGGCTCTGCCCACAGAGAGCTGCGCCAAGCAAAGAACGTGCATCCAGGGGCTCAGTGCCTTGATGTTTTACAATCACCTACAGGCAAATTTGAATGTTTCGAACTTTAGATTCATAAATCAGGTTTTCAGGATTCCTTGCTTTAATGATGCACAATAGGGGAAATCCTGAAGAGACTTCTTTCAATTCTTTTAATATGTTGTTAGTCCCCACCACGTCACCTCAGTTTATTCCGTGTGGTGAAGCAGCCCAAAAACAAGGAAGTAAAAGCTTAAATCAGAGCTGTGATAGGAACCAATAGCTATTCCATGCATGCTATTCTCATCCAACAAAGGATCATGGATTGTTTTTCAATTTGAAGAATATCAGCCTGACTAATTACATTTATCCTACAAGTAATGTTTTTGGATTAGCCAATTAATAAAGCACTACCAATTAAGGTAACACCAGACACTAGAGTTGCCTACCTATGGTTTGTAGGGCATCTCAATTCCTTTACTACTTGTGGAATTTTTTTTGGTAATAAGTGCTGTGACCTTTTCTTTGGTTTTCCTGTCTCTCATACTGCCAAGCTAATTAATATTTGTGGTGTTCTTTAACTATCAAATGGGGTTGCAATCATAAGCACATTCTTAAACCTCTTAGTGCTGAAAGGAAGACCTAAATAACTTTTAAATCTGCAAGACAATGTCAAGAAATGTACTTGCTTAAATTTAATCCATCACTTTGTGCCAGCAACACATATAGCTGAAAGGTCAGAGAATCATTGAGAGGGAGAAAAACAATTAATTTGGTATCAAAAAGGTAATAGGATAAGGCCTTGCCAACCCTCTCCCATTGTTCTGCCGCATTAACTTTGGCAGGTCAGATGCCACTGGTCATTGACCTCAGGCTAAACAGGGTCAGCCTAGGCTGATTACAAAAGAGATGTGTTTGCACTTATCCAAGTGTCTCTTAAAAAACCTGAACCCACATCTGTGTTGTTCCTGGGGAGGAACACACAGAGGGTAAACATTTTTCAATGCAAATATCATTTAGAGAATCTTCTGCATGAAGAACGGCGTCTCCCAACATGGCATGGCTCCTATGTAGGAGTCCTTCCCACCACTGGGACAGCTTCTGGCCAGATCTGGCCGTAGGTTTGTGCCAAAGAACTGGTGATGACCTGGGAAAACTTGCCATGAAAGAAAGTGGTGGAACATGGTTGTATTTTTTTCTCAGCTCTGCTGTACACTTAATTTCAGTAGAAGGTCTGTTCCGAGAGGAGCTGCTGATGTTAGTAAAACAGAAGATGCCAGTGAGTTTAGATAACTCTCTGGGAAGGGGGAGAAAAAGGTCCCAAAGTCTTTTATGCCTTAAAACATGTTTTTATGCAATTATTCAGTAAATCTAATCAGCGTAGTGGGTGAGATTGGGGCCTCACCAGATCCTTTAAATTCACCTGTCTGTGCCCTTGGGATCTGTTCCGTGCTCCTTCTGGGGTCAGTGGTGCTCAAGTCATCCCTCTCCTTTTAGGTGCTTATCTGTAAGGGGGAATCACTTTTTGTTGATGCTGGATTGACTTTGTCAGTGCTGTGTTGACCCACAAGCTGGTTTTTGAGTGCTGCTTTGTGCACTTACGGCCCAGGTGAGAATACTGCTAGGCTGTCTCCCTGTTCAACAAATTCTGATGCTTTTGGTTGACTTCAGCCAAAACCGACTACCCGGTAAAGAGCTGTGAGTTTCTACAAGATTTGACAGCAAGCTACAAGTAGGACAGGGAGACTCTGGAAGTTTCCTAATCAGAGATGGTAAAAGGCATGTAATGTCACTTCACTTTTGTGGTGAAGTAACTTGTGGGGTGGTGGTGCAGGGAGAAACTGTGGCTGACAGATCCTGATCAGATGCAAGTGCCTTGTTTCTGTACCTTATGGCAGACTGCCTCATCCCAGCCAGCCAGCTTGTAGCTCTGCAGTTCAGACAATTTTAATAATTACAAAGCTGTAAATATTCCAGCTGACAGATGTGAACTGGAGTATCCCTCTGTTGTAAAAACATTTGAGACTCTAGCTCTGGGCTAGAGACAGTTAGTTAATTGAAAAACCCCCTCCCTCTTACATATGCTACCTACCTGTTAAAATTTTAATAGGGTTGCTCCCCTAAATATGCTCATCTAAGCTATGGATGAGACCTTTTGGAAACAGTTGCATTCTTATTACCTTTATTGCTGGACTTGATTCTGTGAAGTGCTGGGCCTTTCCCACCTCTGCTGGGGAGCAGGGGTTATAGGTTTGATTTTGAGCACCAGGGTTTCTAAGGGAGATGCTGAAGACTCCTAGTTCTACAACTTTTTCTAGGAAGGTGAAAAAGAACTATGATAACTGCTAATAAATATATAATCTTTAGTAAAGATTGGGTGCGGTGAAAGGAGCAATCAAACTCATTTAAACAGGAACCATTTGCCTCTTTAAAAATATTTAACTGCAAGAATACTGTTTTGCTTGGGATCATGCTGGCAAAAAGCATTAATTGTGAAGGCTTCTCATTTATTCTAGAGGGCTGCTGAGCTTTATTTTGTGTTGACCAAGAGCCTTCTGTGCAGCTCCCACATTTAAAGCCTTCCCTCACACAGCGCTTCCACATCTGAACATTGACTGGTCAAGAAGATAACGCTGCAATTGTCCCACGGCTGTGCTGGGGGGGTTGTCCCACTGTATTGGGGGCACCCCGATGTAGGTATTTCCTCATCAGGAAATGGCAAAGCACACACGTGTGCATAGGCTCTGCTCAGACGGCTCAGGGGAAAAAAAAAAAGGCAAAGGGTGGGAAATTAAAGTGCTGAATGAAGAATATGTTAGATAAGTGGAAAAGTAAAGGAGGATTTTGCCAAGCTGAGGCTGTCCTGTGGTATCTGTCACTTGGAAACCCAATTGCACGGTCAACTGCAATAGCATGAAAGCCCATCAGCCTAGTAATCTCCAGTTTGTAATTGATTCTGTTTCTACAAATGTTAGCTAAAGCAAAAATCTGCATTAAGGTAAGTGCTAAACATCCATCAGCCTGACTGATTAGCCAAAGTAGGAATTGCTGGAGAAATGCATGTTATTTGCCATCAGATTAAGTGAAGTTTTGCTTCCACAGTTGGAGAGCTGATAATTTGCTTGTGATGGGATCAGTTCAGTTTTCAGCTCTACTTGCTGTACAAACCTCAGTATTTAACGGAGCATCTTAACCCAGATGGGCAAAATTAAAAATATTTTCTGATCAAATAGATACAAAAACATGTTGGAAAAAAGCTTGAATTGTAAAGATTGGACAATAAACAGGCCAAACCCTTTATATAAAAAAGGCTGAAATTGATTTATTCATGGATTGTCTAAATCTTCTTTGATATTATTTCTTTTGTCCTGTATCTGTTTTTCTTTGCTGTTTTCTTTTCTTGAAGCTTGATCACCTGATATTGGTTTCCATTATTTTTTTAATGTAACCATGCTTTTGTGAACTGAGATGCTACATTCCATGACTACGAATGCATCCAGGGCATATATGCCTTTACAATATAATAATTAAATCGACTTAGCAGGGAGATAATATTGAATTTGAGAAACTCTTATTTTTTTTTTTAAGCATTCTGTAATGATTATGTGTGTCCATACGAAAATTATTCCTGGTCTGGGCAAAATCCGTCATTTGCTGATGCGGAGCAATTACATGGCAGATGGTATTACTTTCCTTTCTAGCTTATGTAACTCCACCAGACATCGTGAATTATAATATTCTACTCATACTTTAATTGAACATTCTGGTACTTAAAATTCACTTATAAAAATGTTCTCTACTAATCATAGTACTCTAAAGCTTAGCAAAAATTAATGCAAAAGGGTTATAAAGAGATTAAAACTTGGCTTTCTTTGTATTCTAGCAAGTACTTGTGAATATTTTTTTCTCTATTTGCTTGTCTCTGAGGTAAGCATCTTGCATATACCTCACCAAGAGATCCCACACAGAACAAGTCTTTAGTTCAGCAGGAGCCCTTCCCTTGGCAAAGTGCTCTGGGATTGCTAATGGCTGCTGGTGGCCAGGACTCTGCTTTTGGCACCATCAGTGGCCATTGCGGGGTGTGCCAGGCTGGCAGGTGGGATGAAAACAGAGCACACTTCAGTTACCTGAATCAGTGGTTTGATGCTCCTTCCTCAAAATGCCCAATGCTTAATCACCTAGGAAAGCCCTCTTGTTTCCAAGTTCCCAGAAAACATCCTTCCCCTACATACTGATGATTGGCCAGGTGATCCCTGGCAGCTGTGTCATTTATCAGCAGAACGGGGGAATTGGCCTGGCTGTGATCCCACAGGGCCAAGCCATGGTGGTGCTGAGGTCCTAATAAATGTCTGAGGCTATTTGTTGATCAGCCAGATGTTGCCCCAGATGCATCAGGACTTGGCAGGCTCAGACCTGGGACATCAATGGAGCAAAAAGAGCAGCCCCAGAAGCAGAAGGAATCTTCTTGAACAGATCTGTTTGTCTTGGTGGGACTCCTGTGGGAGCCTTGGCTTTGTCAAAACCCTTCTTTCAGGCAGTTTGAGTTCTTTGCTGAACTCGAACTGTGGTTGCACCCCAGAGTTGGTGCTGTGGTTCACCTTCCTTTTGCATCCTTTCTATCTGCTGGGACGTTCCTTTTATCGGAACTGTCTGTTCCCCAGAAACAGTAAGGCTGCTGTTTCCAAAGACTTTTCTCAAAATTAGTTGAAAGTACTCCTCAGGCTTGTAAAGAGCAGATGACAACAGAAATGCCCAGACTGGGCTCCTCCTGCTTGTTTGTGATTTCTTGCACAACTGGCAGAGTTGTTTCATCTCAGGCTTGCAAACCAGTTCTCTCCACCAGGGCTTTCCCTTCCCTCATGTGTAATTTGCCTCTCATGTGTGGCTGGGCAAGCCAAGTGGGAGCAGGGAACTGCAGTGGCAGGAATTGTGTCTGTGATAGTTTTGTCTGCACCAGCAGTGGAAAGAGCTGTAGCTCAGTGGGGTAACTCTAGTGACAATTACAGCTGACTTTTCTGGCCCAAGAAGGTTGATGAGACTTTGTGTAAGTACCTAAACATTTGGGTACATGTGAAATAAATAAAGTCACCAAACCAAGTGCAGTTTATTTGAGGTTACAATAGCTTAATTTCTTAAGCATTCTTATTAAAAAATGAGGAACAATTCAGCCTTTAATACAATGTGGAGCTGTGATTCATAGTTGGTGGTAGGAGAAAGCAGTGAACTAATTGCTTGGGTCTGGTCAGCAGAGAGTGAAGCAGCTCCCTTGTCTGTGATACCATGCCCCTTCCCTTTCTGATTATTCTCCAGCAAACATCCTGCAGCCCCATTCATAAAGTCCAGTAATGACACAAGAAATGTCAGGAGTATCTGCTGAAGGAGTGGGAGGCTGACAGAGCAGCACATTGTGAGCCTGCAGAGCAGCTCTGCGTTTCCTCTGGGGTTGTTTTCAGTTCTTTTGTCAGCTGATTACATGGTCTTTTATAATTTCTAATCTACAGAATAGAGCTATTTGCTTGTGGATTATGTGAAAGTCGCAGGCTTATGCAAAAGAAAAACAAAATAATCTGAAAGTGGATTCTCTTGGCAAAAGTTAAGCTTCATTTAGGTTTTTTTATCTAAAGGGGAGTTTAATCTAAGGGTGTGCAGGAAAAACCCAAAACTTCTGTCAGTCTTTGAGATTTCAACCTTGCGGTGTTAATTTACCAGCACCCTCATGGATGAGACTTAAATTACTTGTCTCTATTCAGCAAAATGTATTCTGTGCTTAAAGCTGTGCAAAACGTAATTGTGCTTAAAATTGTGTTGGTTTTATGTGTTTTGATAAATAAGAATAGCATTAAATATGTCCTAAAGTGCTTGTACAGGCACCAAATCATGGTGCAAGGTTATTACATTTACTGTCTCCTTTATTTGTTAATGAGAATAGCACATATATATCTGGATTTTTTTTAATGTCAGTCTGTGGAATTGGGGATTGTCTTTGCAGAAAGAAGGAACTGTGAGATTGGGATATAAACAATGTGAGCTGTGAGATGTCTTTATGCTGGTCCCCAAAATTGTTCAGGTGGATTTGCACTTGCAGTCCCTAGAGGGAAGTCTTGGTAGAATGTGTGTATAAATACATAAGAGGATGAGGTGAAATAAGCTGAAAATGGTGATAAGAAGCAAGAGTTTCTTATGGGTCTCAAGGCTGAAAGAAGGGCCTTGAGATGGGAGCTGGTGGAGACAAATGAAGCTCTTGGCAAGAGTGGGAGCTAAACCTAGTGTGAGGGATGTGAAATTCCAGCATGGATGGAGGAGGGAAGGGTTTGCTCAGCTGTATGTAAAACCTCCCTGAGCTCCTTGCAAGGCCTGCAGATGTGACGAGGTGTGTGCAGATGGCTGGTGCGATACGCCTACAATTTATCAATATGAACTTTGGAAGCTGGCTTAAGTCCCTCTCCTTAGCACCTGCAGCAGGCCCCCTGCTATCTGCTGTGCAAAGTGGGCAGATGTATATCCAAGAGGCACTCTTTATTTTTCTTGGGTCAACATTTCACACAGAGTTGTAGCAGGGTACTTTTGTTTGGTTTTCATCGAGCCCCTTATTATTAGCACACTTCTGTTGGGGGGTGAATGGTAATGCCAGAATAATGGGATCTGCAGTGGAGGGCTGCGACCACTGGGTTTGGCCTCCCAAGAAACCATTCTTGTGCTCCTGCAAGGGCAGTGTCAGGACAGAACAAACCTGCCAAGTAAAAAAGCAACTGAGTGCATGATGTGCCAGTGCAAAGGCGAGTGGTATTAGGGATAGAATTTGGATCTGTAACTAGAAGGAACCGACCCCAACCCTGAATATTCTGATAGCTTGTTTTTTCTATAAAAGCTTTAAAAGTTAGAGAGGAAGTCTTGTTGGCTTTGATAACTCTAAAGGAGGTGTCTCAAAAGACATCTCTGCTTGTTGGATTGATGTATTTGGAGGCATTAAAGAAACTTCTCTATGGTAAAACTTCAATTGAGAAAAAGATTCTCACTTCTGGTCTAAGATTTTCTGACTTGGACAGGAGTTAAATTTGCAAGGTTTGTGCTTCTTGTTATAAGAGAAGTGCTGTCTACTTAATATCCCTGTCGTCTGCAGATTAACCAGAAAAAATTCTCTTGTGTCACTAAAATATGAATTTCATAGTTCTCTGAATAGTTCTATTAATCTGGGGATCTGCCCAAGCCATCTAGATGCCTGTCCTATGTGTGCATTAATCCAGCACCCCAACAAGACTACGATTCAACATAAAGAAATATTCACCTTGCACAAACATTGTACAAAACATCTTCCATGACTGCCCTTGAGGAAAAAGTTAAAAGGAGCCACTTGCTTGGGGATGCACATAACTTCTTTCACCCAGTTAGAATGGGGCATTTGACTTCTGAAGGCACAAAAAAAGAATAAAAATCTGTCGTGTATGTTCTGCTTGCACTTCCTTTTAAATGCTTCTCTCAGAGTTTACCACTTACGTTTAATACCAGGTTATTGTCTCCAAGATTACTAAGTGGTTTACAGACTGTTTATGTAGGGATTACTGTATTTATTTCTTAGTTGATTCTCAGAATTTGACAACTGTGTTCCACAGTAATGCACAATTGTTTTTGCTGAAAATTAATCTGCATTATGAAGATCCAGTTCATAAATCCACACCTGCTCACGTTGTTTACGTGAAGTCACATATTTGGGTAGGAGCTTAGACTTGAGCCTGGAGCAGAGAAGTCTTTGCATGTTTTGTCTCAAGAAGTGAATTGTTAAACTGTGGGGTTTTTTCTTCTTCCCCCAACTCCTCACTCTATCCCCTCTACCCCCACCGTGGGGCTGGACAAGGTGTACCCTTGTAAGGCCAGATAACCCTGGTCTCTGACAGACGCTTTGGACCTGATTCTTCCCTTAGTGTTCTGTGGATCCTGAGTCTGACTGGCAGCCAGACACATGGATGGGAAATGCACTGTCCAGGAGACTCGGTTTTTGTCACTGTTCAATGTAGACAGTCTTTGTAATTGTCTATCTGCAACATAAGAAATCCACATTTCGTTCTTGGCTTAAAGATAGATCATAAGTAACAATGCACCATTGCAACCAACCCTGGAAATTTGGAAGCAAGTTGAAAAATAGGAGAGACTTCAGATCTTTTTGTGCCTGTGACCTTATTAGCTTTGCTTCTGGCTGCTGTGTCATACAGTGTCTTGATTTTTATACAGAGCTAAACTAAAACCAGAAGAACAAGAGAGTTAAAGATTTACCTTGTTGGTCCTTAAGATGCTCGTATTGCCATGTCTTGTCACTTTATACTGAATTATTGTGGTGAGGAAGATCAGTCAGATCTTTAATGGGAAGTTAATTTGATATAAAAGTACTTTTAGGGCTCCAAAACATCAGCATGTTTATATACATATACTTAAATATACCCTTAGTGTTCTGTTTCTTCTCCTTTGTCACCAGACCACGTCATTTTTTGTACTTAGAGTTGCTTGCTTTGCCAGGCTGTCCCTGTACAGCCCTCGTTTTCTGTCCTGCCAGTCAGCTTTGTCTCCTCACTTGTCACAGCTGCGGGAGCCTGTTTTCTTCCTACAGAAAATCTCCCCTCATCAGAGAGAGGAAAAGTTTGCCCTGCTTAGCAGAAGCTGCTCTGCCCCTGCTTTCGTTTGGACTTGTCCTCTAAATCCAAGAGACATCAAAGGTTTCCCCCTTGTGATGGAGGCTCCCTGGCCTGTTCTGAAATGAAACAATGGCTCGCCTATGTTCTGGGATCTGCGCTCCAAATGCGTCTGTCTGCCTGGCTAATGGGGCTCGGGCGTTTCTGCCATAAAGGACTGGTTGTTTTTTGCATAATAGGCTGGAACAGATATTCTGGGAGGGCACACCCTGACATACAGGGTAAGGCAAGAGAGTGCTCGTGGCAGCTGCGAATGTTTTGTTTATGAGATTAAAATCACATACAGTATTTGAAGAAGAAACTGGAATGAGCCGTATTGTGACAGTATTGGTTACAGACAGTGTTTTCTACAGCACCCAAGGGTGATGCACAAGTGTGAGTGTGCAGCATTTGCTGAGCCAATTTTGGCAGAACAGGTAGCAAACGCATTGAAGAACAGATTTCTTTCAAAAGTGGGTTGACCACCTAAATCGAGTCAGTGGTCCCAGGTGGTCTTGAAACTCTTAGTTTTAAAACTGAGAATGAGCAGGAATGCTGCAGCTTCACTGCTCTTTACACTTGGAAGATCTAGAGGGAGCTTGTTTGCAGACATTCTGCTGGCACTGTTCTCTGCTCCATTTTTAGAAGTCATGCAAGTCCTATTTTTAAAAAGGAAACCTACTTTTGAAAACCTAATTTTGTATTGCTGGAGCCTGATAGATTGTGCTGATGGAAAGTTCTGTGGTGAGCATACCCCTCTGATCACTGCTCAGTATCACATATTGCTGCTATCTGGCTTCCACCACTTGAGCACAAACGTGATCTTCAGAAACGTGGGGATCACTCAAATGGGAAATGCAAAACTAATCTGATGACAAAGATGTCTTTTTTTTTTTTATTACTTTTGGAATTTTTGTCAGGATACTTGTAGTTCTCCAAATAAGGGGCTTGTGGGGTATTTTGTGAGAAAAGATCAATTTTACAGAGCAAATTAATATTATTTTGCATGTTTTCCAGCTTAAAATGAAAATAATTCGTCAGAATAAAATTAAACCTGAGACTTAAAGAATGTAAGATAATAAAATTGGGAGGGACAGTATATCTCTTGCTGTTTGAGAAAGGACTTTAATAATGAGCGTGTCTCATGCACGTTCCATCAAAAAGGCATGCTCACAGCTGAGACTCATGCCTGGATTCAGGCAGATTTGCATCGAGGTCTGGCGTTAGAGCACTAAATATCCTCTTTGTGCTAAGCTTTTGTTGCCTTTTTTTGTCTCATCTGTACCTGAGGATTTCTATTAAACTGCAAAGTCATTGTTTCCTCTGTAGCTTGGATTCCTTCCTGCAAACAGAGATGCGCTGACTGGCGAGTGCTCGTGGAGCCGTGGCCGTGTCAGCTGGGGCACAATCGTTCACATCATCACGTATGTTCAGAGCCAGAACATTCCTGCTTGGCCGACTCTGGCTTTGACAACCTTTGTTCTTTTTGCGTGTGCAGTGTAGTGTCACAGGCAAATAAGGAAAAATTGCTTTTTAATAATACCTGTATGAATTGGAATGAAATATTGTCCTAATTCTATTTCAGTCACCCTGAAAAGACAATCCCTCCTGTCAGGATAGCGACACACTCAGCTAATGAAATACAAGATGCAAGGGTTGCATCATGAAGATGTTCCTCGTCATCTAAATAACCCCCAGGGCAAGCTAGAGGTACATAGCTGCCTTTGGGAGCTCCTCAGCTTTCTGCTGGTGTTCTTTAGGCTGTTATATCCTGGAAAAAGATTTGTTTCCTACTATTCAATGTCTTTATTTTCAGATCACTTTCTGATGACTACTTGTTTGCTGATTCCAGGTCTGCCTATGAAGGTTCATATTACTTCCACAGGATGGAGATAAATTATTTCTGTTGCCTCTTTATATCTTGCATGGGGAGCACTATCTGAAGTTATTCTGAGTTGTTGTCATAATTCACAAGAGAAATGTGTGTTAGCTTTGGGGTGTTCTGCCCGAGCACATGTGGGAATGTAAATGGCCTGGGTGAAAATGCTTTCTGCAGCAGAGCAATTTTATAATACCTTTAACTGCTTTGATTGCTGCTTTTTGGGTACAGTGATGGCAGCTATTCTGGAAAATTAAGTTTGAAAGGCAAAAATCAATGAAGGCCCTTCCTATGTTAAAAACAGTTTCTCAAATATTTCTGAGGTATTTGGTAATGCTTCCCTGTTTCTTCTGTAGGCTTTAAATCAAATCTGTGTTAGGTGACACAGCCTTGCTGCAGAGCAGCCCTGGCTTTTTGTTTGCTTGTCACTGCTAGTCAGAGAAGAAGAATTTATTGATGTGGTACAGAAGTGGTTGATTGTTGCTTTAGGGAACTGGTCCATTCTTAGCCCTCAGTATAAATGCTGTGAACATCTCCCTAGTCCTGCCTTGGTCCAGTAAGCAATATTAACAGCCTTGTGCTATATGGCAAGTGACCAGTGTGTACTTCCCTTCAAGGTCTAGTGGACACCAGAGGCAGAAGCATTATGGGTCTCTCCCATCTAAACATATTGTCACCTATGGCTGATGTCCAAAGGGTCAATCCAAGCTATCAATTTTAGGTTTCTTCTTCTAATCTCCCCCTCTTAAAATATCTTATGAATACAAAGAGGTAGAGGAATCCAATTGTCCCCAAACAGACCAGACAATGTGGGTTTGGGATGATGTGCTGCTGGAGTGTAAAACAGGTATTCTTCTCTTCCCACACTGCTTGTTAACCACTTTGCAGAGCACTGGCTTGAAGTTTGCCAGTTCAGCGTCATTCTCATTTCCCTGATCCCATGTACTGGTGTGCTTGGCTCAGGAACAGGACATGGCATACAGGCCCCCTCAGTTTAGCCACCCAAAAATTAGGCACCCAGTTTCAGGGAGCTGGATGTGCTTCTGTGGCAGCTGGTGATCAGGGCTGACCTCCTCTAGAGGTTGCCTTGTCCCAGCCTGCAGCAGCCAAGGTGAGAAAAGTCCCATCCCGGTCCTTTCTCCAAAGGGTTTGTCTCCTCCGTTACAGCCCCTTGGGCTCTGCTTGTTGCTTTGGAGGTGGGACGTGGCTGAAGCCATGTTCATGGACTAAGTGCAGGCAAAAGCCACGCTGAGCTGGGGAGAGAGCACATCTAGGGAACTGGTTGTTTAATTTTGTGAAAGAGGTCTTAGGACAAAATTTTTGCCATTGAAAAAAACAATTTCTGATCTGAGCTTTTATCATCTGCAAATGTAAACATTTGTAGTCCTGAAGAGTGGCTCCATAATGGCTTCAACTTCGCTAAATTATTACTCTTTTATTGTCCTTTCTCTGTCCTTCTACCCCTTTGCTCTGGCTTAAATGTTCATCTTTGAGCCAAGTTGCCATAGGCCCAGAGCTCAACTGGGTGAAAACCAGCTCACCCCAAGATGGTGGAGGGAGGGTTGTGTGGCAGCTTTGGGAATTTGGGTTTGAGAATGGAATCCTTGTCTTTCTGAATTCACACGTGAAAAAACCCCTGAGGGTGGATTGTTGGGATCGGCAAGGCTTTAGTTGCCAGTACAACTGCTTCTCTTGCAAGAAGCAAAAGTTTGCATCCTGCCTGCCTGGACAAAGGAGTCCTTCAGGTGATGCTAACAGGGGTCACCCACAACCTGCTCAGTGGCCATCAGCCACCTTGGTCTGGTGTCCTGTGCTGCTCAGTCTCTGACATCAAAGTGAAGGCAGAACGAAATGGCCACTGTTTTCTGAGGCAGGGAAGTCAAGATTCTCCACAGGTGATATTCACTCCCCTTCTGACTAACCAGTGGGTTGTTTATAGGCATGTTTTTCTCTCCCTGCTTGATGATGATTCTAGAAGGGTCTTGGAGAGGTCCCTCCTGGTCGATGCTGAGGGGTAAGGAGGACAAGGGATGGAGATGTGATGCCTTATTTGCACTGGTCACTCACTGGCCTTGGGCATGCCAGCCTGCAGGCTTCCTTAAATGCAAGCTATTTGCTGAATTCTGGTGTAGTTTTTTTGTAGACTGGTCTAGCCAAGAGGTGTTTTGTCCCAAGGAGGAGGGAAAAATGCATCTGCAAAGTCTGCAGGAGCTGTTATGGAGGCCTCGACTTCAGATCTGCCTGTACCTGTCACAGAGTAAACAAAGCGCCCTGGGAGGACTCGGGGTTAGCTGAACACCTTGGTCACACACTAAGCAAACTATCCCCCAGGTGTGCTTGCAGAACAGACTCTCCATCAGCGTCCTGTCATGCACAAAATGTTTATCCAATTTGTCAAGATAATCTTTCTTCAAATAAGCTCAGGTCCTAGGCCTCCAAATAGCCCAATTTCAAGCAGTATAAAGTAACTCTTTTTTTTTTTTTTTTTTCTCCTTTGCTTGCACTGCCCCCCTAATTTTAAACACTGTGTCAACTTTTCCTTGGCTTTAAGCAAACTGAAAGTAATTATATCATTCTCAAGTGAGTTATTTTCTGCCTGAGTTAGATGATTTGTAAGTTACTTCAAAATGCTCCCAAGTTGGGGTATCCCTTTCCAAACACACATTCTCAGATGCCTTGTGAAGCTGAGCTCATCAATGACCCAACAATATGTTTATACTGGCACACATAATTGATAACTAATTTATAAAGAAATAGAATTTGGATTTCCCTCCCCTCTCCACTTAATGGCAGCTTCACCTATGGTTCTGGATTTCCCTCAGGAATTTAAAAGAGCCTGTACATTGTCATTTTCTGCTGGAAGATGTCAATACATTTTAAGTCTATGCTGAAGTATGGATTAATAATAGATCAGGTGTTGCTGCCTAAGACAATTTTCACTCTTTCTTTTGACAGACAACAGAGTTTCTTAGTTTTGTTGCATACCAAATATTACTTCTGTGATCGTTCAGAACTGTCAGATGGAAGGTAATTTGTGGTTTTCCCCCCCCCCAGCTCCCACAAAGAACTTGGTGTATATCCAAAAATAGAAACATAAATCATCTTTTTCATTTTTCTCTCCCCCAATATGTTTCATTCATTGATTTCCTTCCCCGCCTCTCAGCCCAGGTAAGATACCAGAATCTGCCATTTCCTTTTCACTTAAATTAAGGTGGACCCAAACTTTATGTATTTCCTTACAGTTCTTTGCAGCTAGGATCCTTAACGTAAAGGGGCTGCTGTACTTGCTGTTTGATTTTTAAATTTGGTGGGTAAAATACTGTTCTAGAGCCAATGGCAATGTTCCTGTGGGCAAGATGTGGACAGTGGGTTAATGGGGAAGCTCGCAGGGGGAGTTGAGTAGGAGCCCTGTATGTTCTTGCCTTGCCTCTCAGCCCAGGTCAGGGCATGCACAGCAGCTGGTTTTGAGCTTTGCATTAGAAAGACTGTGTTTAAAACCTGACTTTTAAAGGGCGTTAAGCGGCACTAATCATTATGATAATGACGCTTATTGTTTTGGGAAGAAATGCTGTGTTTAAGCAGACTGGTGATATCCTATTTATTTTTTGTGGAGGGGAAATGGTAAAATTTGCCTTTAAGGCAGATTGTGAATTGGAAGAGGGAAAAAAAACCCAACTTCATTCTTCATAACAGCCATATCCCTTTGTTCCCTTTTCATGGATTCCTGCTGCATTTAATTGGTCAAACTTTGATAAGCAGTAGCCCCCCTAGATACCTCTGACAGGGCCAAGGGGATACAATGGGTAAGCAGATTTGGAGTTTTGATAGTGTTCTCTTTCTCCCCCATCAGTCAATTCTAGATGTTCATAAAAATAAATATTTGGATGACAATATGGCAAAAAATATATTATAGGGTTAAAAAAAGTCTAGAGCTGCTATAAATATAAATATTGTTATATTTACACAAGTAAGGGTTGTGATAGCCCATAAATAGCACTTTATTAATAAAGATTGCCATTATGCAGCTGAGGACCTTGAAGTGCTTAACAATTCATTAAAGCCTCACAACCCTTCTGTATTATCAATAAATGTTATGATTATATACTTATTCTACAATAGGTAAATGGAGACCCTGTGCACTTGAGTGAATCTTTTTTCCTCAAGGTCACATAATGACTTGGTGATAGAATTCAGGAATCTTTACATTACCACCTGAGACTGCTCCTTAGAAAATTCATTTTTGGCAAAGAGAGGGGGAAAGAAAAGGGTATTCATGCTGGTGTCAATACAGCTCTTCTGTCTGAGGAAGCATTGTCTTTGGTTCCTGTAGAGTACATATTGGATATGCTGCTCAGGGCTTTTTTTTGAATGGTAAATTCATCTTTTCTTGCATTGCCAGTCAACTAATTGCTGTCTGTGCAGCCTCACAACTGTTCTAAGTTTGTTCTGTATAATTTTATTTCTGCTCATGCTCTCTCATGCTTTTGTTTGTATAAGTTGGTTTGCACATTATACAGCACTTGTCAGACTCATTTGCAGGGAAATAACTGGAGAATTGTGCTGCATAATATTTTGAGTGAGAACAAGTCAGTCTTCATCTGGTTGATTTGATAGTCTCAGGAATCACTTTGCTTGTTGCCAAAGAGTGAAATCCAGCCCGTAAAAGGGTGTGAGCAGGCACAGGCTCGATAGCCTGAGCAAAATTGAAACAGCAGCATGTCAGAACTAAATTTGGATTTTGCAGAGGTAAGTTGCATATTGCCTGAGTCATCAAAGGCAGCAGGAACCTATTGCTTTTGGGTAGAGCAGAAGCAGCTTTCTCCTTCCCAGGTACCTCTAAAGCTCTCTATAAAAGGCCTCCTTTCTGGGTGGCAGCATGGCAAGGTTCATGTTACTCTCTGACAGACTCCTTTGTTGGCCTCGTGCAAAGAATCTGTTCCACTGCCCTGTGAAAATAATGATCAAGTATTCCCAGAAATCATTAGCCAGGAACTATTTCTGGCAAAAGAGAAGTGTTGCCTGAGTCTATGCTCACGCAAAAAAATTGTCAAATACACATGGCCAACCCCAAATATTTATGATTTATGAGCCAGATCTTTCAAAATAATGGAAATAAATTTAAAATATTACTTTGTTCACATCAGCACAGATTGAAAATAGGTCCCTTGTAAGTAAAACAGATTCTCAAATAATGCCAATATTCTAGAAACTGGAGTGCTTATGAAAATTTTGTGGGTTTTTATCGGGTTATCACAAATATTATAATAAAATTCTAAGCTTTGGCAACAATTACGTTGTTTTGTGACTGCTTAAAAAAAAAAAAAAAAACAAACACTAACTTCCAGGCCAATCAAGTCATTTACATTTGTGGCATTTTTCAAAAGCAAAACTCTACTTATGTGTGTTCTTTTGCAACAGACCAAATTGTGCTCTTTTCTCATGTGTAAAAAATTAGCTTTTCCCCCCACAATATTTCCAGGCTATTTTTATCGGGAATGTATCCTTTCAATTTTCTGTAGTTTTAGAATAATAAGGATATTTTCATTTCCCGAATTTTTCTTGCTGGCCTGGATAGAATGTGCTGCTATTGACCTGTTCCAATTAAGGCTTTGCAGTATGAACATCACCATTTTACAGTTATGGCAAAAACAAAGCTCAATTCTGCCATGTGCAAACAAGCCATATGGTTGCCAATTGTGCTAAAGAAAAATCTGTGACCTGTGGGCTCAATCAGGGTTTAAACAGTTATGAATGAGTCTTGCTCTAATGGTATATGGTCAAGTTGCTAGCAGTGCTCGTTGGACAGCTCTGGACAAAACAGCAGAGTACAGAGATGGAGCTTTGACTCTGACTCACATTTTTGTGCAAAATTAAACTAAAGAAGCTGTGGTTTCTATGAAGCATTATGACAGGAGGGTGTCTGGGCTTTCTACTTGTATATTTGTTTTCTAGAGCAGTTGGGCTTCTGTCATTTAAGTCTGAACTCTGCTGAAATGGGAAGTAGTCATATGTTGTTAGAATATAAGAAAATGCCTATGTTTTTCAATCTTGCTTTCTCCTTCTTCAGTTAGAGGTGATTTTCTTACTAGTATCTAGTTATGTTTGAGGAAAATCAGTGTTTCAGTTTTTTTCCCCCTTTTTGCTGAGTGTGTATCACATGAGGAACGCAATCAGACAGCAGTGGTTCTCTGGAAAAAGCTCAACCTCATTTTGCAGACTCAAGAAGTTCAAGTAATTCCAACAGCATGCAAATGTTGGTGCTTAACCAGGAATTGTCTCCGAACCTTTATGTTCATTGCTGCTTCTTGATTGAGCATTTATGTTGTTGTATGGTAGATGAAAAGGTTGCAAGATAATTCCTTACCACTCTGGCAAGCTGTGATCTTGGGTGTAGAGGGAATCATCTCTCTTATTTTGTCAGTGCTACTCCTTTGAACCCCTGGCTAAAAACTATAATAAAGATCTGTCTCAAAAGGAAGGTCATCAGGCAAGTGCTGAGACTTCAGGAAGTCTTAAGCAAACCTACGGAGTCTTTTTGCCATTCTATTGCTCCATCCTGAGCCAGGTCCTTCCTTACTGGTGTGTGCTGTAATGAAAATGCCAGTGCTGTTCTGACTCCTGCTGCTCTAATGTGCCTCTCCCTGGCCCTTGCACTGAATGCTGATTATTGCCTCAGCGGTGGTGCCTTACACTGCGTGGAGCCGTGGAGAAGCAATGGTCACGGAGTCTGAATGAAAACGTGGCTCAGTCTAATCCTAGAGGCAGTTGGATGCTGGATGGGAAATATTACGTTGGGGAAGGTGAAAATGTAGCAGCTCAGTTTGGCCACATACTTCAAACCCAGATGTTTGACAGCTTTGATATGGGCGCTTCCCCCTTGTAAAACAGCACTTTCTGATACTTATAATTTATTTACCTGGCTGTTGCTATTGGGAGCCTGTTACAAGAACCATAGGGCACAAGGGTGTTGCTCTTTTGCTGGACTCCACAATGCAGGATGCATTAAAAATGGCTGGTGTAGAACGAGGGAGAACTGCATGGAAGCTTAAGTAAAACTGTTCCTAGAAGTCTTTCTCATGAATTGTCTCAAGGGCTCCAGCTGCTTGAAAGATGTGTCCCAAGTGCAAACTTATTCTCTAGGAAGGGAGCAGACATCAGATCTTGGCAGGCTAATGTGCAAACTCCTTAGTATCTACATTAACTCTTTAGCTGCTAAGATTAATTTTTTCCTCTTAATTGTTGTCAATGCTATCTTTGGAAGAAGCTGACAGAAATTTAAGTTACTCAGGGAGTTTGGTTGTGAAGCTCAGGTGCACGAGGTGAAGTCTTAGAACTGATTGCATAAAGCTAAAGCGTAATCCTTCTGGGTGAGACAGTTTTGGCTGTTATGTTCTCCAGCCAATGCAAACACATAAACTATAGAAGCAGCTTCTTGATCATGTGTTATTTTTGTAAATTGCCCATTGGCTTTAATGGTTTTCCAGGAACTCTTTGGTTTTTTGCTCTTTTCATGAGTTGTTGGACAGGGTCTGTGCTCCAGAGGCAGCAAGAGGCTGGACTTTAAGTCAAAATATTCAGATTTGATTTCCACCCTTGCCCTGCATCATTAAAGACTTGAGGAGCTATCCAGCTTTCTTGGAGATATTCAAAGCTCAAAATTCACTGTCCTTTGATGAGATTCTTAGAGGTCTGTGGTGTTTCTGAGGTGTTGGTTTTTTTAAGGGTGGAGGGGGTCGCTCTTTTTTTGAGCATGTATTGTGTAAGTCAAACACCCACAATTACTAGAGATATCAATAGGGGCCTATAATTGTTATAGGTGGTTATTACCTCTTGAGGAGTGTTCCTCAAATGACCTAAGAAAAGTAATTTGGAGTAATAACTGTTTCCGTTTCACTGACAGAAGTTTTAATCTTGCTAAAGAAGAAACAGATGTCTGGTTTGGCATCGGTAGGTACAGTTCTGCCCATAGAGGAAGCCGTAATGTGGCCTCAACAAGAAAAGAAACCATGCAGTTTTAAGCAGATTAGATAATTGAGATTAGCCCTCTGTGATCTTGCTGTGTTTTCATTTATTTCAAAACAGTCTAACACAGAGCATGTTGAGCAATCAGTTGAAAATCACGTGCAAACACTGCCTAAGTACCGATAAGGATCGTGGAGGTAAACAATGAATTCCTACTAATGGCTAAGTCACCAAGGTAAGATCAAGTCTAAATACACACCCTTAGTTAAATATAATTTCATTAACTCAGGTTACGTGGCTTTAGTAAAGGGTTTTCTCCTCTCCCTGCTCTCCACTTTCTGATGCTTGTCAAATGAATTGCATACAGCCAATCCATCATTTTCAACTTTGTTTGTCTGTACCAGAGATGTGTTTCGAGCTGAGCAATAATCCAGTATAGTTCTCACAGCAAATCAACCCTAGATGCATGTGGCAATGCTGGTTAGGAAAGCACCATTTCAGTGCATTTTGTGTACGACATTTCTGTATCTGAATTCTATCAAACACTATCTTATTCCAATTAAAAAAAAATATGGTATGCTGTATTGTAAATACCCAGATATCACTTTATTTCCCATTTAGAAGGTGTGCAGGTTTTGCTATCATGTTCTTATTGCAGGGGTTAAAGAGTTTCTAATACCCAGTTAACATTATGCAGTGTGTGCTATGCTCTTCGTGCCATTCACTCATCCCTTTTCATCATCTCCCTTTCCAGAATTCTACATAGCTCTGTTGGGATTTTTGTTTACGTGGAGCCGGGTGGTTTTTGGCTTCCCCCACAATGCTTGACAAACAAGTTCAGTTATTTCAAGTATTAGCAGTTTATCACTGATTCAACTTTTTTTTGGAAAGTCCTAACTTGAGTAATCTGTTATTTATATCTCAGAATCTGGCTCTCTGTGTAAGACTTGCTCTTCCTTTTTGTGATGTCTTATGTCCTTTTTTCTTCCCATGCAGTCTTTTTTTTTTTGATCAGTTGTCTTTCTTTGGGTTTCTGGCCAACCTTCCTTCTAAAATATTTAAATTCCCTTTTGTAAAATATTCTTCTATTTAAGCTTCTAATCAACAATGCAGCAGGTGACAACAGGCAAAAAATGTGAGGACTCTTTTCCGTAGGGAGATCTTGCTTACAAGTGAAATGTTTCTATTTTAATATTCCTCTCATCCTCCCTATTAAGTTCTACAGGACCAGTTTTCTCTTTTTAGCACAGCTGAAGACTTTTCACCCTGGTCAGGACTGCCAACTGGTCCAGCCCCAAGGAGACAGCAGATGACAATAAATAATAGCAATAATTGAAGCATCCATGGCAGTGGATTTAGAATTTATTGGCTCATTTATCAGCCTACACAGAAAAACAGGTTTCCTTGCTGCCATAGTAGCAGCCTGACAAGGGCCAGTAATAGATTCTTCAGAGGGAATACAATAAAACCCATAGTGGGAACATATGGGCTCCCCTGACTCAAAAGAGAATGGGAAAAAAAAAAAGTCCTGTTAATAATGATGCATGATTTGTTTTATTTCCTGAAATTATGGAAGTTCTGTATACCAATGGTATCTTGTGATGATGAGTGCTGTAGGTGCTTGTTCTTTGTCCGAAGGCTGGACCTCTTTGTGTTAAGCAAACACAGAAAACAAAAAGTGAATTGCCTCAAAGAGCTTACAGCCTTGGAGGAGAAGTGCAGGTGGATAGGAAAAAGTGTAAGAATGTTATGAGATTCTATTGACCAACACGAAAAGGAATGCTCACAAAATGTGAGTTGTCAAAGCATCACCTGTGATTTTTGCTGAGATGGCTGGGAAAGGACATGAATGTTCTAACAGGCTTGCAGTTGCTTGCAAGGAAGCCCCACAGAATGCAGAGGTGGTGTGGTTGAAATCATGAAGGTGTGTATTTTTTTGTTTGTTTGTCGATGTAGCAAATGTTTTTCAGACTGGTATATTGGAATGATGATGAAGCAGAAGATGGGGTAAGTGATAAGGTGTGAAACACCTTGCCAAGCAAGACAAGCTTATGTTTGAAGTAATAGAAAAGACGGTGGTATGGTCAACAGTGAGGACAGGACAAAACTGTGAAGGGAGAGAATTTAATCCAACTGCTTTGGATGTGGTCTATTTTTTAAAATAACTATCCTTCAAAGGTATCCTAACAGTAGAAAAGGATTCAATTTGGAACAGCAGGGAGATCTGGAGTAAAGATATGGCTTTCTAGGGCCATTAAGATACGTTGAATTTGTGAATAAGAGCATTTTTGTAAAGGAAGGCAAGGCAGGATAAAACCTACCCATCTAAACTCTGTCCTCACTCTCTCTTGGCTTTCATGGTGGCACACCGGGAGAGGACAGAGTTTTCCATCGGATGCAGCAAACTATGCATTTAAACATGTTTTGTTTAGTTATGCAGCCTTTTAACTTCACTGATCATCTCTCTGCTCTTGTATTGCAGAAGAAGTTGTGTGAAGTACCCAGTTTAATCCTTTGCAGTTCATTATGTCTTAGTTTTTATTTGCTTTTTCACTAATCTAAAGAGCAATCATCTCAAGATGGCAAAGTAAGAAAAGCAATTGTGAGCACTGTGATACATAAGTAGTGCATGGGAAGGGGCTGAAGGCATCCATTATTGCTGGTAGTCTGATTTGTTTCTTTAATCTCTTTCATCTCTTTGCACTCAGTGCCCTTTTCTTGCTCGGGAAGCTGATAGTTTACTTTGTTTCTAGATCTATGCCATAGCAGCTACAAATGCCTGCTGTACGTTTTCTGTTCAGAATTCTGACATGAGATATTAAGGTTTCTAGGTGTGTTGCTATTACTGTTCAGAGAACAATCTAAACCTACAGCAATTCCTGTATTTCTGTGAAGTGTGATTGGAAAACACTGCTTAGTTTTTGCTTGCATTTCTGTTTGCAACGTTTAGTCACTCACTGAATCTTACAGTTTGTGTTGACACTTTCTCTGATGGTTTGCACTTTTTTTAAAGCCCTCCTGGCTCGAATAGGGAAATGTCACCTTGCTAACTCTGCACTGTGGCAGTGAAGTACGTCTAAAGATCATTGGGATGGATGTCCCTACGGATCTGGCACAGCATCTCCAGAGAGTGCAGTATCAGTCTGCTGAACAGTAATGATTAAATAAATACATGGTAAGTTAGCAGAGCTCTGGCTCACTGTGACAGAAAGGATGCAAGGAAGTCCCCTGTCGTTTGTCTGGAGCTGTGTTGCTCCACCTGTGAGAAAAGCAGAGCAATACAAATAAACCACTTGCCTCCTTTAAGGCATCTTGGTTTGCTTAGCTGCCTCTCTGCTGAGTTAGCCCCTCTCTGAATTGTGATCTAAGTCTGCTATTCCAGGTCTTACTGCCTCTTTGCTTTCCCAAAACCAGAGGCAGGCTTAGCATAAAGAATAAAGCTGGGTTTGATAATAAATAATGGGAAATTTCCAAGGAAAGCAACAGAAGGCATTTTTAAAAAAAAATCTTTGTTTTCAGATGAAATAAAAATTTATTCTGTTTGTATTGAAATAAGGAGAAAAATACATCTTTTAAAAAATTCTGTCCAGGGGTTTAAATCTGATCATGAATCCCAGCTGTTGACTCCACAGCTCATAGTTTAAGAGGCTCAAGAGAAGGCAGCGTGGAATAGGAAGACTGAGTGACAAAAATGTGTCTGGGGTGGGAAGGAGATGCACATTGCCAAGTGTTGGCTCTCTGATGCCATGCAGGAAAATACCATCAGTGTGTACTAAAAGCAGTGTGAGGGTCATGTGATGTTATATCCCAAACTGCACTTCATGAAGTCACGGAGCAGGTTTGTTGTACCAACAAGCTCGTCCCAGTCCAATCCAGGCAGGTGGCAGCTTTGGCTGCTCCAGCGGGAAATGGGAGGCTCTGACCTGCTCACGAGGTTGGGCTGGTTTGGGATTTGCATCTGAGGTGGGAGGCAGGGGTGTGGTGCCTCATGAAGTTTGGCCCAAGTTTTCTTTAGAAAGTGTGGCTGATCTTACATGATGGATTTCAAGGAAGGCTTATTTTAGTGGCATTTTTAGTATGTTTGGCTGAGATTGGAAAAGGATCCATTTGCAATTAAATCCAGCCCACCAGGACAACTGAAAGACCTTGTCTTTCAGTAGTTAATCCCACCTCTGATGTCAGATTGCCTTATCCTCTTTATAAATTCCACCTGTCCAATGGCACACGGTTTTACATTGCCCAAACCTTGGACACCTGAGGACACTGGGGAAAGGGGACAAGTTAAATAATCAGAAATTTTGGAGCCTGTTTTGGGTCTGTCCAGAGTGAGATGGAAAATGAGTGGGAAAAATTCATGGTGTTTTAGAGCAGCTCAAAGCTTGGCAATTGAGCAATGATAGCCAAGTCACTTACAGTATTTGCAACCACTGGCCAAGCGAGATTATTATTGTATCCATGAGCAACTCTGCAGATATGCCTGGGTCTTGTGAACCTGAGGCTGTGGGAGCAGCAAAGGAAAGTTAAACACCGAAGAACAGCCAGGTGCTGTTGCTAGCAAATGTTTCCCCAATAATTAGATCACCCTGTGGTGGGGACAGTGGAGCCAGATGGTGCAGGAGAGAGTTCCCATTGTTAAAAACTGAGAGGCAATGCACTTTTACAATGAATTTCACTTTCCATGTCTCTTAACTACAAGATTTTTTTTTTTCCTCTCTTTCTATGTTATCTTTTGGCAATGCTGACAGTTTTCTTTTATTCATTTGGAAGTATTTTCAACATCACATAGTTGTTTATTTAATACGTCTCTAGTGGCTCAGCAGATAATAGTAAGTCAGAGCGAATATTTGCCTTCTTTCTGAAGCACTATTCCATTCAGCACTTCTAGCACTCCAGCAGTTTCAAATGAGCAGCGTAACATTTTAATTTTTCTTTACTTTGGACATTCAGTCACTCTAGAACAAGACTATTCCTCATGTTCTTCCTCCCGTTATTTTTTCTTTCTCATCAATTTGTGAATATCTTTATTACTCCTTTCAGATTTTTATTTGACAGGTTGGAGTGACCCAATGGAAAGTTCCACTCGCCCTCCCCAGGAGGCTGCTGAGTGTCACAAAAGTACCTCTGGGTTTTGTTATGACACTCCCAGTCCTGCCACTAGCAGTACCAATTAGTTGAAAAGAGGACAGCAAAGTCTATTAACAGGAAGAGAAAGGAACCCCAAATACTACTTCCCTGCTGTGAGAAAACTAAGCTGTGTTTATTCCACCACTCATCAAGGTGTTTGTTTAGGGATGGATTCCAAAAACTTCTTGGCACAGCTTCTGCCAAAGTCATAAATCTAATAAACTTCTGGTGACTGCTGAGCACTGAAACGCTGAAAAACCCTGTCCCCAACAGGCACCTATGGAGGCAGTGGGGAAGGCTGTTCACTGCTTATTTAGTGCTTGTGCAAACTAAGTCTCTCTGAAGAGATTCAGAAATACTTCCTTCACTTTTCAGACACAAAATTTACCCCCAGCTGAAGCTACAGTGTTTGTTAAATGTCATACTTTTTGACAGCATACTGCTTCATACCTCAAGTATGATCATAAAAATATCTTCTGGCCCAAACAAGATAGTTTTATTTTGTATCTAAGCATCCCTTCATTAGAACCAGATCAGGAATTCACTGTATCTTGGAGAAGAGGTAGTAAGGGAAACATTCTTCAGATGGCAAGGGTTATTTTTGTACTTAACTGGGATAGTGCACATTACATCAGCCAGAGCATTTCTGTAAAGGTCTGCCAAGTCCTAAATTTTCAATAATCCCACTTCCTTCTCTTGAAATTGAAAAGGTAGTGACTCCCCTGGGAATGCATGTCATTTCAGCATTCCCGTTGACTGTGTATTCTGAAATGCTGCAGTCTGTTTGCTTAGTAATCCCCTTGTCTGTGTAAGTTGTTAGGGGTAACCAAAGGCAGCTGATTACTTAATTGTATAAGGCAGGAAATGGGGTTCTTTCATTAGTTCCCATAATGTTCTTGAGAGCAACCAGTATTCTGCCTGACTGAGTTTTCGATCCTTTAATTCAAAAGATATACTTTCCCTTGGCATACTCAGTGACCCTTTATCCTGATAGGCTATTTACTGAATAAATTGAATATTTTAGTTTAAAAAAAAAATGAAGCCTAAACTTTCTAAATAAAAGAAATCATTTTCTCTCATTCTAAGACAAAATATGTTCTATCCAGAGAAGAAATACAACATGTAAGATCTTCATGTCACTTTGCATTTTTTTAAGGTCATTGTTGGTGCATTGGGGTGTTTGGTTTGGTTTGGTTTTGTTTGTTTTGTTTTTGTGTGTGTTGCTTGGACTTACAGGGCCCAAATAGCAAAAGAAATATTACTATCAACTTGTCACAGCTTTAAAAATCTGCTTTTATTCAATGTTTCATGCTTAGGAAGACCCTTCTCATGCTAATGATTTGCTTCCTTTTGCTGAAATTGTAACAGAGAGCTTGGGATCAAATTCTGCTGTTTCTGTGTCCTGGCAAACAGTTGTCAGAGGTTAGACAGTCCCCAAGTCTGTGTTTTGCCATGTGTTTAGGGGTATGTACAAAATCCTGGACAGCACTGTTGGGGGCTGTGGCTCAGGTGTGTTCCCCTTTCCTACCCCAAACCCACTCAGTGAGTGGGAGTGTGGAGCTGGCACAGGGTATCTGCTCTTGCTGTGCTTGTGACTGTGAGCAGCCAGGGAAGAGAGGTACAACTGCAACCTGATCTTTAGGAATATCTACTTATCTCATTAAGAAAGAAATAGCAGGACTGCTTCATTTGTTGGTGTGGGTTTTTTTCCTTCACTCTAACTTGAGTTGCCCACAGTCATGCATATATTAGTGATTTTTGTAACCTTTAAATAAAAATGTGGTAAAGGTGGAAAGGAAGATCTTATTGCTTAGGATGAGAAGAAAGGTGCAGTTATCTCCATTATTAGCTTTCCAAAGAATTTCAATGATACTTTTCCTGTGCCTTGTTGGTAATTAATTCTTTTCAGTACATGTGTATGACCTGTGTTTGATGTTGGTGGAGAACAGAAGCAGCAATTGCCCTCTGCTGCCATTTCCCAGGTGTAAATAGTGTTCCTGTACATCTTGTTGGTTCAAGTAGAAAAGCAATGGGGAAATCTGGGAGCTATCCGCATGGCTGTGGGCAATTTCAATACCAGGTGCCCCATGGTTCATACTGCTCAGCCGTGAGTTGCTTGAAAAAAAAATAACTCCAAAGCCCTTCTGCCCCAGATCCCTGCTCCACCACTTTGCCATTCCCTGTAACCAGTGCGGGGGCTTGTCCAAACCAGATGCCAGTACTCTGTGTGCCTGCACTGGTGCTTGACGTGACGCAAGACATTTTGGGCATAGGTTCAGGAAGGACCAGCGTTTCCTCCTTCTGTCACACATCATTCACAATACCTGTTTCTGCCACTGAAGGGATATGTTGTACTCATAAATTTGTAGACTTTTAAAGCATGAAAAACACAATCTAATAAAATGTCCATTGACTGTATAGGCATAAATATCTCTTATAAGATATTCTCTAACCTTTTGGACAGTTGGCCTGCTACATCAAAATCATGCAGGTGGGTGAGATCTGCAAGGTTGTTCCAGGTGGAGAGGAATATAGTTTGCACAGAGGAGCCTTAATCACTGAGCAAAGGTGTTCTCCTAGTTTGGACTGACCTGAGAACAATTGTACCTGTGTGCAGTGTGTCTTAGTGGACATGGAAAATGTGAAATGAACTGTGAAAAATGTTTGCAAAGCACGCTGAATTTCAGTGGACTGTGGTAATAATGCCCTGCTATTGAGCCTGTGTGTTATTTTCCCTCGATTTGTAAGAGGACACTTTTGCTGGTCTTTGGCCCATATTGACAGAAGGCAGAAGACATATCTATAATGAGGTGCTTACTTTGGATCTGATTTAAGGCTCATGGCAGCTGATGAAAATCATCAGGTGATTTAAATATCCTTTATATAGATACAACAACCATTTTTTTCTTAAAATGTAGGGATGTCTAAAGTAGTAGACACTGTAGAACCACGTGAACACATTTGAGTCTAATAATTTCAAACGAATATGTGACTCCAAATTAATTGGAGGTTTCTGCTTCTAACTGTAACATTTCTTATCGTGTAAAGCATTAAGGCAGCATAAAGTATACAAGACAAATATTAAACAAAGGTATTATAGATGGGAAATTCCTAATCTAGCTCACTATGTTGGTACAGTGAAAGTTTCTTAATCCAATATCTGATGAAGGAACAAGGAGAGAATTAATTTACTGCACACTAATTACTGAGGAGTATGCACTGTATATACAGTGAAAGGCGCTGAAATGAATACTTGATAAACAATATCTGGCAAATTAAAAACCTGAAATGTTAAATGAAATGCAAATTAAAAATCTGGACCGTTAAATTAATTGAATGCAAAAAAACCCTGACGTTAACTATCGTCAGGGGTCGAAGTTATATCAGCAAAAGCAAAGCTATTCAGAGTTAAATCCTGCTTCTCTCTGTGATTTACTTGTTGTGAATGGGTGGGCACTAGAGGAGCCCCAAAGACACGGATGAATTTGCATACGTGAGGAGCAGTGCTTTCTGCCTGCTGTGCAAAATGCTGTCCTAGGAAATGATGGGGATGCTTTGCACCTTAAAGAAGGTCTGCTGAAAGGAATGGGTCTCTTGAGAGCAGGCAAAATGCAATTCCTGTGTTGCAGTGTGTGTACCTACTCAGTTAAGCTCATAGCGAACAAGTTTTAGTTCAGAAGAGATTTGATTTTTGTCCCTTGTGTTATATTTTAAGCCTGTTTCTCTCTCTCTCTCTCTCTCTCTCTCTCTGTGTTTCTGTCTCTCTCTTCCCCCCACCCCTTTTGGTGGAATGGAGACTGAAAAACTGCACTGTGAGAGTGTAAGATGTTCTTAAGAATTAACTTACAGGAAGTTTACTAATACTCACTATAGACTCACACATGTATATTAATTTGTTTCTCTCCAAAATATGCCCATTAAGGATCTAATGCTACAATCCAATTTAATTGAAACAAATTGAAATCTGCTTTAAGGATCCACCCCATTTAAATCAACTGGATCAATGAGAGACTGAAAAGACAGGGAAAATTTTAGTATTTATCTCAAAACTCTGGGACATGCCACAAGCTGCATTAACATGGGGCTTTTTAAAAACTAATTTAATTTTTCATTTATTTTCCTCCATTTTCATGTATATTCTTGATTATTTGTGTAGAGCCTAACCTTATAAAGCACGGAGTGTGAGAACAGTTCTAAGCAGGAACCATTCTTGCAGGTCCAATGGGCTGGGGGAGGGGGACCTGCAAGGCAAATCTGGAAACCTCGAAAAAAGTGTGTTGTAGGTCAACCCTTCCAAACACACAGACACTCACACATGAAGGCCAGCCCTTCCAAAGCATAAGGTAGGTAACAACAATCCCCACTTTAAATACGTGCACAGAGGTATAAAAGTGCTGCATAGGGGGATCTGATGATTCAGGCTTTCTTTTGGGTTGCAAAATCGTTTTTAAGAGTTCCGAGATAAAATTGTTAGGGCACAGATAAAGTGTGAGGCTCACTGCAGGTGCTTGCTTGTGTGATGGGGTAGTGAAGTGAGATGTGCTATTGCTGGGTGTCAGGCCTGAGCGTGTCTCTGGAGAAGCAGGCAGTGTGTGTGTTCTGCATCTTTACACCAGTTTCTTCAAGTGCTGGGTGTTCTTCCAACTGAAGAGCCTGCCGGTGATGAGGGGGATTGATTTCACTGTTTGAAGAGAAGGCCCTCAGAATGGCAGTTTTCATTGATTAAAAGAGGGCACTTTTCAGAGGGAAAGTGATTGCAGTAAATTCCAGGTTAAACTGATATTAGCATTTGAATTATAGGCAAGTATCAGAATTGCTAAGCATTAGGCATTTATATTAAGATTGATCTTGGAGAGAGTACTGCTAGTAAAAAAAGATCTATGTATTGCCCTTGCAATGTAATGTCATGACCCAATTGCAGTGTACTACCACTTCAAGGCTGGAAAGAATGCACTGCAATTAGTTTAACATTTCACAAATCTGAACTATCTAGCACTATCTCTTTATTAATCTTTGCTTGTTCCAATGTGTTTTAATAGATTTAGATATACAGCAGCACATCTATTGCAATTAAAAATCCAAGTTCTTATGTACTAGTAGTGTTTCCCTGGAGGTCTAGTCAGTCTCCACAGTAATGAAGATGTAATTATACTGATGTAAATCGCTGCACCATAACTAGGAGGGATTGGCCTTTCCCCTCCCTTAATTCATTGAAAGATTTTATCTTTGACAGGTACTGTCAAACAGGGTGATGGGCTGGAAGGCAGAATGCTTTTTCTGGTAACTAATTTGCTTGGGAAGAAAATGTGGTTCTTTTACTGGGTTGGTTGTTTTGGTGATTTTTTTTTTTTTTTAAATTATTTTTCTTTTTTAAGATGACTTGAATACTGGTATGATTCTCAAGTCATGCACCTCCCATTCTGGGCAGCAGCAATTCCTATAGACTTCCTAATAAAGCATGGTCAAGATCAGGCTTTCTGCTCTGACTGTGCTGTTCTCAGCCTGAGCATAGGAAAACATGTCTGAAGGTAGCTTGTGTGTGCATATAAATAAAGTGTATATTTAAAAAAAACCTAAACCAAAATCAACATCAGAAGAGGGTGATCTCTTAGGAAACACTTTCTTTCTGGTGGTAGTTTAACTTACCAAGTTTTTTCTGTTGTTGAAGTGGACTGAAACAGCACTTAGTTTTCTGCTAGTCCATTATGTAGCAAACATCTCTCATTTTCTTTCCCTCAATAATCTCCTTGAATGTGCACATGTGTTCTGTCACATTTTGTGTCTACTCTTAAAGCCCACAACCAAAACGCTAAATTAAGCCCAACGAGGAGATCCACCGCTTGTTTTATTGCGTGGCTGGGACATGATGTCTGAGAAGAGAGATGTCATTACTGCAATAAGAGAATGTTCTGCATGAAGCCCTGAGTGGTTGTGTGTTTCAAGCACTGTCTCAGTGGTCTGATAGGAAGGCAGGATGTTTCCACAGAAATTAGTTAGTTGTACCAAAAATCTGGAGGGCCACCAGAGAGGATGTTCAACATGTCATCATGATCCTCCTTCAAGCTAACTGATAGCAATGATATGTTCCTTGTCAGATTGGTTACCAAATATTTTGTAGGGTTATATCAAGGCTCCACCAATCTCTGACTTCTTGGGCAATGCAGGTTTCTAAGGAGATGTGAGAATTTCTCCTAGGAGAGATGTTATGGGCTCACTTCAGGCAAGTTTTCACAAGAGAGAATTCCCCCTCATCAGTGTTAACGTCAGGTTTAGGACTAAGATAGAAGTGAAGGAAGATTACTGTTATATTGCTGGGAAAAACTGCTGGTTTTTTCCCCATCACTTTTCATGGGCATATATTCTGAGGTTTTTCACATCTGTTTCTCATATCTGGCAGTCAGCAGTTGACATCTTTCTTTGGTAAAGAAAATGGGGCTTAGGGACATGGCAGAAGCCACAAAGTGTCCAGGCCTGTAGGTGACTGGGTGCTGCTGACCCTGAGGGTCTCCTTCCAGGGGCAGACACAGCTATGATGGCTGTGGCATCACTGTCTGAGCTGTAAGTGCTCTTGGGCTGCAGTGCTGAGAGTCTGCTGCCTTTCCCAATTGCTGAAATTCACTAAGGAGAAGATAGAAAAAGAAAATAAATGTCTCGGTTTTATTTTCCATTGAACTGCTGTTTCTTTAGAATTGGCTGTTCCACATGTTACTCACCTTGCTGGCAAAAGCATCGGTGATCAATGAGGACAAAGTGATTCTGACTGTCAGCTTGCCACGTACATCCAGAGCAAACGAACACATCAGAAGATGATTTTGTGCAGGGCCTGCTTTTGATTTGTGCATTTTTCTGGCAGACTTGGGCTATGCCCTATTACTTTTTTACAATAAAAGGGAACGTTTCTTCTACTGGAGCTTGCAGCATGCAGCTGCAATAATCATAGGGGACCCCCAGGTGGTCTGATTTATGGTGTTTAATGTGAACCCCTGAGGTTCTGTCAGGAGAGATTATATAAGGTATAAAACATTTTGCAGAATTGTTTTGCCACACTTCAGTTCTAACTTGCAGTGGGCCTCCTTCATTTATCTCTCTGCTCCAAGACAGCTTATTTAAATGCATGTTTATTAAAGAGCTCCCTAAACCTTGTTAAAGTTGCTTCTGAAAATATTCTGACTAATGGCAATGTTGACAAGGGTGAATCATCCCTGAGAACATTGTGCTCATCAGGACAGTTGCTCAGCTGATGGGATTTGGCAGAGTGCCATGCAAGTTCATGGCACTTTTTTGAGGATTGATACTGGGCAAGGATTGATATGCTGGGCAGGTGTTGACTGACAGAAGCTCTGATGGAGCTCTGTGGATTTGTACTGGCCCAAAGCCTGCAGTTCATGAAAGGGAGCCCTGAACTTAAATAAAATACCTTATTGTACAGTCTTCATACAGGGAACATTGTCTGTTAAATGCAAGTGTGTTTCTGTGAGGACGTATCTGCAAGCTAGGCAAGGGGCAAGGAGCCATTCTTTTAACTTTACTACTGGTATCAAGGTACTGACTACAGGTTTCATTGTTGTCCTTCTCAAAACAAGTTGGAACAAGCTGTTTTAGTGCTACCCCCCGTGCTGGAAGGCTGCGGTGGGAGCGGTAGAGGAGGTGCACTGGCTGCACCCATCCATGCAACTGCACTGGCACCAGAGGCAGGGAGTGACTGCCTTAGCAGGCTAAAGGGATGTGGCTAGGGCTTTGGCTGAGTTTGCTCAAACAATAGTTTGTCCAGGCAAGGAGATGGATTTCCACCCCTGGTACAGCCCGTGACTCAGAATCTGTGCTGGAGCCCTTCTCCTCAGCGCGCTTTCCGTGAGCAGGGTTGCAAAACACCCTGACAGACTCAGATCTCATCTTTCTTCACTAGCCAGGCAAACTTAGACTCAAGGTTTAAACTCAGGTTCCTTTGTAACTAGAAATTATTTAGTTGTGTAGTATGACAAGCACAAGATAGTCCTGAAGGTGGAATTCATGTCCTGGAGTGTTTCATGAAACAAAATAAAGACAGCTGAGGAAAGAAGATACTTGCTATAAGTTGATGCTTGCTTGATGAGGAAGTGAAGGAATGAAATCAGAGTGAGCTCTGGATGGGTACAATGACTAAACTTGTACTGGATCAGCTACAGGGGTTTGGTTTTCTTTATTAACCCTGTGCATTCCTGTGCTACTGAAACATCCTGATTTTTTTTTTTTTGGCAGAGGACAGATGATGTTTGTTGATATAGCACTTAGTTTCAGCTAATGACAAGTAGACACAATCTGTAATCTTGTCTATTACCTGTCCTGTATCACACCCTTTCATTTACTACGTTGAAGTACCAGTAAAAAGCATTCCAAGAGGCACAGTGGAGTAGCACAGCAGCCCCAACACAGTCGAAGGCTGCGTATTATATTACAAAACGACTATTTTTTGGTGGGAAAAGGGGAAGATGATGTGCCAGTTTACAGGAAGGTTGGGCAAAAGGTCAGGGAAAGTGCGGAATTATTATTGGCTCTGCTGGGGCCACACCTGTGTGAAATGTTTAATGCTGACACAAGAATGAACTTGAAGCATGTTTGGAACGTACAAGCAGCAAAGAAAATCAGAGAACTTAAACTGCAATTGTTAACTCCATAAAATTTGCTATAGGATGGAGAGACCAAAAGCAGCCCACTGAGACCCAAAAGCGTAGTTGAGGCCATTCTCATCTCTCTAAGGACATGGAATACATGGAGGTTACCGAGCTTGGCATGAAAATGGTCCATCAGGAATAGTCTTGGCCAAAAAGGGCTCTGTTTTAGTTGGAAGTGGAAATACCCTGCTCGTAAGTAGGACGGACTGTTACTGTGGTGGGACTGCTGAATTTGCAGCCTGTAAACTATGATTGGCTTTCACTCTTGCTCACCCATTCTAATGAGAAGCAGGAGCTGGTTTCTGCATTGCTGCAAACCTGCTTAGCTTTGCTACCATCGGTCTGTGACTGTCTATACCAGTTCAGACTTAATGCCAGTTGCAACTTGCTCACCACTGCTGGTTGGAATAGAACTCAAACCTGGCTTCTGTATTTATGCTTTACCACAACACCTTTCTTTGTCTCCTCCTCTGAAAATCCTGCACTGTAGATATTGAACCCTAAAGGAGAAGTGACTCTCAGCAGACATAATTTTGTATGAGTAATTCACTTTTAAAGCTTGGATATATTCCATCTTCCTTGTGACTAATGGTACCCGAACAGAATGTAATTGTATAATCATTTTCCAATTGCTTAATAACTCATTTTCCTTGTTTGTAAGATGCTGTTTTTCAATGTTTCAGAGATGCGAGGAGCTGCATGTGGTAATGAGTGACAGACAATTGTTTATTTCTCAGCAGTAACGCCATTAAGGAAACCTCTCTACACTTAGAGCCCTGACAGCTGGCCAGACCCTGTCATTCTGACTCATCTAAACCCAGTGAAAAGCCTGCTGGAAGGAAATTCTTCCACAGTTTCGTGTCGTGCTGCCTTTGGTGGCAGCACTCACCTGGGGAGTCCCAACCCCACCACTTCTGCGTGCTCATGGACGCCTAAAAACCAGCACATCAAAAATCCTTGGGGCTGTACTGTGGATAGAAATGCTGCAGCCTGACAAATATTTCTGTTGTTGTAGCTGGTGGAAAGGACATGAAGCATGGGAGATGAAACGTCTCAAGTTGGGTCTTCTGTTGGAGTGGGAGGAATATGTTCCTGAGCTGGGAAAGGCTTGGTCAATCACAGGATGCAATGTTGTTTCCAACTGCTGGACCAGCTAGGTTGAAGAAAGTTATTCAAGTAGGAAAGGGCAGGTAAAGGAGGATGAGGAGCAAAGAGGTGCTGGTTTGGTAGGAAACATGTGAAGGGTGCATAAACCCCAGAAATTTCCCAAGGACTTTGATCTAGATACAGAAAATGCCTTTGAAGAGAGGGAACGGGTGCAGGAAAATAGACTGCATGGATGCCATAGAGGTCTTGGCTCTTTTAAACAGAGCTGATGTCTATGGGTAACTTCACTGTGTTGAACTCTTCAAGAGAGGAACAAAAGTATTCCTTTTTTTTTCCTCCAAGAATGAATGCTTGAGCCTTAAAAGTTGGTGCTGATGTTTAGGGGTAGAAAGAGAAACCTTTTGCAGGTGGGTGCTATTCTTTCAAAAAGGTGGAACAAGCAATGTTGCCCAAGATGTCTTGCTAAGAACAGCAAGTGCTACAACCTACTGAACTAAAATAAATTTAAAACACGTGGATCCAGATGGAATGGGACTGAAATACAAATGCCACTGATTGTCCAGGGCTGTGTTATTCCAGCTAGGACCAAAAGGTTAGTTAATTTTATGCTTTAGCTACAGGCATAAATGCCCAAACCTCTGCTGCATTTGGTGGTGCAGTATCAAGTCTTGGTATGGCTGGTGAGAAATGATGGGGAGTTTTCTTAGTAGTGTCTTTTCCTAGATTTTTAGAAGTAAATAAAGAGAATTTTCTTCAGAGTATTCTGGGATCTGTTGAACCTGAAAGCAGAGCTCAAACTGGGTGATGTTTGTGGGCATTGTGACTGAGGAGAGAAAGTTCCATGTGTATCTGAATAGTAAAAACCAAAACCAACAACAAAACAAAAAAGGTTCAGTTCTTACATGCAAGCAAATGTCACCATCTTCGGAGCTGCCCAAAGTCTACATTTAGAAGTAGAAAAATATGTTAAAGAGAATAGGGATTGGAATTTTTGGGAGAAGCTTGCTTAAAACTGTTTTGCACCTGTCAATGTGTGCTTAGAGGTTGCCTTAGCTGATGTAGGTGGTGGCACTGCAAAGTGAGAGGATAACAGAACTGTTTGGAAAAATCAATATTAACCCTGCATCATACCAGAATACCGCTTCTCATCTTCCAGATAACTGCCAAGATGAGGAAAGAACAAGTTCAGCTGTTTGAATCTGTTTTCTCTTTCACAGAATAGCTGTGGTGTGCATTTTTGTGTGTATGGTGGTGTTTTTTTTGGTGGTGTGGGGTTTTTTTCCCATCAGGTGTTAAAATATCTTGATCATCTCTTAGAAACCTCAGTTCCTTCATGCATAGGAGCTTCTGCAGATAGTCCAAGTTGCAGGATCAGTGCATTGTTTATTTTGTTTCCCCTTGGAGTGAATTTTTTAGTTTTTTTGGTTTTTTTTTTTTTTTTTTTAATATTGTCAAAACACGCTATAGCAGGCTGTGTTCTCTTACAACCCATTCCATGTTGAAATGTAAACCTATTGCAACACAGTCTGTCTGGCATATGTTGTCATAGCTTTTAAAAAGTTGCTCTGCTTTTCTGTTGGCTTTGGGAATTTTATTAAATAAGAGTATTTATTTTTCCAAATTCCCCATGGGCAAAAGCAGGTAGAAAACATATACCTATGCCTAATTATAACCTTATATTTCACATTAATCTCTCTTAATTTTCTTTCATTCCACCTCCAGCATGCATTCTCTCATTCATAATTGCCACTGGATAATTTGAAGTCATTTGCTTACTCAGGGCTTTATGCCATACACTCATGGATTGTGGCAAATGAATCCTTAACAAAAAAATAAAATGAGAAGCTCATTCTTGCTGTTTAGGTAGGTCTCTCCCTCCCTGTACCAAAGTTACTGAGCAAATTGTTGCTATTGATTTTTAAATTAGTGTACTTGTTGCTCAGGGAAAAGCTAAGTGTTCAGATGAATTTAGCAATAGACTCAAGGCTGACTTTGCATTTTCAGGAGAGATGTTCCGTGCTATGTGTTGGTTGCCAAAATACCTGGTGTGTGGTTGCTCCTTGACTGTTGTTGTGGGAATTTTGTTGTTCACAAGGAACATAGTTTTTAAGGGAGAAAGGATTGCTCAGTCTTAGTCTGTGAGGGATTTTGGACTCTGGCACTGTTGACTCCCATAAGGATGCTGTAGCTGATCTTAGTGATGAGTACAAGGATGTTGCTTTTTCACTTCCTCTTCTCTAATCAGTGTTGCTTTGCTCTGCTTTGTGCTGTACTACTTAATTATCTTCAGGATTTTGGGTTTCTTTGCTGTATTTGGAAATATTACTGCCTCTTGATCCACAGGAGAGAAAACTCATCCTAAAACAGAAACTCTGGAATCATTCAGAATGAATGGAAGAAAGCCCTCTCAAACTCCCTGGTATGGTAAATGTGCTCCAACTTATATTACGTTAATGTATTGATTATAAGAGATTATTAGTGGCAGTTATCCTGAAAGAGATATAATTCCTTTTCTAGCTAACTGTCCTATTTCTAGCTCCCTTGAATCTGTCTGTCTCTTTCTACACGGTTAAGTCACAGCAATCCTTTAGTTCATTAGATGTGGACAAACAAAAGGAGAAATATACTTTCAGTTCTTAAACCAGCCATGTCTTGGGAAAGGCCTGCCCCAGTCTCCAAAGACTGAAGTCCTTGTGTAGTTTTTTCCTTTGTCTTTCTTTGGCCCCACAACCCACTGAATTGGGCAGACGATTGCTCTTATTGTCCAAGTAATGTCTTAAAAAAAGGCCTCCCATGCCTCAAGATGAAGTATTTCCACTGCCTTCTCTCCTGCCGTTTGGTCACCAGTAGGTCAACCTCAGTTTCCCTTTCTTTGCATTAGGTAACAACATATTCAGGGTTTTGCTTATCCTTAATCATTTAAGTCCCAGTTAGAAATATGATTTGGTGACCCACTCTCCTTTTGGTTTCAGCAAGAATTAAACCCCCTACTACCACAGAGGGAAGAGTCCTACACAGCACCAGAGTCTGACTGAATGTTGTATTGTGCATTTTTTTACAAGGCAAATGTCATCCCACTGGGTTAACCTGTCGTGGACACATTGATCTCTTAGTTTGTATGACTTCCTTTGGTCAAGAAATATTAAAAACCTTGGTTTCCTATGCTGGCTAATGTTTTCTGCTATTCATGCTTCTTTCAATCCATTTTATGCAGCCTTATTTTTTTGGTCAAAGTCTTTCATACTCCCAATCATTTATCTTATAAAACAGCTACTTAGTTGCAACTTCAGTGTTAAGAATTTACAGAGTGATAGAGCTGGGGAGGGGGTGGCTGAAAATCAAACATTATCGAGCAAAAGCACATGCCACTTCTTGTGTATCTTATTCTGCAATTCTTTGAAGTTTAATCTTTTCAAAAGAAAAGCCTTTCAGCTACTTTGTGGCAACAACTGGGGCTTGTAACTTTTGACTGCACAGTGCTCCTAGTTCATAAACTGATCTCATCCTTTTCTGGCAATTAATACTAAAGTGAATTTAAATTGGATCTCCTCCTGCCACCGCATCAGCTGTCTGGAACAGTTTGCCTACCTTGGTCTCCCACACTAATTCTCTCTGTACCTTTTCAAAATGCTGCTAAAAATCCTGACCTCCTTTAAGGCTCTACCAGCCAGCAAGCTGTGAACCAGTTTCTTTTCACATGTGGATTTGGCTGCACATCCGCTTTGCAGAGTCATAGAGGGCTACAGAAGAGACAGGGTGGCTGAGCGCTGGGCAGAGATCAGGATATCAGCTTAGCGGTGCTATAAGCCTTTGAAACCACCTCTCACCTCATGCTTCAGCTGCACGAAGATGCAGCCCAGAGCAGGCAGCAGTGCAGCCTCACACATACCCTGGGAGAAACTTAGCATGGCCTTGTGCTTCTGCTCTCCATGTCTGCAGAGCTGCGACCCCATCCCTTCATCCTTCTCTGGTGCAGTTGTGTTGACTGCGTGAACATCCACAAACCAGCACACAGAGATGCTCTTGTAGCCATGGAGAGGGCCAGAAAAAGAAGAACTCTTTGCATCCTTTTCTTTTCATGCAAGGAAGAAGCATTCACAGGCTGGCTCTCAAAGCTGTTTATCTGAAAAGCATTATCTTGATTGCTAGGTTAGAAGCTGAAATATTTTTATAGCACGATAAGATTTTTCTTATTAATGTGGGCTGGTAAACAGTGAGTATAATGTCACATTGTCTTGTGGTTTGTTCTGTGGTCGAAGGAATAATTATATGAATGTCTTAATCTTATTTTTTTCTTCTCCCTTTCAATCCTGTTGTGTAGTAGTTCTTCTAGCACTGTATTATAAGAGAATTCTGCTTATACCAAGACCTCTGGGACAGGCTGTGTACAGAAACTCAGAGTCATGACTAAGAACTTACTGAGTGTGACAACATTTCCCATAGCAGGTTATACATTACAGAGCATTCTGCATCCTGTTTTCAAAAGCTTCGCATTCACAGCTGAGGACAAATTTTCAAATGGAAACATTTTGATGTAGAACTTGAAATAAGGGACAGTGATGAAATGTGGTCATTACCTATCCCTTTGGGAAGCCTCTGAACTTGTGTTTGTTGTCTTAACAGTACCTTTGCTTAAAGATCTATATTCATAAAGACATCTTGACCTCTGTGAACTGACTGTAAATGTTTCCTGAGGACATTACTAAACTCATACATGTCACTGGCATAATTGTTTCCATGGAAACAATTTTCCTTTTAAAGGAAAATAATAAAAAACCCAATGGAGGACATATGAGAACATAAAAAAAGCCATAGCAGGTTGGAGCAAAGGTCTGCTGAGATGTGTGTCCTGTATCCAACAGTGGTCAACAGAAGGTGCTTGGGGAGGTGCATCAGAACAATACAAGTATATGGCAATGCTGCTCCAGAAATTCTTTCAGCTGTAGCAGTTTTGGACTCAAAGATTTCCTGAGCCAAAGGTGCCAGCCTTACAAGCAATGCGATTTTTTTTTTGTTTTGTTTTTGTTTTTTTTTTTGTTTTTTTTTTTTTTTTTGTTACTGTGAAAAGCCTTGTACAGCACAATGACGTGTCTTTACAATCAGGCTCTTGCAGCAATATCAGTCCAGGGAGAACACAGGGGCACTTTGACAGTCTTTAGTTGTTAATTCAGTCGTTCCTCAAGGAAAATGCCTGCTAGGTTTGCTTCCTTAAATGTTTCAAACTAACTGTCTAGAATTCATCATGGAAATCTTTTTTTTTGGGAAAGAACTGGGGTCATAAGCTTTCCCTCAGAATGACAACTGGAGGACAGCAATTCCCTTTATAGCATTACACTCTTTTATCCTAAGCTAATAACGTGTCCAATTCTTTTAATATTACGTGTTTAACATAAGCTTGTTCACGTCACCTGCCCTTTGTCCCTGCCCCCGTCCATCTCTAGCAGGACACCCCTTTAAAAACAGGTGGTTAAAACAAGGTGCTTCCTGGCTGCTTTAAGGAGGATTGCACGCCTTCAGGCGAGTTTGAAGCCAAGCTTTAAAGAAGTGTGGTTTCCAGATGTGCAAGTATGTAAAATTTTTTCTATATGCATTTCTCAGTGCTGAAATGGAACTCGAAGGAGTGCCATCTCTGTGCTTGCTAAATTGCATCAGTGAAAAGCCTGCATCATAGTTGGTGACAAAGCAACAGATGTGTCCATGTGCTCACATACAAAGTGCTTAATTCCAGGTGATGTCCGTAATCCTAATATTCCATAAATCTGATGAATTGACCATGGTTCGACCATGCTCTTCTGCAGATCTTCAAATTTCCAGAGCATGTACTGTGTGTTTGCCTATGTGGGCTACTGAAATATTATGCTGGAAAAAGTCCCTGATTTATTCAACTTTAAACAAAAAGTCCACCTTGGGTATTAATTAGAATCTAAATTCAGGTGTTAACCTCTTTGATTGAAAATACATGCTGAGCAATTACAGGAAGGAGGCCAATTTTGGGCACAGCAGTAATTACTGAATTAGTAGAAAAGTTCAAGAGGAGCTTCAAATTTCATATCATTGCTAAGGTTTCTGAAGAACAGCTAATCCTGAAGTGACTGGGCTCCTCACACCTGCATATGTGTGAGGTAACTCCACGTAAATTTCAAAGAAATCTCTGCATGAATAATTCCAGAACCAGATGTCAACATTTCTTAAAATGTAACTTTATTTTCAGATGCAGAAAATTGCCCAGCAGCCTGAACTTTGTGATGATGAAATTGGGGAAAACCATTTTTTGTTAGGCAGTATTTCTTGTTCTTGAACTTGGTGGTCTCCTGCTTGAGACCTCATTCTAGAGGAATCCTGTAGTGTAACTCCTGCCTGCAGTGGTGTGCCTCATGTCTTCTGCTTTTCAAATTTTCCTTTCTCAAAGAAAGTCTTCACAACATTTACTTGACAACATCAGTTTTCGATTTTTTTTTAATTGTATCCAATATATAATACTAAGCCCTGCAGGATGTTTATTTTGTTCATACTGCATATCTTGCACATATTAATCAATAACAAAAAGAAAGTTGTAGGGCAATTAAAGGCTCTGCTCAGAATGAATGATCCAAACATTTTGTTGAATTGTTTTGAATGGATTTAGTAAAGCTTAGGTGCATCTATCCAACTTCTTTGTGCAGCCAGCATTTGCAGTGGCAGTGATAGGAGATGATGGCTTTGTGAAGTTTATTTATCAATTAATATACACAGAGTTTTTAAACTGTTGCTACATTTTCCTTATCCTGTATACTATATTAGGCATTGAAATGAAATAATGAAATGGAACTGAGGAGAAAAAAGAAAGGGGAGATGACAAGTTATTTCTTGCTCCCAACACCCACTGGTGTCTTCCTGAGAAGTCCAGGAACAGAAAAAGGGTTCTAATATTTGATGTGCAGAATGGTGAAGTTTGCTTGGATTAAACATTACCATTATCTAGATGTGGCAATACCCTTGATTATTTTGGTGTCTGTGTTGTGAGACCTGGCTGACACACACAGAATGATCATGGGCAGGGCCTGCTGTGGGGATGGTACTGAGCACAGTGTGTGCTGTTCAGGGATGGCTGGACCATAGCTCAAAGTGACTGACATCAGGGAGATGGCAGTGGTGTCTGTTCGAGGCAGTCTGCCTAAGTTAGGCTCTGAAGCTGTTTCTTTTCAGGGACTCTCCAGGGAGCCAGCCTAATTTGCACTGGTGAGGTCTCCAGACACTTTTGCGGGTGGTCTCTTGGCAAGCCCCTGTTGGCTCTGAGGCTTCTGTAAAGATTTTGTCCAACTGCACTGATTCTCACTGTCTTCCCAGACTTGCTGATCATTCATGTTTTTCTGGTTCTGCGTTGGAAAAAAAAAAGAAGGGCCATGGGGGATGGAAAAGGGGAAAATCCATAGGATAATTAAGGACAATAATTCTATGTCTGTTTATTTTATCCCATCTTAAACCTTTCTGACATGTACTGATGTCTGTAATGTAAGTGCCCTAAAGGTGTGTGGGCTGTCCTATTATTTGGTGGTGTTTGCTTTAGGAACGTAGCTGTCTGAAAGTTCTGATATCTGAGGAGCTCCACGTTCTGGCATGATGCAGCTTGCAGGCTTCAGGGAGAAAAACAAGCCCAGCAATGCAGGCACTAGTTTCCTTTTAAGCTGCTGGAGGTAAAAGCATGGAAGTTCAGGCACTTAAATGTCCATACTGAATGTAAAGAGAGAAGTGATTGTGTTTGTAATACCTCGGTGTGCTGGCTGATTCATTCAACCAATTAATAAACCCCTGCCCTGAGCATAAAGCCAAACCTGTTTGGAGAGGTTAACGTCAGACTCCCAGACAGCTCAGGTAAGGTTACCTTTTTGCACTCTGCAGGAGCTCCCTGAGAATCTTGTCATAAAATATGCTTAGTGAAGCAGGTGAAATAATGCAACAATAATGCTCTGTATCTTGTAAAAATCCACCAGAGGATCTCCAACCGCTTGGGACAAATTAGTAAAGTCAGCTCAACTCTCCTTGCACCTTTCCTGCTCCTTTCCTTTGCCAGGTAGAGAAGGGCTACGTTCTTTAGCAAGAAGGGTTTGTGGTTTTTTTTCCTGTTTAAAAAAGTCTACTTTCCTCCTTAAAAAAAAAAAAAAACCATTAAAAAGTCCTTGAATGCATTCATCCTCTTAATGGTCTCAAAGCAAAATATTCTCAGGCCACGGCAGAGAAAATGGCAATGAAAGAGTTTAAAGCAGGAACTTGTTCCGAGGTGTGCAGGAATTAAAGGCAAAAGTGCTATTGTCTGAGCAGGATCTAGACTGTCCTTCTCATTTAGCTGAGGCTAAAGGAGTTTCTCAGGATCAAGTCCCACCCCAGTGGGTGGCAATTGGAATTTTTCCATTTATTTCAGTGGAGGCAATTTTGTCACCACTAGAGGTTTCACTGAGAACAGGACTTGGTTCTTGAGGGTGGGGAAGATCAGAGAGGCTACTTTTGTCTGCCTGTTTCTCATGAAGCTTTCTCTATTTACTCCTTCCCGCCCCCTTTCTGAAGATGATTTTCATTTTGGTTTTTCTTATCAATGGAACTGTAGTTTCAGAATCTCCCACAGCTCTAAGCAGAGGTTTGTGCCTTGTGAATAATAAATACTCTTGTTGTGAAAGTAATTAATTATTTTTTTGATCTGGCATGATCACGTTAAGGTGTTAAAAGAACACTGAGTAGTCAAGGAAACTCACTCCCACATCGTTACAGTTATGATATTTGTTTTCAGAAGGCTTAAAATGGAATGAACCCTCTTCTTCCATATCTCATAATAACTTTAATTTGTTTAGCAGTTGGATAAAAAGCAAATTAATCACACAAGTACCTTCGAAGGAAGAATTTGGACATAGTAAATACCCTGTGAAATAATGGGAAACAGTCATCTGTCATCACAGTTTAAGCAGCTAGTTCCCCCAAGCAGAGATGTGGCTGTATTTGAGCATCCTCAATATTTTTCAGTGCAAAGTAAAAAGGACTTGTCTGTGTCACTGTTTCAGCTGAATTGCTGTTAGTAGGTTGTGTCTCTGGGAACTGTTTGACTACTATTGGCATCTACATATTATATAGGAAAATGTGTCTTCCTTAATAACTGGCCAGAGCAAGATCCAATTTCTGGAATTAGTCAGAGAAAAACATAATCTCCCTAAATTCAGGAGCTGTAAAGGTATTTAACCAAAGGAAGTATCTTATCAAGGAGCAAGAACGACTTTGCCATGTGCCTTGTCCAACTTGAAATCCATTTAAAGCCAAGGAAAATGCTGTAGTGGGTGTAATGGGGTAGGGACTTTTGAATTTGTGATACATTTCTAGAAGGTGTATTATCTGCCTGAGTTTCATTTCTTGTTTGACAAGGGAAATTTTTTAAACTATGTTTTTAATGAAATGGTTAACTGTGGGTTGTAAAGCTTTAGAATTGCTTCAACTCTTCAGCTGCTGGTACCTGTCTGATCCACACCAATTCAGAGGCAGCTGTCTGGCCTCACCCAGGGAATCCAGGGAGCAGAAAGCTTTCCACACAAGCAATGCTTTGCACTGAGTCCCCAGCCTGGCTTGCTTCTGCTGTGTCTCCATGTGCCTGAGGACATACAAGAAAAGGTGAGCAATAAAAGTGTCTCCAGATTGAAAGAGGCCTGTTTTGACCGTAACAATAAATACATGAACAAAGATCACAGAATTCTTTTTCTGCCTATAAATCTGGCCCTGAGGCTGGAGGCTCATAGGTTTCACTCATTCTCTTTATGGTCTGAAACAAATCCAATGTCAATCAAGGCCAAGAAGGGGGGAACCCTGCTCTGAGGAAGTGGCTTAACAAGAGCCCCTCTTCCTGGGGCTCTCCTGCTTCAGCAGCAAACTGAGGCACTCCCAATTAGTGACAATGCCATGAGGAGGAAGGTGAGGGGCATCCAGTCTGTGACGGTGCTGTGAGGAGGAATGCGAGGGGCTGGGAAGGTACCTCAGGAACCCTCAGCTCCCTGCTGCAGCCCCTCCCTGTGACAAGAAACCTCCAGGTTTTGGGTCAGTCCTGAGTAGTTTTGCACTTATAAGGGGATTTGTTGTGAGAAAGCTTCCCTGGGACCAGGGCAGAAATCCTCCCTGAGGGTGGGAAAGGCTTGTCCTCAGCCAGCTGCATCTCCTTGCAGGAAGGAGGCAACAAGGCTTGGGTTGGGTTTGGAGACCTCAGTCCCCACCTCACCCTCAGAATGATGACATATGAAATCCTCACATCTCTCAGCCTGCTGTGGATTTTTCTGCCTAGGGTATAAGTGGTCCTTATTCCCACATCTCTGCCTCTGATACAGCTAACCTGCTGTGGCATGGCACTGATATGTCTGGTCACTTGGGAGAAGTTTGTTCTCATCATGCTTGTCCTTACAGGATTTATGTGAGGTAGGAGTCTCATTAAATTAATAGCCTTCATCTTTTCAGCATAGGATATGTTTAAAAACATCTGGTCCTAGGTGCTGGGTATCATTATCCATAAATGAAATGACAGGGTTGTGAACCTCCTTTCAGCCCTGAAGCGAGTAACAAAAATGTCAAACCCTATGGTCCCCTTCATTCAAAACTGCTGCTCCTTAGGGTGCCTCAAACATTACCTTCTCCTGGGTATGCAGCCGTTTCCCAAAGCTGACCATGGGGAGTGTGTCAGGACAGTCTTTTTCTGACCAAAGCTTCATGGCACCCTCTGAACTTGAGGCCTTGAAAAGCAGCTGCACATGAGTACAGATCTGCTGCTTCTCGGACCTGCCAGCAACCTCAAAAAGGTATAACCATGGGTGAAACACTCCCAGCACAAAACTGTCCCCTGGTCCTCCCAGAAAAGACAGTCTCTGTCGGTCCCAACTCAGAACCATTTGCTGTTGTCTTTGTGGCTCGTACCACGCAGTAGGGTTGGTTGCACATGATTTTATTGTGCGGGGGGGGAAAAAGTATCTGAGGTATGAGGATATGCTGCTGACTAAGGTTCAAAAGTGAACTATCTAAGACTGATTTGAGAGCTAAGTTAGAAGATTACTTGAAAGCAAGACATTTAAATGTAAGTTAACAAGGGCATTAGGAGGCTGGCTAGATGAGATGTTTGCCAAGAACCTTTTTCCTGATATATCAGTTAAGAATAAGAAAATGAAAAGGTAGTCATGATGCCCCAGGAATGAAAGAAAATATACTTAAACTTATTGCTGGCTTGAATTTCTTCTCATGCAGTTACTTGAGTTCTTTATTTTGTTTTCATGTGATTTGATTTAATGGTTTAGGGTAAAAAACTTATACTCAAGAGCTTTATCAAGGTTTTCTAATGCTTTGGGATTTCAGGTTTCATGGAAACACTTGTATTGTTTGAAGCTAAAAGAATTTAAATTACAGGAGCTGACAGTTAATTTTACACACGGTGTTTATGCTGTAACACTATGTGTGTGTTTGAGTGTGATCTTGTAACTTCTCCTGGAAATTATAGTAAATGTTTCACTACATTAAGATTTTTGAATTGAGCCCAGATATTTTAGCCAAGTTGTTGGGCTGTAGCTGCAGGACATGCATTCAGCTGTATGATATTGAGCTGGAATTGGAAGGAAGCATTATAGTGCTCACAACAGAATCTTCTCTCTTTAAAATTACTGAGACTGCACTTGGTTTCCTTCTTATAAAGACTTCTGTCACCTCCCAAAAAGCTTAACTCAAAGTTCAGATGCAGAGTTCTGGATAATTTTAGTGGAAGATACCTGGGAGGTAGACTGAAACTGCTGAAACATTTGCTTTGCATTCTATGGTGGTGATGTCTTTGCAGTGAGCTTGGTTTTTGCACAGAAGAGGGACTGTGTGTAGATGTATCTGAGGTCATCCACGATTCACCTGCAGATGGAGTGATCTCTGTGGAGAACATGTCTGTATTAGCTTTTGCTTTAGCTCCTAAGTAATGCACTTTTTATGTGGCTGTGTAATCTGTGGTTATTGTTCTTCATGCTCCCCCAGAGTGTCCAAATTCAGCTCCTATGAAAGGTCTGCCTGTGACATGAGTAGTGAAGAATGGCAGGAAGGGAGGGATTCTGGAAACTGCTTACTTTAAGTGAATTACCTCTTTAGGATTTTCTTTACTGTCTTAGTGACTTTAAAAGAATGAGTAAATCTCCCTCTGAATTTGCTCTTCATTTTTTTTCTCCCTCTTCATCTCTGGTCTCTGACAGTAAAATGTCAACAAAAAATATCTGAGTGCAGGTGTGGTCAAGTGGGTTTGAAATATGCAAACAAGATCACCCAGGCCTGGACCCTAACACTGTCCAAGCTCTCTTATCTGTCTGTGTTATAGGGATTTACTTTAGTGATTGAAATCCCTGGAGCTAATGGAGCCTCTGACTCAGACAACCACTACTGTATCAAGCCCACGTAATGTAGCCTATTAAAATAACATTAAATAGTTAGATGGGATGGTCCTTTTACAGTCTTCTTAACAAGAAAGGCACTGAGAACTGCCTGTAAGTTGGAGAGAGCCCTAAATCATTGCTTTCGATGTGTATCTAAATTCTGTGCAGCTCAGTGTCTTGCAAGGATGGGCCCCTAACAGAGCTGTTAAATGGACTCAGCTACAAGGGTTGTTGCAAGTGTGCACCTGTCTGGTGACAGCAAGTTAAAAGATAAGTGCTTGAATAAATCAGTCAGCAGGTTTTATGAAAGACTTGGGAGGAGAGAGAGGACAGCAGAAAGTAGCTGTTTGTAATGCTAATCAGGAATGAAAGATGTTCTAAAAAACATGTGAGAACAGGCAAATATTAGCAGGTGTTGTAAATGTCCAGGCTTAGAGCAGAGTTTGAGCCATGCTGGGTAAACTGCTTTCTCGTGGCTTAAACTGCCCTGAAGATGTTAGTTCAGCCACAGAGCCTCAGTGAAGGAAACGGGAATTTAGGGATGGATGACATATCATAGGCTCTGAAGACTCCCTTGACTTCTTTAGTTTAGATTCTTCTTGCCAGGCCTACCCTGGGCTCTCTACACTACTTATACTGCATAACATACTTACGTGTTCCCTCTTCAGACAGTTAATTTTTGGGGCAAAATCCTGGTCTTTGATCATCTTTCCCAGCACCTACACTAATCTAAGTTCCTTCAGTGACTGTTTCTATTGTATTTCAGACCATCAGGAGCAGTTTCCAAGGAGACTACCTCCTTGTGGGCTGAATCTTCAGCAGGTGCATATTAGCTCATTTCCAGCGAAGTCTGCGGGGTGAGTTGTTCCAGTTTATTTATGGGATTAAGTTTACTAATCAAACTGTTAGCTGTACTAAAAAAGAAAAAAACCCACCTGTTTTAATCTTCTCTGACTATTCTTGAGGGCATCATTGATGATCAGTCTGTAGTTTCAAAATAAATAAGCTCCTTTTAGCTACAGAATGTAAAGCCCGTTTGCAGAGCATCTTCCAGCATGGGCTTAAGACTTTTAAGAAAACAGCAAGTTCTGAGAAACAATATGTTCACATGTGATTTCCATAAGTCTTAATTTTCAGAGCATTAGGAGACCAGCCTGCAGCTCTTCTGGTTGCTTTGTGTAAAATCAGGAACATCAGGATTCTGATGAAATTTTGCAGCTTTTTGTTCCTCCTTTGGCTCTTCACTCTGTGATCATGTTACAGGTGGCAATTGTGAGGTAAAGCAGACAATTTTTCCACTGAAAGCTGAAAGTTAACATTTGCTACAGGTGATTGCTTGTCTCCCTCAGCAAGTCCCACACTGGAACCAATTGACTTCCTGTTTGGAGTGTGTGTTCTTGGGGGAGGTGTATGCAGTTTTTACTTTAATTATCAGTACACTAGGCTGGACTTGCCTGTGTATAACATTAGAAATAGAAGAAACGCTGTAGGCGGTGTATGTCACATTAATTTATGGCTTGGATAGGATCTGGATAACCATATGAATTACTTTACCAGTGGACTTGACCTTTACATGTGGTGGCAAATTGTGCGAAAGAGAGAACAGCAACAATGCATTTAAAGAGGGGTGGAATTTGAATCTGAATGGTCTTGATTTTGTAATAAATCAGCCGCAGAGTAAACATGTCTCTTCCCTCATCCCCCCACATATGGAACAATGATTAGAACCAGGACATCAAAAAGGTCGCAGGAGTAAATGGATCTATTTATTACACTTTTTTTTGAGTGTGTTTAAAATACTGACTTTAATCTCTTTCGATACACATAAATCAACTATATATTTTAGTGGTAAAAATATGGATATGTCCTACCCCTGCTTTTCATAAATATGTTGTGGGTTACTTCTTTAATATCTGTGGCACTTAATGAAAGGTATAGTACTGCATATGCCTGTTAGGGTTTGTATTTCAGAGGATACTGTGCATGCACATCTGTCCTGGGTGATCTCCTAGACCATACCCTCTCTTCTTACTTTTGTCCAGCAATACAGTAGTGGCACAAATTATAGTAATAATTCAATATATTAATGCAAGGATTTAGCACCTCTTGCCTTTCTGTGCTCCTCAGTCTTCTCTTACAGCTTCTTGGATCAGGAGGACTTTAACATAATGTGTAGCTTCATTGACTTGGGCTGCTTGAAAAATGGCTTTGCAGCTAACTCAGGCACATCACTGCCGTTATTTTCATATGCAGATTATTGCAGCATCAAATTTGCTAAGAAAGCTATAAAAGGAAAGCTGATTAAAAAAAGAGGAAAAAGTAAAAACCAAGATCTAGAATTAGGTAATTGTTTCTTTTAGGCTAATAGATGAAATATATACTTATGAGGTTTGATTTTGGGCTGAATTGATACAAAGACATCTGTGGTATTCTGAGTTGCTTGTGCAAATTTCTAGTTCAGAATAAATTTGTGGGAGAAGATCTAATAACATTTCAGAACAAGTTGCTGGATGGAATAAGTGAGCTACAAGACAATGTGAATCATCTTCTAATTGCTATTTTAAATGTAGACTAGCATCTCAGAACGATAACTGCTTCTCATTAAAAGTCTGACCATATAGTACTAGAGATTAAACTTCCTGATTTTTGTTCAAACCAGCACCAAAATCATAAAGACTGGACTGGATCCTCAAAATTTTTAAAGCAATTTTGGCTTTAACTCATGTGAAATGAAAATTTTTCAGGCATCTAAGCCGCTCAGTGCTCTGATTCATTGGACTTGGTATGGAACTGTACATGTAACTGGATTCTTGTGCATTAGCTTGGCTTTCCCCCACCCCCATGCTATTAACTAACTGTTGAGCATGACTGCAAATACATATTATGGTGTGACAATTTCCTACTGTATTTGGGTAAATGTTGTAGAAAACATAATGCTGTAACTCTGTTTAGTCAGGCTCTGTACAGATGTAAGGTTAGTCATGGATCAGACTTCGTTTTCATCTCTCCTTCTGCTTCATTGCCCACATATGGGGTTTTGAGCATGAATTATTAATAATTGAATCATTTTAAATGCTGGAGATGCACCAATTGTTGTCAGATTTTAAATTTGTTCCTTTTAATTACATAGTTACCACTTAATGCACAACATGTATCTGTGGAGTTCTAATTGTTAAAGACTATTTTTCACCTCCCCTGATTGGTATGAGGTAGATTAAGGGTATGGAAAAAGCTCTTCATCAAATGCACAGGATTTTCTTGTCAGTGCTAAATTAACACAATATGAATGTAAGAAATGACCATAAATAAACATTTTAGAGGATGTATGCTTTTTAGCCTGTGCATTCCTGTACTGTTAATAATACTGGAAAACTAAAGTTTCCAATTGTTTTAGCTGATAACTTTAGATAGTATAGGCAAGCTAATAAAATAGAACAAACACATAAACACACCCAGACATACACAAAGTGAGGATTAATTACTTCATACGGATGAAAATCTGAAGTCACCCTGGAGATGCTATTGCATCTGTTATCACTTTGCTTTCAGTGGTTGGTGCTGATGGTAATGCTCCATCAAGGGCCCTGGAAAAATTTGCATGCTAAATACTTGAGGCTTGGCTTAATAAAATGGATTTTTGAATATGCTAATCATGATTATTTTGATCTTGCTGTACCCGGCAGCTGATTGGGACCTCTTGCCACCTAGATCTTAGATCAAGGAGGTTCAGTTTGGAGACCATTCCCCTGAGATTTTCCGCTAGAAATTCATATAAAACCTATCCAGGATTTAAAGTCACCTGCAGAAAAAGCTGCAAAGTGAAGTTCAAATTCCAGCAGCTACAAGTACCTCCACAAATTGGAAATACAGACATTTCTTTCCCTGTTTTTCCTCAATGTTTGAACACTTTTTTTTTCTGATCTATCTGTGGGTATTTCCATGGAATAACCTAAAGAGAGGTGGAAATGAGTGGGTTTTGTAAGACTCTAAAGACTCTCAAAAAATGTAGGTATGTGGTGAGCCCTGCTATAAATAGCTAGGGAGTTTTCTGTTTTCCTAGATTCACCCACAATGGGAAGAGTCATCCCTGTCCTTTCTGTGCTCTTCAACCAGCTTGTCTTTGAGGCTGCAAATTAATAAGTGCAGGGAAACCAGGGCCTGGGAAATGTAATGCGTTTAATTTTTAAGGGACATCTTTCTGTTCAGAAGTAGTCATTTCAAAAAAAAAATGGACTTGGTTTGGGTTCACCCAACAGTAAATATGTAATCCTGGATGTGCTTTCCTATCTAGTTAGTGTCTGTGATAGCTCTTAGAAAGAAGTCTGTTTGAGGAAGGAGATACAGCCCGAGTAGAGCAAGTGTTCACCGGTCAGAGGAAAAAAAAGAAATAGACACGAAACTCAATGTCATGCTCTTCTAAAACTCTCGTAGCTAGAAAACCATTGTTAACCATTGGCAGAGCTTTAAAATTAACTGCTTGTATCATTGATGTGAAATATTTATTCACTGAGTTCAAATGAGAGTGTTGCACAGGGAAATGCCCTGTTACAGTTCTGTCATTGTCATGTAACATTGAGCTTGGAAGACCATGCATGATGGCATTGAGGTTGAAGGATGGGACTCGGTGTTCTTCTAGAATGTTATAATGCTGCAGTTACTTTCAAAAGAGTTGGAATCAAAATATTTTTTCTTCTGTGGTAAACAGAGTGTGATAACAGAGGACATTACCGATTTATTTATCATAGGCTTATGACTAGAAACTTACGGGAACAACCCGGTTTTGAAAAAAAAATCTTGCCAAGGTGAGAAATCTATATGTTTAGACAAGAGAATTGAGAGTAGCATCCTTTGGTATGAACAGTCCTGCTCCAGTGTACTGAGAGACTCCACCGAATCACATCAGGTTTTGCTCTCAGAACCAAGCTGATACCTCGTAGGAATTTTTATCTCTTCCTCCTCCTTTTTTTTCTATCTTTTTCTAATGATTTGTTGAAACTGGAGGAGTCATTTTAGCTTTACATAGTATGAATTCCAAATCTATTCTACTGGGACTTCTTGTGGGTATAACATAATTAAACTATTTCAATACTGCAAATGATCTCACTTTTCTTTCACCTTGCCCCAGTATAATATTAACTTCTCATCATTTACATAGCTAAAATAAGATTTTGAATACCAAAGAAGTCAGAGAGTGTATTATGAACTCTTAAGTTTCTCTTACATTTTCTCCTGGAGTTGGTTCACAAAAGTTGTACAAAATCTTCTATAATTTTAAATTTACAATGCCATTTAAATATCAAAATAATAACATCTAAATTCACTCTTGTGTAAGATAAGAATCTGGTTCTATATTTCAGCTCTGAGCTTAGCACCATTGAAGTTAAGGTTCTCCAGGATTACAAGATACATTTGGGATCAGGCCCTCTGGAATTGGCACAACTGGTCACACACAAAAGGACTGTCTATGTAGGTAAGGATTTTCAGGCCTGGTTGTAGAATCTGTTGAGTCTTCCTTGTAACCTGTTTGAAACTTTAGTAAGAAAACAAATTTTCACAACTTTCGATGCTTAACCAATTTCCACATTCAGTCTGAAATCTGGTAAACTTTGCAACCTGTTGCAGCTTTGAGATTTTCTTGCTGCTTTCATTCACCATATGGTCTCCTATTCACAAACTCTGCCCTAATGAGAATTACTCTTGCAGGTAATTTTCTAATGATTATCTTGGGATAAACAAATTTTTCATACTTGTTTTGCTAATGTATTCAAGTAGGTTCACAGGGGAAAAGATTAATCATCTAAAAAGCAAGCCGGTGTTTTTCATTATGCTAAAGGATCCAAAGATGATCAGAGCAAAGCCACTGGTTGCTATGACAGCAGATACCTTTTTCTCTCTTTGTGAGGTAAATGGCAGCTCCCAAGCTGATTGGCTAAAATGAGCTTATCCTGGTGACCAACCATAGGGAGTTAATTTCATCAGAAAGAGAAAATGGTGGGAAATCCTGCCGTGATGATACAAAGGAATTTTCATTAGAAGCCAACAGAGTCAGGGGTTCTCTTTCATTATAATTAATATGTTCCATCTAATAAAATAATTTAGGAGAGGCAGACAATAGAATTAGCCTATCTATTATTTTGTATATCCACATAAGCTTTAATCTGTTTTCTGCTAAGACCTACACTCAAAGTAAAGCAACCCTTATTTCCCCATAATACCTCTATTACTGAAGACTGTCATCATGTACCTGTTTATATAATTGGAGATAAGCTAATTGCAGGCAATACAAAAGGGCTGGCACTCTTACAGGCATTTGCTGGAAACAGTCATGCTCTATGGAAATAATAGATGCAATAAACTTTAAATGGGAACATTTCACTTTAGTTTATGGTGATAAATCACATTGTATTTCTCACTTTCTCCATGGAGGAGACATTTATTTGGGGCAGATTCAAGGACAGAGGTTCCAAGTCAGTTCACAGGTGAAAAGAAGAGATTGTAATTAGGGTTTACAGTTCAGTAACAAGGAAAGGACCTACACTATCTTGCGTGAGTTCTCACCTCCTGTGATCTTTCAGCTGTGTGTCCATCTCATCCAGTCTTTCAGGTAGGACTTCCCTTGAAGATGTTGGTTCAGTCCCTTCTGTGCAGCTGGCAGCCCATTACACATCACAGGCCAAAACAGGTAAGAGTTGTGTTAGGAGCTGTAAATTACGTACTGATGATTGTGTATAAGTCACTGTACATCAGGATATAAGTTGAGCTATTTTACTACTGTAGGAGGTCTGTTGTTCCTTCTCACACTGATCTAAGTGACGTTGGTCAAGCAGGATTAAGTTTAACTGTGGGACTTTGCAAGGACCAAAGAAAGCAAATCATATCTCAGAGAAGACTTCTACTCTCTGAACTCAGACTTCTGTATAGGGTTACTTTGCAGCTTATTTGTAAGGTCCTAAAAGGATTTAGAGCTGTTGTTTTAAGAACATCATGTAAACTGATGAAGTAATTGAGCTCATTGGGTATGTAGTAGATTACAACCTCTGTTTTGGTTGTTACTAGGTGTTTATAAAATATCTACCACCACAGGAGATGGCAACATCTCCCTCATATCAGACTAATGTAACAGGAAAACTTTGCCCTGAGAAATTAATTTGTAGTATAAAATGATCTTAAAATTTCATTATCTTAGTCACTGAAATCATTAATTGTAGTTGGTTTTATGTAGTGCCTACACTGAAGGATTCATAAATCAGTCATATCCTCTGGAACTATCAGTGTATATCTGTAGGATAAGAGAACAAATCTAGAATCAAATACTGTAATAAATTTACTGTTCTTGGTGCTTTAAACTGCAAAGATCAGGCAGTAAAGTAGTAGCTCTTATCTTTATTTACCCTTCTCATACTTGAAGGGAAAAATACTGGGCTGTATCTAACACAAGTAGAAAATCAAGACAGTGGAAAGTTTAATTACTTGCCTGAACCCACAGTGATTCAGTTGCACAGATGAGATTACAACTCAGGAGCTCCTGGCCCTTTGCCCAGCCTCTCTGTGTTGTGGAGCTCTTACTTTACGTGTTGTTTTACCAGGACACTTCCAAGACCCACTTTTCTTCCCTCTGTGTGTGTATGCGTGCAAAAACACTTACGGGTAAAACTTACGTGTGTCTTTCTATTTAACCCTGCTAATTACATATGCAAATCCACAGCTGACAGGCTGTTTCCCTTCCTCATGTGCAGTTGTGGCAACTTTACATGTAAACTGGCCATGCAACCGCAACCCACCTTTTTGCATCTGCGAATTCCTGGGAATGCTATTGTTTGATTTGCACCTCAGGTTGGTGTAGTGAAGCTAATTTACCCGATTTGTAAGCAGTGATGTGGTGTCTTGACGTAAGACCAGTTGAACACTGTCTGCCACTCTATGTGTTTATCCGTTAACAGGAGAACAAGATTCAGGCTCAACATTCAGTGTCTTCATCTGAGATATTGGGTCTTAATTGCAAGTTCATGTAAGGCATGTAAGCAACTGCTTGGGTGCCCTGGTGTGGCCACAACTGACAGCCAAAAAAGGGACTCTTAAAAGGAATGTGCAGTCTCTCCTAGATTATTAAATCTTCATCCTTTGGGATGTGTTTGTCCATCTGCAATCCTAATATTGGTCTGCCCTGTGTTAAGGTGGATCTAGATGGGAATGGAAAGATATCAAAAATGTCTCACAAGGAATTAATGCAACTACGCATTTCCAAGGACTATTTTTAAAGGCAATGTGAGGGTATTTGCTCAGTGGTATCCTGGGACAAAGGTGTGTTCTTATATGGCTGTGCTGTAGGCTTCTAGGACTTTACTTTTGTAGGAAGTCTCCTAATGTAAAGGCTAAGTGAGTAACCTCCTTTGAAAGTGGTTTTGTGACTCCAACCCTGAGACGCTCCACAGACTCAAATGCAGTTAACCTTACAAAAAGGGGCTGTTACATCAAATTCAACTGCTTCTTTAGTGCTGGCATGTTTTCTTGTTTCCTTCTGTAAAAGGTGTTCTCAGGTGTGTTAAACCCTGCTGAAAGTGGCAAGTTTAACCACTGCCCTTAACTTCCATTAACAGTAAAGAGAGTTAATCACTTGTTTCCACTCTAAACAAAGGCAAATGCACAGGAATTCCAGCCCTTTCCCAAAGAGGCCCCGGTGGGGTGTTGTTGCTTGGGGAAGGATTGGTGTGCAGAGTGGGAGAAAGACTGAAACAGCTCCCAGGCACATGGTGTAGCTCTTGGTGGGGAATCCAGATTAAATTTCCACCCGCTAGGCTGCTGCAGGAAACAAGGTGGCAAACTGTGGCAAGGGGGCAGGAGTGAGAATGAGGGGGAGATGGAGGGAGGGGGTTTCCATGACTAAACTTTCTGTGGCTGTGGCCACACAATTATGCACTACTTCCCTTTCCAGCAGGAAGCTAACTTGGAGCCACTTTCCTGAAAAACTGTGGAGTTTAGGTATCTGTTCAAGTCTGAACTTGTTTCTCATAAAAATGAAGTCAAAGAAAACAAAAAAGATGTTTGTCTCTATGGCAGTTCATACACAAATTTTTGTAAATGGTTTCAAAATTTTTCAGTTCTTTGGGTCTGAGGTTTTGGTTCAATCCATGAGGATAAGTACCTAACCACTTAGTGTGTATCAGAAACTTGGACTAAAATTTCTACAAAGGTAATAAATTTATAAAATTTGTTTAAAGCCTGCCTTGAGTGGAGGTAGACATTTATATATTTAAAAACACTTTCAATGTCATATATAACTTTGATTTTTATTTTTAGAAGCATCAGCAAAAAAATCCAACAATGGTAGAGTAACTACTTCAGAATGAGGGTTTGTTTTTTTTTTTCCAGAGAAGTTCAGATCATAGTTTGAGATAAGCAGTAACTTAGAAAATTCTGTAATCAATAACAAAATATTTGTTTCAACTCTCTCTTGTATGCAGCTTTCAGGTGGGAAAGGTATTTAAACATACACCTACAAATGAGCCTGTTTTGAATGTTTTCTCATAAAAGGCTTTTATGTGATGCAAATGCTGCAATGGAGCTGATGTTGTTTTGCTGTTTATAATAGTCCTATTAAACTACTGCATGGTTAAAATGATAGGATTTGGCTTCAGAATTCCAGCGCCAGTCTCAACACTGTGCTTTTCAGTGCTTTTGAATTAGGTCAGAACGTGAAGATAAAATGTACTATTGTGGAAACAGAATCCATTTACAGTCTGTGCTGTCAAAACCTGAGTGATGACTCCCCTCCTAAAGATGGTGCTGATGATGTATGTTCTGACACAAAACAATTTCTATTTTTGACTTTTTAATTCTATTGTTGCATAGCTGTTCAGTGCCCTTTGATTTGTATTCAATCTCGCTGTACTTTGCAGCTGTAATTCTGTCACTGACAAGGTACACTTGGAGCTTTCTTGTAACTGTTCTGACATACTCATAACAGGTACAGTCTTTCTTTGACAGTGCAGTATCTGTTTTTATCAGCATGTGGGCTGCTGCCGGTGATTTACAATCAAATGTTAATAAAATTTGTCTGTTCCCCGTACTGTTTGTTTAAGCAGCTAGTCTGAGTCTTTTCATGAGTTGCTCCAAATAAGATCAAAGGTTTCAGAAAAAATGTTTGTCAACCTGAGAAGTTACAGCGATGGTGTTCTTGTAAATGCAGAATCCTAAAAATTCATAGCTAGTAAAGTGCTCTGTACACATGATTAATGACTTAATGGTAGATGACAAGATAGAATACTTTTTGGTAAAGTTTCACTTTAAAAACAAGGAGTAATCTGTTTCGAGCCTGGAGAGAAGGGCAGGGGAGGGGGGAAGAGCCAGTGTCAGGCTAGATTTCCCCTATAGATACCACCAGAGCTTCTGTCCCTGCCATTGAACACAACAGCTGGTAAGCAGCAAGCAACTGGAGAAAGACCTGCCTTTAATCCAGTACAATGTTTTCTTGTGCCCATTTTACTGTAAGTCTCAGTGGCAAGGGGACAAAGGCTGTTGACTGATCTATGCAATTACCTCCTCTAATATTGCTTTCAACTGTCTGCCCAGAGTGACAAGAGTGGATGAGGTTTAGTTAAAGTCTGGGAAAAATGTCCTATAAATAAATGTCCCTCTCTTTTATCAAGCTGCTCTTTTAGATCTTTGAATCTGTTTTGGAAGAGTACAGGTGATGTGATTGAAAGTTAGAGTGAATCTAAACTCAAATAACAGCGATGCAATCAGTGTTTCTTACCAAATACCCCTAGTGTTGTGTGCAGTTTGCACTAGGAAAGAAAAGGTGTCTTTTCTTTCCTTATTTTTTCTTTTTAGTTTCCTTTCTGGTGTGTGTATGTGGGAGGTGGTATCTCTCTTTTACATAGTGTGACTCAGAAGTACACGTATTTTAAAATAATTATCTGGTGTGCTCTTCCTTTGGAGGTTTTATCTGTCCTTGATGGCAAAAAATGTGACCATTTAAAAATAAATAAATAAAGATAATCCAAGTTGCTGTTTATTCCTAATGTGGAACATATTATGAAGGTCAAATTGTGTTTAATGGACTGTAGATGGAAGCCTTTTCCTTTTATCTGAGGAAATAGCATTTGGCACTGCACATACCTTTATTCTCTGAATCAGGGCAACAGAGCCTGATACAGAGGCCCTTTCTGTGACACAGATGACTGTAAGAACTGGTGCATCTTGGCCTTTATTTTCTTAGAGGATTTTGTGCAAAAGGGGTGTGTGCTTGATGTGTGCTGTGGTTATGCAGCCCTGGTGATGAATGCACCCTGGATTGACAAATAGGCAGCATTTCAATAATTCCTGAAGCTGATCACGATGATGAACGTGGTATAGGCACATAGAGCTGAGTGTTGCATGGCAGACATTCTTGTTTGTTGTGTGTGTGTCTTGGCCAGATCCTTGCACAGATTTATGGCAGTTTGGTGGGATGGAGCTGGAATCTAAGGCCTTAACCAAAATTGCAAGAGAGGAAGGTGGTTGTGCTAGTCAGCTTTTTGTTATCTTCATACTTTCTGTAGCCAGGAACAGGCTGGAGAGGGAAAATGCTTCACTCTTTCCCTTTTATGAATCCAGGAAAAGAAATCCACATCTGAATAGCTTCAGAATTGAGCTGTATGAGGCTCGTTTTACTTGGAATATGAAGATGCAGCATTTGGAATGCAGCAGATTTCACTCTGTCCCTGCAGAGCATTGATTACCTGCTTGCAAATTTCCTACCTAATGGTACTGCAAATTCTTCTCCTTTTATTGAGTTATTTTTATCAGCAGACTAGAGACCATCAGTTGTCTCCTAAAGTGGCTAAGAGGAAACACTAGTGGGAATATTTAGATTTCATTGTATGGCCCTTCTGGTTATAGCAACAGAGTAGGAATTAGGAGTGAGACCACCAAATCCTTACAGATATAGCATCAAATATCCTTACTGTTCAGTTAATACCATCATCTATTGAATAATGCTTGTATATTGTGTGATGAATATATTTTTTTCACTAATGTTTAATCTCCTGTTCAGTATGTTCCAACCATGTCTCACATTCACTTTGATATATTGCATATCACTTTCAGTCTTCTTTTTTTATGCTTAAGTATCCCCTGCAAATAAGGAATATTTAATTTAAATTTACTCTCCCATTTCTGCAAAAGCTCTGAGATCATTAAGTGGAAATTCCTGAATTAAAGCCTTCATTTTGTTATGGTTGTTTAATATGTCACTAAAAATTGGCAGTGACTATCTGTCTGAGCATGGCCTGGAAAGATGGCCTTGACATAAAAGTTCTGCTATGCTGTCACCTCTGACCCTGGGTAGGAAATAGTTGTACCACTTAGTGAGTGTTGCCCAGTTGAGGGCTAAGTTTCTGTAAGGTAGTACTTTGCACAAGAGTACTGCTCTTGTTTCTGCAGGGAACAGAAATCCATGTTTGATCCATCCCTACTTCAAAATCACTGAATTCCAATTTGTTGAAACACCCTTGCTTTGGTGCCTTTTAATTCTGTGCTTTGTTGACAATTGCAGTGTCTGGGAGCCTTGAGGACATGGCTTGCCTGGAGTAATCCACACTTTGGTAATTATGCCAGTTGAAATGGCTGTAGAACACTGATATTATAACTCTGGACTGTAAGACAGCTGTGTAGAACAGTGGCAAGAGAAAGAACCTACTTGTGATGACTTCATATTCCTTTATCTCTCCAGTCTATTTTTTTTGTAAAACTAACAGAAGTAAAAGTCAGCACTATGCATTTCTACCTATTTTTTAGATGTAACTGTATCTTAATGCAAATTTTAAAACTTGATTTAAAAAACCCTCATGTTTTTCCTGCCTAAAAATAGGAAAGGAAGCAGAATTTATTAATTTATTTTCCTTTTGCATTTCCTTAGCAGTGATTCATGAGAATTAATCTGTGTAGAAATAAAATAAGAAAAAGTAAATTCAGAAACACCTGGTAGGCTTCCTGCTGTTTTTTCTTTTTGGCCTAGGCTGTTTGATTTTCCAGATTTGCCCCAGACCCTTATTTGAGTTTCATTTGCATGGACAAAATGTGCCAATGGCTTCCTTTATGCCCTCAGTGTGAAGAGACTCAAGTAAATACAGCACTATTTATTTTAGCATTGCACTGCATCATCAAGTGTGTTGTTGCTGTCTCAAGCAGTATTTGGATATAAATCCCATTTCAAAGTCTGTCCCCATCTTGAAGTCTACCTGATTCCACCTTTCACTCTGTTTGGGTTTTGCCTTCTGATGTTCCTGTTAGAAGATGGCACCAAAGCTACTCCAGCGCTGACCTGTGAGAGCCCAGCTGCCCTCTTTGTTTGCCTGGTGTTACACAGCCCTGTTCAGATGCCAGTCCTGGTCTGTTTGTGTCCACATTTCTTCACCCCAGAGCTGTCTCTTGCTGGGTTAGAAAGGAGTTACCAGACTTGTATGTGGTTCTCTTTCTGGATTTTGTAGAAGGATTATTTTATATTGAATTTCTGTGATTTATGGAGAAGGAGAAAGTACAATTACCAAAACATACCCTCCTCTCATCAATCACATTCCAGTTGGGGTTGTTCTGGAAATTTCTAAAAATAAGGTGCCCGAATTACGAGTTTTGAATAGTGTATTCCAAGAGGGGAAATCCTAGGGTGTGGTAAATTTTTACAAGACACAGACTTTTAATAGAAAAGAGGCATTCCTTTGAAGTGTTGGATGAGGAGAGGAGGAGACAAATCTCAGAAAGCCAACTCAACCAATGCATTCAGTTGGGTTTAAAAGGTTCATTATTTGTGGAATGCTAATGAATTTTTATACTAGAAAGTTATGAAAGGGTGCCTGGAGTTATCCTTTATATTCTCCCCATTCCCTATTCTGGGCAAAATAAATAAATAATAAAAAAAGCAAACTTACATTAGTGTGGTCTAAGACTAACACACAGGTGGGCCCTGCTAATGCGTCAGTACTTTCTCATATCTGATCTTTTCTGAGGAAAGGAATCTCTTTGCTGTCACTGCTTAAGCACCTCATGTTGCATAGGCGTGGTGTAATTAAGCCGCTTAATCTCTTTTGGGCTCTGTTGGTTTTTTTTTTGTTTTTTTTTCTTTTTTTTTCATATTTGGTGGTTATTGTGAATTTCTATTAAAATTGGACAAAGCATCCACAGAAAACATATTCTCAGATTTAGAGAGGTGGTGGTAAACAGCTGCACTAAAAGGGAGGATATAGGTTAAAGAAAAAGCTAAGCTCCAAGCTCCAAGTCTTTTCTTTTTGGTGTTTTTTTTTTCCTTCCTCAAGGGATACAGATCCAGTTGTATATAGTGGTTTAAAACCCAACATACGCAGTCCTGGATTTCCTCCCCAATTTCCTTCTTATTGGCTTAAAAAGGTTTGATTTTTTGTTAATAAAACTCAGGACATCCTTGATTGAAGGTGACGTTGATCTTGTTCTTTATACCTGTGACACTTCTAAGACCGGGGATCATGAAAGAGGACTTGTTTATGATGTTTTGTATTCCACTGATTTGGAAAACTTCAAGTGCCAATAGATCAGAAAAGAACACTTTCAAAATTTGGCAGCACTAAATAGACTAAATTCTGGCTGGGGCTGTTTTACTATTTGACCAGTTAAAAAGGAAAATTAAAAAAATGCCACTAGTAAGTTGAAAAACAAGCAAAATTCCTGGGTCTCCAGTGGGCGATCATCTGAAGATGCATGGCCTGGTGCTTCTGCAGAAGGTTGGGATGAAATGTCTTATATGTATGTGGCTGTTGTAATTTCTACAGCCCTGGCCTCAATACCCTTTTCTGTCCTTCCAGTCATCTAATAATATTTTTGTGTCCATTTTCCCCTTATGTGAATGGATTTAATACTTGTAAAGGAGAAGAGCATGGAAACCCACTGCTTTTGGTCCTTTTTTCCTTTAAAATGTTATGTTCCCCAAATAAAAGTCAAAGCTTACCAAGAGAGGCTATGTCCCCTGTGGAAATGATCTTTCAAAGGCACAAGTCGGTGATCTACTCTTTTCTGGGCCTGTAATGAAAAAAAGCCTTAATGAAGTTCACTACTTATTCATGGATCTCAAACCAGAGAAATAACAGGAAGTCTCCATTCTACATTAATCATTTGTGAGTGAATGTTGACTGTACTGGTTTGACTTTAAGAGTAAATAAGGAGTTCTTGGTGGGTTTTTTTGGTTGTGTGTTTTTTTTTGTTTTTTTTTTTTTTTTTTTTTTTTTTTTTTAAGGACCTGTCAGGCCTGTTTGACCTTGATCCATCAGCTCCATTCATTATTCTTCTGCAAGGTGTTGGTTCATTTCCTACATCATGGGGATAAGTAGAAAGGGACTAGATAGCAGAGGGTTACTGCTCGCTTCCTCTTAGCTGGTCAAATGTCAGGCTAGGCTTTCTGTTCTCTAGCTTGATTGATAAGCTTGAAGGAGTCCACAGCAGGTATGCAGGTCAGGGGGATAACAGCTGGAAAATATGCACCCAGCAGAGAGACCACACAGAGAGACCAAATTCTTTCTCACTTATCACTGAACAATTTCAGGATAACTTGGTGGTTAACACGACGTGATTTGACATTTGACGCAGTGTGTAATCTCTGATGTAGCCATATAATTATGCTCTGCATTCTACTCAGCTGATAAAATACTGTTACAAAGTGGGATGATGCTAATTGGTTCTTACTTTGATTTTAGCTGCAAAATAATATCCAGGTCTGAGAAATGACTGTCAATGTGCTGCTGGATATTCGGAGATTTTACACGTAGTTCTGAAACTAATACATCCAAAGGGTTTGACAATTTCTGCTCCTTACTGGTCATAGAAAGAAGAGTTTCTAAGCACAGGTAAAGTTGGGATAAACTTTGTCCTTGCTCAGAGGTAGGGAAGTGTCAACAAATCTGTACTTGGATTGGAGCCATTCCAATCTGGCATCACTGGTAATGCAATGCTCCTGATAAGAGAGAAAAGAGCCCTTGGCTTGTTAGTGAGGGCTGTGTGATGCAGTCTGTCCAAAGGAACCACAGTGTTCAATTATCTTTGACTTCCTCAGTGCCTTCCTTCTGTGGGTACCCTACCTGTGGGAAGTCTTGGGTGGACACTGGATGTACACAGACCTTGCCAGTTGCCTCTGTGTTTCCACTGTACTCATCCTCACCCCGACACATCCTGTCTCTCTCTCTGGTAGATAAATGTTGAGGTGGTTCTTGCAAATATTTTGGGTGATGTGGGCCGTGCTGATGTTGCTACAAGGGTAAATGCCATGGCTGGAGCAAAATAAGTCTGTTTAGTCCTGAAGTACAGGGTGCCCTGGAAAGGAGAGTGCCCATGATCTGCCCCGCAGTAGCTCAAGGTCACAGTGCTTTGTTGTCTGTCCCTTCACAAAGCAAGGAGATCATGTCTTCTCTTTCCCGTATCAACATTAGGTTTCTGCACTTTCTGCAGTAGTTAGAAACAGGGTGTAACATTAAAGAAGAATTGATCTTGGGGCTCTCAGTGCTGCCTGAAGAGGCCCAGGTTACTGCCACCCCTTCTCTAAGTGCTGCCTTTAAACCTCAGTTCATAAGCTGGAGCTAAAACTGGTTCGAGGTCACATCCTTACCTTTGATGAATGGATGGCCCAGAAGTAAATAACATCAGCTGAGGCCTGAGTTCTGTCAGTTTCCAGAACAAGATTTAAAATAATATTAATAATGAGATGAGATCCCTTCGTTAATCTGAAATGAATTTTAAGGCAGAGAATAAGTGGGATCAAACACCTGATTCTGACATTCTCTTCTACATTTTTTTTTTTTATACAATTTTATTCTTGTCAAATGATGAATCTGTGCTGGGCCCTGTATGGTCACACTTGTATAAGAGTTGTGGTACTTTCTCAGGAGCACTGTTACACACCTTTATACTTTGAGACAGCAGTAATCACACACGGTTTGGGGTTTGTGTGTCCTTTTGTTAAAACTAATCACTGAAGCATAAACACACCCTACTGATCATATTTAGTTACGGATGTTTCAGGGTGCTCTCCCTGTTCAGTAATAGGCAATTGTCCAGCACAGGCATAATCCAGCTGTAGGAGAATTTCAGAGTTTCGTGTTCTCATTTCACAGATATATTTGAAACAAAGGAAAATCAGTTGGCTTCATTTATTCAGTGTGCATCTATGACAAAGCAATAGTTTAGTATTTCACCAGTCTTTCTTTACATTTTCATAATGGAGATTTGGTGGCAAATTAAATTTAGATTTCCAAAACTATAGCTATTAGGAGACCTGACCTCTTGTTTTGAAACCAGTAGATTGCTTTTTATCAATGGGACCTACTCCACTGGGTATTAAACAAGCAAACAACTTCTCTGGGAGTTGCATAGGAGGGCTGGTTTCACAGTCAGGTGTTTGTTATGTGCCTGTGGGTAGCAGGTCATACTCCTCCCCTTCAAAACATCAACCTGGTCTTTTAATTGTGTAATTCCACCTCTTCTCTTCCTCCCTTTCCTTCCTTCTCCAGCCCCTTTGCAGGTGTCTGGTCTGACCCATCAGGTGGGTCTGTGTTTGCCTGTCAGTCCAGGAGCTGATGGCCTTACGGAGGCACGGCTGATTGCACAGAGCGGAACGGAGCTGGTCTGAGGTGCAGGTGTGAGCAATCGGAAGAGATCTCTGCTAATCCTGGGATAGGGGAGCACCCTGGGCTGCAGCAGGCATGGGCAGAAAGGCCTAAATGAAGTGCAAAAGGGAAAAACAGAAAAAGTTAAATGCCGTGGTTTCCTTCTCCCAGATGGTTCGAGTTATTTAGCGCTTGTAAAATGAGTTGCTCTTTTTTGGCAGCCCATGAGGATGGAGTTTTGGAGCATGGCTGGGGGTTTGTTTATATATATATGTATTTATATAAATAGCTTTATTGGGAAGTAATTTTCTAAGGACTTTATAAGTATATGGAAATTCCTACTCACTTTGAGAATTTTGGGCTTGAACAAAAAATGAAGCCCATTTATTCTTTGTTTTCATTGGCACCTGTGGAGATCAGGTAGCTGAAAGCATGATTGGGTTTTGGGCTTTGTCATACATGGTGCACAAGAGGTCTGCTGGGTGTGAGATGCATTTGACAGTCCTGGGAAAAAGAGGAATGGATCCACTGAGAGATTGTCTGCTTTGGGCATCTGAAGTGTTGTGCAGGCCAAAGGCAGGGGAAATGCTGGGGTACAGCAGGCAGGGGACATGAGCCCCATAGAACAACATGTAATAGGGTGGAAATGGGGGTGTTGCTGAAGAAATAAAAATGGGGTTACTGAAACAGGGAGAAGAGAGGGCAGTAGAAATTGGAGGTGATGTATCCCTTGTGGATTGGACGCCTTTGATCTGCTTGATAAATATTGCTTTGTGTTAGCAGATTTTACATTCCACTCAGGCTTTATTTTCAGTACTCTCCTGAAATCTTGTGAGTTACAAGTTAATATTTTTAATTTTCATATTGAACTTGATTCCAGATGCTGAGATCCAAAAAAAAAAAGCTATCTATATATCTAGATTCTACCATCGCAACAGCATCTGACATATTAATAACATTTATTTGCTGTTCTTTAATATTAACAATCAGTAAATTTAACAATCACTGAAGGTTAAGCACTCTTATAATAGGGAAGATTTCATGTAGAAATAATATACTGCAGTTTAAGGTCCAAATTCTATCATTCAGGGAAAGGACTTCAGGATACAGCCCTTTATTTGCAAACAGGGAGGGGCAATTGCACTAAGTAAAGCATGCCTTCAAAAACCAACAAGAAATTGGAGAGGTACAGAGAAGATTAAAGTATTCCTCAGCAAAGGAGATTAATCCAATTTCTCAGCACCAATTTTTCTGCACTTAAAAAGAGATTGTATTCTGCATTCCTGATCCATCAGGTGTAAGTTAATGCAGCAATCACCTGTTGCTTGATATTTATCCATCTCTAAACACATTTTGCAGAGAGTAGTGTAATACAGGAATACGAGTTGTGTTCTTCCCCTCCTTCTCCACACACAAAGTCCAGCTGACTCCACAGTTTGTGTTCTCTGAGACCCAAGAGACCTCACTTCAACTTTTATTACCCTCCTTGCTGGCCTGGTATAATGTCACTTTGTCGCACTTAGTCTGCTTGTAGTATAACCTCTCCTTTGCATTGTGGAAACACTCCAAAAACATAGATGCATAGCCAGGTCCCTACCTCTACAAGTGTAAACTGAGAGGACAAAAACAGACACAGAATAAAATAAAGGTCTGTAACATGTGAGTAAAGTGACCAGAACAATGACTGGATTGTAGCTTATTGTTTGGTTTTCAAGTTAAAATCCGCAAGAAAATCCCTCCTGTCAATTATACTGCAAGGGGGGGGGATGCCTCTCTCTCACTTTCTTCCTACTTGCAGCTCCCTCCCTCCAGCCTAGAAGCACAGTCTGCATAGGAGGTGGGGTTGAAGTCAACAAAAACTTGTGCATTGACCCCAGGATGCCTGGGTTGGGCCTGTCACTGCCCATTTACAGAGGGTCTGCTGAAGTAGGTCTTAGGGAAGGGTGAAATGCTTGAGGACAGAGCCAGCCAAAGAGCAGCATTTATGCTCAGGTATCTTTAAAAGAGAATTTTTTTTCCCCCCTTCCTCTTCCCCTTTATCTAATTCCTCAGTGTGAAATGGATGCAGATGTGTGGAATGAATTCATCCGGGATTTAGAAACACCGTTTTGTGTGTGTACCCACCCACATAATTGCTTTCTTTTCACATACTGCACTCCTGTGCACACCTGTGGGATGCTGGCGAGACCTCCTGGATATTAGATCTACTGAACATATGGCCCATATAGTTTTCACAGTATGGTAAAGTTACAGAATTACACCTGGGTAGCCTTGCTGGGCTATGTACTGCGTCCTGCTTTCACCTCCTGTATTCTTTTGCCTGTAACGAGGCAGTGTGATGGGAATCAGGACTAGTGTGTCCCTTCTGATTTGCAATTTTGTATTTTTATTTATTCATGTTGCAAGATTCAGGAGTAATCAGAACATTCCAGTTGCTGGGATTCACTTATTTCTACACAGAGTTCTAGGATTTTATTTATTTTCTCTGTAAGTGTACCCATGAATAAAGTAGGGACAATAACGATCTACTTGCTGATTTTCCTGTGAAGATCAAGTACTGTTGAGAGGCCCTGGGACAGGGCAAGCAGGTCTCTTGCAGGACATTGCAGAGAATTCCTTTGTGTTGGGGCAGGTGGAGGCCAGGCAGGAGACAGCACAAGGCATCTCAGGCTGCGTGCTGTAGCATGTGTGTTATACCTGCACGTTTGTGGCTGTAACAGTGTTGCTCACCTTGACTCCTGTTTCTGACTCTCAGAGGAAGAGCTCTAGTCCAGAAAAAGGTACTGTAGGGTCTTTAGAGGTTACCAAGTGTGTAGGACCCAGGACCTGTGCTATTTGTTTCTAAGAATGTCAGCTCTGCAGAAGGGCACTGCACCGCTTTGGGGAAGAGGTTGTCCTGTTCCTGGCTTACAGGAAGAACGTCACTTACTGATTTACCAGCACCAGCTCCTTAAGTGTTTAAGATTTTCCTTGGAAAGTCCTTCACTGAAATTCTGATAACTTCTAACCTTACTTAGCTTTCAAGGGAGCTAGTGGAACCACAGTTCAAAGCATGTTTTGGCTGCATATTATCAAAATGCTGTACAGTTATGTTGCATAAGGAATAAATATCCCATTTGGGGGGTGTTTCCATCCACCGCACCTTCCCCCCGCTTCGTTTTGACTTCCCCAAACATTCAGTTCAAGGAAGGAAACATTCTTTAATGTGTGTATGTTTTAGAGATTGGGGGTATTAGAAAAACCAATCAAAATAGCTAATTTCCCATGTTGTTCAATTCACAATCTGTAAAGCACTTTCACTCCAATTTTCAAGGCTAGAAAATACTGGTAACCCCACAGCATGGGGTTCCTGGGACATGGGCTACAATGCCAACTATTTCTCTTCTGGTTCTCTCTTCATTTGGGAGCTTAGAGCTTGATTCTTCCTCCTAAAGTCAATGACCATGTGTAGAAAAAAGATAGCCTTCCTTAGGGAGCATATGGAAGGAAATAAAACGATTTGCTTGCAAATGGGAGGTAATTGGTATGTTAATTAAAGTCAACTTTACCTCTCTTAATGTTAACCTCCTGATTTTCTCCAGTGTTTCAGGTAGGGGAAAAGAATTTATTCTTTAGTATTCTCAAGAATGAGATTGGATAATAGACACAAATGAAGTCCAAACCTAGTACAAAAAAACATGAAGAGGATATGTCTCCCGGCTGCTTTCCTAAGACAGCATAAGGAGGACGAGATAGTTATCTGAGCAGTCACTCCACAGCTCAGACTTCAAATTATAGTAATTATGACAATTTGTGCCAATAGCCATGAGGTGGGGTTTTTTGATGTGGTTAAAAATAACATCTGTAAAAATCCAATAAAAAAAATTACATTTTGCTAATTTTCTGATAAGATAATGTTTAACTGTACTGTGTGCCTTCTACTGCCGTTTTCAATTAGAGTATTTCCTTCTGGGCTTTTACCAGCTTGTCTCATGGATCCGATTCCATCCTGAGCAGTTCATTTGTTTTAACTTTCTTAATTAATTGTTTTGTGTAGGTTTTGCCTTTCAAACTGATATCAATCTTCCAGACTTATTAACGTGCTGATTGCTAATGTGAGATACAAAGCACAACTCAGTTAAATTGTTCTTTCTGTTGTATTAAACAGAGCTCCCATATTATCCTGCTAAACAAAATAATTGTAGATAATTTAGAGGGTAACAAATGACAAGAGTCCTGTACCTGGGAGAGTGAAAAAAAGTTCTGTTTGCAGTTTCTTTGTGCTGGCTTAGGGTACAATTTGGAGCTCACCTGCACAGGCAGAGTAAGACAAAATAATTAGCTACTAAGGAATTGTTGGAGAGCTGGTGGAAAAAATTGCTTTTCCCACATAGTAAAGTTTCTTACCATTGAAGAATATGGGTGACAAGAAATAGGGTATCAGACACAGCTGACAGCTTCCCTCCTGAATTTTCAGGGGATTTTCCCTTTTGTGTGAAATAGTTCAGTTTTACATTCCCACATTAAATAATGCAGATGGTGGAATTTTGAGGGAGCATGGCATTATGTCCTTTCTATCATCCTCACATAGATTTACTCCATGTAGCTGTACTGAAAGGGCACATCTGGAGTCATGTTGCACATTCTGATGTCATTTAACTGGCGTATAACACGGAACACTCTCGTCTGGGCATAAGGGCTGTCCTTGAAGCTGTCAGGTAGATGGCCTGGTACAAGCTCAGTGTGTGACAATGCAGAAGAATTGTTACTCAGAAGAGGCACTGATCCCTAGACTGTTTGAATTCACTTGGATTTATGACCAGAGCCCCCAAAACCGGGAATTTATCATTCAGGCTATGGTGTCACTACTCTGCCTGGCCAAGCTGAGGTCTCATGCTGTATTTTGCAAAAATGATATCTGGACATGTTCCGTGATTGCATAACACTGTTGGAGATTTTACGGCTGATGTTGGTGAGAGCAGGGAGGTGCTCGAGTCCTCTGAACAAATTCCCTTTCATAAACGTTACAATAAATGATAGTATAAAGAGTGAGAGAGATGTGTAACCTCAGGTATGTTCTCTTAAGGCTTTAAAAGACAGGTAAGGGCTATGAGGACTCTTTCAACAATCATTGTCGAGATGCACTTCAGATAGGAGATTCGGAAGTGTGCATTTCAGTATTTAAACAAAGATAAATTTGCCCAATACAGGGAAAATGAGATAGTTTGTCTTGTTAAATTTAGCATGCTCAGCAAAATTGATATTTATCTGGGATTTGGAGGCATGTTTTGACTTAAATTTCTTAGGTACAGGTCTCAATGATAAAACTTGGGAGCTGTGAAATGGCAAACTGTGTAATCAATGAAAAAGAGTGATTTGACACTCTGCAATATGTTCTTCTGTATTTGTTGATGTTCCCTAATGCTTTTAATATGTGCTCTTGACTTTTCCTTCAGGCTCTGCAGAATTTTGCCTGCACTGGACCTTCTGCCTTTTTTTCAACTAGGGAAACTTAACCTGCTCTGCAGTTTGTAGCCTCCCTTTCCCACCTCTGCTGCTTTTTCTCTAGGTATACGTACTGTGTGTATGTAGGGTATGTGCTTAATCCCACGTCACTGTTCTTGAAGTGGGATATCACAAGGCCAGTATTGCTTTAAAGCAATTGCCTTTTAACTCATAATCCCCCGTGGGTGTGTTGCAAGGTATTATGACATAGCCATGAAAATTTGTATTTTTTCTGGAGTTTTTGTCTGCTGGAGCTGGTGCAACCTCTGCCAGGGACTTCAGGGCAGCACTTATATTGAGCACTGCTGTAGAGGTGGTTTCTCTCTTACTTCGTGAAAACCTGGCCAGCTCCAGAGCATACAACCTCCAAGCTGCACCAGACCTCAGTTGCTGGAGGGAGCTCACAAGATGGTACATTATGTCAATTTGACCACAGACTGATTCAGAGCAGCTGCACAACCTGCACCGGCTGTGACTCAGGTAGCAGACTTTTCTGTGTTAGGATAGTTCCCTCCCGTTCCTTGCAGTGGGGCTTTCCTCGGTGTTTGAAGCCATGCAGAAGCTGGAGATTGGCCTCGCTAAAAAGTAGGTAATTTCCAGTTTTCTCCTTGCAAAAAAAGCCCCTGCACAGTTTCTGTAGCATTGTAGCCCTCTCCTGTTGGAGAGGGGTCAGATTTGCAAAGTAGGAATAAGCATCTTGGAGCCAAATTGACCTTATGCACAGACAAAGGTTGGCCATTGTCAGCCTAGAGCTTCTCAGAGCTTCCTTTTATACGGGAGCCCACATGTGCTGACATAGATTTCTCATCTCTGGTCCTAAGTTGCTCACAGAATAAGAATAATAGAAAAATGCTAAGCATTTTCCTTGATTTAAATTTTGCAGAAAACCAAAGTGGAATGAACTTTGGCTCCTGTTCAGCTGCAATCTAGACATGAATTAACAGTCGCTTCAGACTTAAATTAGACGAGTCAACCATTGAATGTCATTCAGCAGCACACCAAAATAAATCTGGATGACATTTATGACATATTTCATTGTTTCTATAATCTAAGTAATACAAAAGGTGTAAGTCACAGCACAATACTTTATTACATTTCTTTTTGAAACACTGTCCATGAATAAATTTAGACTGGAAATTGGAAGATTTGTTACTATCCGAGTGAGAAGTGTATGATGTTGTTGCTGTGATGGCACTGCATTGCAGCTGCCCATACTAGGCTGGAGCTCGTGATCCAGTTCCACTCCAGGCTGATGATCCTTGGTATACAAGGCTGAGTTCTTTAAAAACATATGTCAGCACCAGATGTTTTTGGCTTCCACATGTACCACTTTTATTCTGCACTCATCAGAGTGCATAAAAAATAGGGATTTTGAGCTATTTAAAAACTAATTTTTAAAATTTGATTTGTGGTCTAACTAAATATGAGTACTTGTGATAGAATCCTTGACTTGAATATCTCTTCTATGTGTCAGGTATATTTAAAACCCCAGACACACCTTTCTTATCTAAAAAAAAAAAAAAAAAGGAGAGAGAGAAAGGAGAGGAATTGGGATATTCCCCAGTGCAGTCCTACAGATGAAAGATGAAATATGCATTTACTAATTAGATTGCACACTTCCTCTGCCCTCTCAACTGAAAGAATATATAATGTATTAATTCATGTAGTGCCCACAGCAGATCTAGTGAAGTACCTGTGATGTGCTATCATTGGGAAAACTGCTTTCTACTACTGTTGCCCCCCTCAGCTTGGGGCTGTTAGGGAATTGAGCCTGTTAGGTGGACAGGACACATAGTGGTGAAGAGGATTGGGCCATAAGCTCAGTATCCATACTGGCAGAAGGCTTCTGCTCCTCATGGAAAGATCTTTCACACAGCTGATAGCCCCAAGATAACAGCAACATTAGATATATGCACTATCACTGACCAGCAGGACTAGGAAAGGAAGGGAAAGTTCAGGGAGTCATCCACATCAAAGCACATGAAAATCAAGCCAAAAACACGGGAAAAAGAAGTATATTCAAATATGATCAACTACAAGAAACATATATGCAACAGATAAAATAAGATCTCAGTGACTGATGGTTTTAGAGAGTAATTTTAAGGATGAACTGTTCCTAAACAATTTTTCCAGTGTATTAAGCACTAACAGCATCAGGCATGCATGTCTTGTTCCACTCCTTTTCTTTTTCTTGAACAAACAAGTTGAATGTGACCAGTACAAGAAAAGAGCCCACTCCCCACTTATGTGTGCTCATTCCTTTGTCCTCCTTCCAATATCCCCCCGTAATGATGGAGCAGAGGATCGTGTTCTGCTCTAATGTCTTTCTTGTAAGATTCGGAGGGTAGTGCCGTCGTGACCTTCGGGAGCAGTTTTTTCCATTTGGAAGGAGGCGGGGGAGAGAGCATTGAATTTGAGATTGATTTTCCTCCTTTTAGCATGTGGAAATTCAAAGGAAGCTCCTTGATTCACCAACAATGACTGCATCTCCAGCCTTAGAGAATGCAAAGGCATCACTAGGAGCAGACTGATGAAGTTAATACCCTCAGACTGCATTGTGAATGTGACCAGAGTCCACTACGTTGTATGCTACAGAGAAATCCTGATGTTATTCCTTGCGGTGACTGGTCACAGTTTTAAACAGAGAATTTTTATCTGAGGATTAAAGAAATGGGGAGCTCCAGCAGTTTTAGACATAACAGTGTGTCCACATTTTCTTGTTAGGGCAATTACGACCTCTACATATGTGGTGCGTGTTTTGGAGGCTTCCAGGGAATGCATCCAGCTAAAGGCCAAAATACAAATTTATATTATCTATGGAGGTTTTAAAGATGATTATTTTACCCTGTTACCCTTCCCTGCAAAGGGCTGGTCTATTCACCTGAAGTTCTGGGACATGGTGGAGGTAAATAATTATCCAGTGTAAGTTTGATTCTCAGTAAAGAGCAGATTGAGTATATGAGTAGAAAGTCTTTTGGAGACCTTGAGCTCTTCAACAGGAAATCCTGGGGAATTGCACTGGATACAGGCCTTTGGCTCCCTTGAATGCTTGAATGTTCCCTACATGCATCTTTGAGCTGGCCAATTCCTTCTGCCTGGCCTTCAAATTAAGCCTTGCTGATCAGGAGAAAGGGCTGTCCAGCTAAAATTTCAGCAAGACTTGACGCTTCCTGGTTTTCTTCAAGTTTTGGAGAAACAACTGAGCGCACTCCTCGTTTCTTAGAGGTGACGTTTCTGCTTCAAGCTGGAGCTGCATGGGCACCATCAAAGGCGGAAAAGGTTATGTTCCTGCACATGCTTCCTCTTGATAAAATGGTGCTTCCACCATGCCATTTTTGTGATGAGAAAGGTTTCTTCATGGTACACCTGCTACAAACTGAACTGTTGGCTCTGTAGGGGCACGTAAACTTTGTGCTATATGCTTATTGTGAAACAGGCATCCCAAGCTGAAGAGGTGTTGTACTGTATTGTGAAACGTTTTGGTCACTGAGAACGCTAAATGCTGAAGTTTGTACTTAGGAACAAATACACAGCCAGATTGCCATCCATGTTTTCTGTTGTAAGGCTGTTGTACTGTGAATATGAAAGGCTGAAAGCTTCCAGTTTTTCTCCCCATTACTTTTGTGCTACTGGCTGGGTGGAGCCCATTGTTGATCCCGTGGGAACAAACTCAGACATTGCTGAGGGCACAAGTAGATAGTACTTAGAGCCAGTGGACATTTGAAAGTATTAATTTACTTCCAAAACCGACAGAGGTAAATATATGGGGACCTGTTAAAATTAGTGTTTAAAAGGCTTTATTTTTGGTGTACTTGAGAATAAATGAAGTTGTCCCTATTCTGATCACTGGTTTGAGTACAGTCCTAAGAATTTGTGGATGTTTGTGTCTTAGAATAGCTTGTATCCAGAGAACGCTTACAGCTGGGTGGGCATGAGTTAATGGTGTGGTGGAATTCAAGTTGCTGGTAGAAGACGTTACTTTATCAATAAGATCCATCTTCATTACAGTTGCCACTGATGAAACTCAAAATGCAATTTAGCACCTCATGTTGCTGTACCCATTCTACTACAAAATTACTTTCTCTTGCTCTCAGTAAATTACAACTATTGGAGTTTAGCCCCAGAAAGAGTCCTTTATTGTGCTTCTTATTGCTTATGAAATCTCTTTCAGCTGTGTTGTTTACTTGTTGGACAGGGGATCTGAACCTATGCCAAGTTATTTTAACCTAAAGAACAAGATTGTTACTTGCATTCCTCCCTTATACTTATCTAGCTGCAGAGGGAAAGGAATGCATGTTGCTGTGTGTCTGCATACAAATAGATGAAGAATTCTTCTCAAGAATACATTGACTCATACCTATTTATAGGTCATCTTTGATACCTGAAGTTTAAACTGGAAATGGAGCATGTTGCAATATTTCCAAGTATGTTCTTGCAGTCATCTTCTATTGGCTGGTTAATATTGTCTGCAAGAGATGAAAATAAAACATTTGCAGCAGACTCTCCAGAGGTTTTGTGCTGTCATCATAAAAAGCAGATCTTGAGCTTCTTGATGAGTTCAAGTTATTTGTAACTTAAATTGACTTTGTAACTTAATTGAAATAACTACCTTGCTTAGCAATTAATAATAGGACAATCTTTACCAGGACTCAGGTGATATTACTTAGACATGTAATCAGCACAAAGCTTCTGGGTTATCTGGTTTTATTTCCATTGAATTTTAGGCCATGTAAATGTTAATTCTCTCAATCAAGAACATGGTGTGTATGTATTATACATGAATGTGCTGGGGTTCAGAATTATCCTTCATATGGATAATCTTCTTCTGAAATGATGATAATTTAATAAGTAGTTCACATATAAAATAACTAGCCTTACTTCAAAGCATTGTACAAGATCGGTGAAACTGGAAAGAATTCAAACAATGCAGTGAAGCAGCGTTTTTCATGTTTGTGAGTCTGCATTTGAGAATTTGGAGACTTGTGTGCCTAGAAATAAAGGGCAGTGTGAGTACCTTACGAGGTTTTGGATTATTTAGAATTCAGTAACTGTCTGTGTGATCATCTTTAATCTGTGCTGGAAAACTTGTATTGCTCCCTGCATGTTGAAAGGGAACGTGGGTTTAGAATGTTTGAGAGCTTTGGAAAAGTATTAGTGTGCTTTTCAAATTCCTCCACCTGCAGAATCATGTGCCTTGCTTGCTGTAGCCTAAGTGAGGAAGTCTCAGGATTCGTTTGTTTAAGCTGTCTGTAAGCAGCTTAGAATAGCTATTGTAGAGGTGAAAATATCGCTGCTTTAAATCTCGGCTTCCCACAATCTGCCAGGACTGGGAGCCAAGTCTGTGGTCCCACTGAAAGAGTGAATCTCCCTTTTCTGGTAGCATATTGTTCCAATTTCTTGCCCTTTAGTGATATTCCTTCTAAATTCAGAAATTGTTTCTGAAATGGGGACTAAGGGTTGCCAGGAAGGCTGCTGAAGGCACGTTTAATTCTCGTAGAAAATGTGATGTTTGGGAGGAATTCCTCTCACCACCACCGCCATTTCTAAAGCAATTTTTTTGCTTTTTTAGCAGCACTCTGTTAGAGAAGATGTTCAGGACGTTGACATGCTAATGGTAGTCTTAAGGGACATAAATCAGTGACAACAGGACTCAATAGCAAAAATGTATCATCACGGTTCCACAAAGTGTCATACAAATCTGCAGCTTAACTGAGATATATTGTCTTATTTGCACCAGGTATTTACAGTATCAATGTACTAATTCTGCGCTGGTATATAGTTAGTTCCTGCTGTTAAAGTTGTTATTTATTCTTCTTGTCATGCTTATTGCACTTAATGCCACATGTCAAGCTGTGTGCATCTTAAAATCAGATGGCAAGTCCCTGCATACAAATCACCCAGGAAGGTGTCTGCCTTTTGGGCAACAGTAGCACAAATTCTCTCCAAGCTCAGACTGTTATCCAAAAACACACACGATCCTTGTTGTCCCTTTAGCACATTGAGGTTTGACTGACTTCTTCTACATCAATTTTTTGCTTTGAAAGTTCAGAATTTTGGAAAATTAGATTTGGCTTTTTAGCTCCAGATGTCAAGTTCTAGAACTTAGGCATCATGAATCTTTTGACTTATGGGAATATTGAGATCATAACTATGGTGATCTTATTTTCTTTATTTATAAATCTGTTTCTTTACTAGGTGAAGACTTACTGAGTGTGATTTTTTTTCAAACACTAGATAAAGTTACCCATTTTATTTTCAAATGTGAACTTTAATAAAATAAAGTGATATGATTGTTATAAAAAATTATTTAATTTGGATTATTTGGTCTTTTAGTCATTTGTACCCAAGCAGTGATGTCCTAATGTGGTCAGCATGAGGCAAATTCTGCTCTGACTGAAGTCAGTGATTGATTGCTTTCTTTGGGTGAAATATTAGGTGATATACTAGGTGTTTTTAAAAATGTTATCCTTTAATCTTCTTTTTTTCCTTAGCTTTTAATATGCGCTTTTGTTTCTCATAAAGGCTTGTTTCTGAGGGCAAATGTCAGGTAGCACAAGGATTACCTTGTTTTGCTTTGCTGGAATGTACTCAGAAAGCTCAAGTTATCAGATTAGTGACTGCTGTTGCAATTAATATTGTGTAGTGCATCTATCATCAGCCTGTAGAAAGCCTGGTGCTGTGGACAGAGATCCTTTTCCACATCTGGGATGGAAAGAGCTTTTCACCTGCAACTGCTCCTCCCTCTGGCAGGAGTTGTGGGGTGATTCTGTACCTCATCCTTAAGGTATTTCCTCTAGACTGAGCTGGGTTGGTGGGGACAGGTCCAGCAGATCTCTGCTTGTCTGAAGATTGCCCTGAGTGGGGAGTGCTCCTTGAGTGCTGAGTGCTGCAGCACTGCTCGGGCTGCAGGGATGGCAACTCCACCAGGAGTGATGGCAGAGACCTGGAGGCAAACGAGTCACTGAAATCTCCACAGTTACTGACTTTTGCAGAGCCCTCAGCTATCTATACCCAGAGATGCTTTCTTTCCATGAAGTCTAATGAAAAATTAACACCAGCATTTCTGAAGTTTGCTGAAAATGGTCACTGGAGAGCTGGAAATATGTTCATTTATCCCCAAAACCGAATTCACATTCTTAGCACTAACTATAATCAAGGTGGCCTCTTTCACCTTTAAGAAAAACAAAATGTTTCTCTTTGGAAGTAGTTCCTCCTTCTCTTTCATCCCCAACCTTTTCCGTGTGGCACAAAAAGCAGTCATCAGGCCCCCACGGCAGCTGTTACCGCGTAGCTGGTATGGTTGTGTCACGCAAAGACTGAAGAGGTATGGAACTAAATCAACAAATTCTGATTTGTTGGTTCAACTGGGTACAAACTAGCTAAGGAAAAACCAAGTTGGGAATGGAGAGCAAATATATGTGAGAGGCAAGCCACAGCTTGCAGTAAAGAAAATGTTTGCAGAAAACGCCAGCATTACAGGTTTATCTAAGGTGTGGTCTAGCTTAAGCTGCAGTAATTACCCAAGGTACCATAGCTGTGGCTGGAAAATGAAGTGCTTTATAAACTTAACCCATTCATGTCTCCTGGGACCAACCACAGCGTTATACTTAGGCCAAGCCAAGGCTTTTCCAGTGCAATTGAAAATTCCTAAGATCTCGTTCTCACTCACTTACCTGCCAAGACGACTTTGAGGCTCTGCATTCTCACAACATTTCAGTGTTAAAAACTAGCAAACGAGACAACAAGCTCTTTTATTTTAATTTTTACAGATGTTTGTGATTCTATCAACTGTAATCAAAGCAGTAAAATGAGAGGAAACCCTTGAAAATACACAAGACGTAGGGGAAAAACATTTGCTAGATAGTTATACATGTGATTTGGAATACCTATGTAGAAATAATGCTGTGTGAGTAAGCAAGAAAAAATTGAACTGGTTATATGTTGGATGGAAGTGTCTGTGTTGAACTATCAGTGGGTAGAAATACTGCTACCTTGAAGAGACCTGCAGAGAGTTTGGCTGGTCTATTCTGTTCTGAGGAAACAGAAAACTATTCAGGAGGACTGCAAAATATTTAAGCAAATTTGAAGCAGTGCCTCAAAAGATGGCAAAGATCTGAAGGGCTTTGTTTATGAGGAAAGGACTCAAAACTCCCGAGTAGGAGAAGTTTGGCCAACAAGGACTTTCATGCATTTGAACATTTAAACTGTGAGTATAATAGATTGTCTATTATGGATGAATTCCCAGGAACTAGCTGAAAAGGAGGACACTAAAATTTATGTTCCAAAATCTTTCATTCACAGATGTGCAGAGAAATGGCTTTCAATGAAGAGATCAAGAGTTCACCTAATTTAATATCCTCTATAAATGCTTGCAAAAGATCTGATTTGGAACCAATAACTTCTCTTTTAGTCAAAACACTGTGTGTGATGTTTTGACCTGTAAAATCAGAGATGAGTCTACTGCTTCCCTTGCTGACATGTTCCAACATTTAATCTTTTTGAATAGCTCCTGTGGGTGGCTACTCTGACCATGGTTAATCTTCTTCCCTGGCTAGAACTGATGCCTTTAGAATAGTTCAGATTTGTTTGGTTTTACATCCAGGGAATTAATCAGGGTCTATTAGTCGGGGTTGGGGAAGGGAGAACAATTTTTTCTTGGCTTACCAAACACTGTAATTTTCAGTGAGTTTTCTGGTTTGCCAGAATGAAGCCCAACTACCCACTAGTCCTTGCATCTTCTGTTCTTGAAGAATCTTTGTTGTGAAGGAGGCTGTTCTGGCATGTTTTCATGTGTGCTACATTTATTTTAAAAATGTTTTCCAAAGAGGCTTGGCAACAAGAGCTGAGACTGTCATTACTGTGAAGAATGGGAAAATAAAAGAACAGCTGGTGTGTTTGGTGTCCTGGGAGCTGTCACTCTTAGGATTCCCTCTCCAAAAGTAGACTATGTATTTGTTCGTCTTTCATCATGTATAATAAATTGCAAGAAGCTGAGAAAAAAGCTGAGCCATATCCTGCAAAAAATCAGTTTAAATTTGACAGATGCCCACTAGCTAAGTACATTCCTGGCAATATGGGAAAGGAAAGAAAGTGGTAGGGCAATCTTCATTAAGTTTATTACCCAAAATTACTTAGGTCCTTTTCCTTACTTTGCACAGGCTGTTCTTACTGCCCTCACTGAGAAGTGCAACACAGCCAGTCAGGAGCACTGCATCAGCCTCAGGGCAAGCTGATGGCAGGCAGCAGTATCAAAAATGAGCATTAAAGCTATAGGCAGTGGAAGCTGGTCTGGTATTCCAGCTGTGCTAACTGGACCTGAGGAGGAAAAGAGTGTAAGGATCTGGACTAAGCTAACACTAGCATGTGTTGCCTTGTGTAACATGGATTTACCTTCCCTCCCTGCCAGTGGGAGGGCACTGTTTCTTTGCTGGCTTTCCCGATTCCTTCCCTCAGGTTGTGTCACTTGTTCCCCATGGCTTTTCTCTGAACGGTCTTTGTTTATCTATTTATTTACTTTAGGAATTTGCTCTGTGTGTTCTCATTTCATTTTTTAGTCTTGATAAAATATCTTTCTATGTTTGTTCTTCATGGCCCTGTGTTTTCCTGTGTAGACAGCTATAAGGGGAGAGGTTTGCATAGGAAAGGACTGCAGAACCACAGTGTTCACACTAAGCCCAGTCAGTATAAATATCTCCCTGACATCGTTGGACGTACATGTGATCAGACTTGTGTGTCTTGTTTTTCTAATATCCCCTCTACAGAACAGTGAATTCTGTCTCTTTGAGTCCACTTTCTAGCTGATAAAATCCCTGTCATCTCTAGTGGTGCTTTGGAGAGAAAACATTCATTGTGGTGTTTGTAAAAGTTACTCGGAAGTTTTTCCTTGTGCTAATTTATTTGTTGTGACTTACTACAAAGAGTTATGTGAAGGCAGTTTGAAAATCCTGTGTTTAAGAAAAATACATCACAAATGAGTATTTTGAGGGAATGACCAGTTTTTACTTCGCCAACCAAAATATTGGTGTGGCTATTCTTGGCAGAGTTTTCCATGTAGAAAAAAAAATCTACCTGCACTCATTTGTCTTGTCTCTCTGACTCCATATCTGTCTTGAACTTGCTTTTCTAACATTTTTATTTGTTGTTCAAATATTTGCAGTCCTTAGAAGAGCAGAGGAACTTCAAGCATTTTGAAAACATAGAAGGGCTCCTTAAACTCAAAGAAAATTACTGAGATATTGCTTTAAAGTACCCTGCTTAAATAAATTAGAGAGTTCTACAACTCTTAAATGCCCAATAGAGATGCAAGAGGCACCTAAAATAATAGACTAGGTCACACTTAAATGAATCTCTCTTGAAGAGCATAACAGTAATAAGATAAACTGACTGCACTAAACCGCAAAAGCACAGATAATAATAATACAACACAGCTCTCCTAAATGAATCTCTCTTAGAGGAAGTGACCAGGTGACAAGACTGGAACAAGAAAAGGGAAAAAAATTAAAATTATTTCAGTTGTTGAAAGAATCAGTTTTTCTGAGTATCAGAGCAAAATGTTGCCAGCTTTACAGATAGCTCTTCAGAAGCAGAAAGGCTCTTTAAAGCATTTCCTTTTATATAGAAGCATTTTGTTGACTAGATATACATAGTAATATGAATTTGCTTGCTGCAGGTAGGAAGTAATAAAGTGCTGGTTTAGAGTGCTGGTTTTTTTCTTTTGCTATAACCTCTAAATCCAGGGTTTAACCCCAGAGAGTGTCAGAATATTGTTGCATCGGATTTTTGTCAACAGGCCCTGCACAAATTGAGTTTGGTGGGTTCGTCAAGGTTATGTAACAGCAAACATTTGGAAAAATTGGGCACAATTGTCAGCCTTTGCTCTGAAAGGGCACAGGATTAAATGAGCATAAAAATTTAATTGTCCTCTCACCCTGAATAAGGCTGAGGCTTTCCATATTAGGGTCGGGCTGGCTAGTTGAGCAGCAATTTTTATCTGGCCCCCGGATAAATAGATGCATTCAGCCTTCTTGGTCCTTCAACCTTCATTAACACAGAAATTAATCACATAAATTAAACATATATATTTTGCTGGAAAAAGTCTTAACAAGCTGCATCCTCTACTGGACAAGAGAAAAGAATCAGGCATGTGTACATATTTAGCCTGACAATGCCAAGATTTCCAGAACATGTTTAGGTTTCTGTCCTTAATTTTCAAGGAACAGATTGGCAGCTGGTGTAAATTGTCTACACTAATCACAGTGGAGTTAGGCCAATGTACATCATGAGGGAGTGGGTTTTCAGTTTGCTTGAGGCTCTCAAATTCCCATTCGCAATATGTTTTCTTTTTTAAACTTCGTTGGTACTTTGCTGTGATTCAGTTGCTTTCAGTGGAGGTACATGGGTGTGTAATTGGAATAACCAAGCAAAGGATTGGTCCTTTAGATCTTAGGAGGACCAGTGTATTCCTGAATACACTTGTCTTCAGGAGTGAACCATGATGCATGTAAGATGCCAAATTTGTGATACTTATTACATTTATATGCTCTCTTTCATTCTATATAATCCCATGGAGATTTACAAATACCTTAATGGCAGCAAACTGTGTCTGATTTTCTCCCACTGGAACAGTTGAAAACAGTTTGTAAAATAAATTATGATATAAAATAGCAGAATAACGACTGATAACCTGGGTGCTTACCAGAGTTGCAGGGGGAGTTCTTCTCCTCAGCCTCCTACTGTAAATGGCAGTGTGTTATGTGATAATGTTGACCATAAGCCATTAAAATAAGGCAGGATTTGCTTAAAAGCACATGCTTTGTATTTAAGGCTTATTTTTCTCATGTTTAAAATATGAAATTACAGAGTAAAAGGAAGTGGTAAAACCTCCATCCTTCAAAGCCATGGGAATGTATCTGCTTGCTCACACATGCTCCATAGTTGAAAGTGTGATTCTCATTTTACCAACTAATCCAACACTTGGATATGTTTGGAGGACAGCTTAGTCCTACCCCAATGTTTTGATTTCCAGGTAATTATAAAGAAGAATGTACTGCATCATTCCTACCTTTTATTTGTGTGTCAGTGTTGAATAAAATATTAGAAGTGCAATTGCAGATAGGCCAAGTTGCGTGTGAGACACAGAGCTCCTTGAGATAACTTAAGTGCCTCTTGTGAAAGATGTGTGTGGAATTTGGTGGGTCTGTCTTGTGCACCTGGGTCTGTGGGATGCGCTGATGCACAAGCTGACTTCAGTTAAAAAGTTAATTTTTTCCTGTCATGGCTACCAGATCCTCCCCCTTCTTCCATGGCTTGCTCCTGTCTCCCGTCCCACTTGCTGGCTCTGTGCTGCGCAGTCTGGTGCCAGCTGCTGATGAACTGGGGAGCAGAGGGATTCAGGGAACTCTGGTGCTCCTGGGCCCCCACTGTTTTGCAGAGCAGGAGGTGCTGCACAGCCCTCTGAAATGCCTCTGGCGCTGCTGAATTTCACATACTGTCTGCATTTCCTAAATCTGGCACTCAACTGCAGAAGAGCTGGCAGCTTTCTACCTTAAACTGCCTGGGAATTAGACATCTTTTCCTATGGAAAAATAGTCAAGGTTTTAAAATAGCTTAAATGATGAATCAGAATGAAACATTAGGGGGGAAAAAAGCCTCTAACATGTGTACTTGTGTATGTGAGTGGGTGGCCAGGAGCTTCTTGGAGACTCCAGGTTTTAGGACAGCAAACAATAGAGCTTGTTTATGGGATCTTAGCTGGCTGTCTGGAAACCCCTGTCCCATTTTGAATTTTGCACAGCTGGAGAGGGGAGACAGGCAAGGAAGCAGAAAGATAAGGGGCACTGGAAACCCAGGGAACTTGGTTCTGGCACACTGCTGTTCCCCTTGCTTCTTTCCATTTCTCCTCTCCTCTGCAAGACTTCTGTTGGTTTAATATGGAGAGAGATTAACACAAGCACTGTATCTAGGGAAATAGTTTTTTTTCTATTAAATATGTTTCCTACAGAATTTGTCATTTGTGCAAGCATAGAACTTCTGATTGGAAAATTATCACAGGAAAAAATTTCTTCACTCTGTTTTGACTATCTACCAGTGAATTCAGTGTAGTTCACACTGACACATGTAGCCACTCTGCTCACTTTTAATAAGATTAAGTCTTTTTCTCCGAGGCATTTTGTTTGAAATGTGAGGGCTTTGAGCAGTAAAAATGTATGTGCTTAGGTGCCTAGAGTTATTGTACCAAATATGCCTTCATTTCCCCTAGAAATCCTGGTTTTCTACAACTAGTGTTCCAAAACACCTCCCCCAGGTTCTCAAAAGCCTCCCCATTTCTTGTTTCATGAGCTTCATTATTATATGGTCAGTCTGTGACATTCCGGGTCTCATCTTTAATGACATGCTGCATCTGCAGTGCACAGTGATTCAAATGACAGGATCTCAAATAAAGTACCACAGATTTGAGGCACCCCCCAAAAAAGAGTAAAGTTTCTGATTTAAAAACAGAATGAAAAAATGCTATAGGATAAAAATATGCACTCTCAGAAGTACTAGTACTGGTTTACAAGTTAAAGTGCACAGAGACATTTCATTGCTCCTGTGTTAGACACGGGGAAAAAATTCAGACCTCTATGAGACTTTGAGGAAGTAATTTCAGAACTCACATACTGCTGTTTGATATTACTATTATTATCAGGCCTATTTATTGCATCTAAAGTATTAGGTATTTTCACAGGGGATTGTATTGTATTACCTCAGAATACTAATCCTAACATTAGTATTTTCTTGTTGTTAGTATGAATTTTGTTCTGGAATATTAAATATGAGCAGGGAATATAAACTGTAAAAATTGATACTAGAAAATGTTTGATAAAAGATTTAATTAGCAGAATGAGACTTTTGAAAGAAAATAATTCATGTGTTACTACTGTACTTACACCTCCATCTACCTCTTCTGTTCAAGCTTCATTAGAATTTAGCTGTTACAATCTTAAACAGTAACGACTTTGATTAAAGCTATTAAGATTGTTATTATGTTTTAATTTTTCTTCTTGGTACATTGTGCTTGCCAAACATCCAGTTGCCAAGTGAGTTAATTTAGGAGGTTTTTCTCTCCCTTGAAAATGGCAGGAAGAAGAGAGTGTTATCCATACAGAAATATATTGTGTCTCGGGAGTGAAAGTTGGGGAAGGGAAGAAGGTTGCCATTTCTCAGACCTAAAGGATTTCAAAGGCTGCAAGCTTAACAGAAATCCTTTTAATTTGGTGCCACCCATCTTGTTTTCATGGTGACCCATGAAAATTGACACAAGACAGTGGTATGCCAGCATTTCTTAAGGGAAAATCAGTTTATTACTAGAGCTTTGAGATCTCTGAGAAAAGCCATGGGAGCAAGTTTTATTTCTGTCTCTTAGCCAGCTGAAAGTTTCCCAGGTTTGTAATCTAGTTTAAAGAGGAGAAAGATCTGTGCAGTGCAGAGTGCACTGAGAGATGGCTGGACCCAGGGCATTCACTGCCCTGTTTTGGGATAGTTCATGCTCTGGCCACGCTCAGTACCAGTAGAAATACATTGCATTTTTGTTGGCTGTGCTTTTTCCCTGCCTGCTGTCTTCCCTCCCTTAGATTTACTTAGAGTGAGACAAGCAATATATGATAGGCAGACAGTACTGTGGAGCTGGGCTGTTCTTTGGTGTCTAAATACACAGGTGAGAGCATGCAAAGAGTCCAGCACTGGAGCTGTTTGAAAGCAAAGAGCCTCACCCTCCTCCGCTCTATGCAAGCTCTGGATCATTGTCTTGTACTGTGCCTGACCCATGTCAGACTTTCTTTATTTCCCTCGAGTCTTTTTTTTTTTTTTTTTTTTTTTTTTTTTTTTTTTTTTTTTTTTTTTTTTTAAAGGCAAGCCACTAACTTTCTGGCTAGTGGGAAGCAGGGATAGATGGAAGAAAATAGAAACGGTTTTCTACCACTTTCTCATAGCACCACACCCTTTTCTGGGCCCTCACCTTGTCTGTCCAGGTTGTTTCTTGTATGTGTTACTGAAAAGACATTAGGGCAGACCCTCAAATGAGATGTGCCTTTGAGAATTAATGCTGCCTAGTGTGTAGCTCATCCTGGATGGAAAACAACACGGACTCACTTTTGTCAAGTTTGTTTCTGTGCAAATCCATCTGAAACTTTTGCTAGACTGGTATTGCTAACCAAGTACAGAAATCTCCAGTGGAAACAATTCACAGGTCTCTATTCTGGAGGCAGCAGGCACTCTGAACTGAGGGACTGGTTCTGCTATGTGTGGAATGCAAGAATTTTCTAGCAGCTTACAGCAGTGCAAGGTGATGAGCAGTGCTCAGTGCTGAATGCCTCCACTTTTCCATCCCATCCGCAGTAATAGAGGGTGCTCAGGAGCACTCTGCACTGCGAAGGATCAAGTCTGTCATCTCTTCTGGTGTTTTCAGAGAGAAAAAAAATCACCATTGAGAGCCTCTGAAAGCCCCTAGTTTTTAATGATCTATCTGTACCTTTCCATTGTGTTCTGCTAGAAAAGACATTTAATTTATTTTAAAAGATCTGGGGGGTTCAGTGAGCCCAGTTTGCACATTTTTTGTGACATATCCAGCATTCCCAGCAAGGGCAACTTCTTAGCATGGCAGGCTACAGAACAATGCAGCTTTTTCACTTTGCCCCTCTTTCTCCCAAGGAATACAAGTCTTCCAGAGAAGAGAACATCTCTCATTATATAAAAAAATATGTGTGCCAGGTTGTGTGTATCATATAGGTGGGAAATACGAACTTTTGTAAAAATGAGCCATGCTAGACCTGGGTGCTGTAAGTCTGATGACAAAATTGATTGTCCTCATAGCTGAAAATGCACGAAGGAAACAAGTGTTTTAAGGTGAAAATGGCAGTGTTCAATTTAAACTGTGGAGAAATTGCAGCTTTAACACTTTAGGGGCAGGAGATGGCTTGTTGTGAGGTGTGTGAACCATGCTTTTACGCAGTGGAGCCTTGCTCCCTGGCACAAGCTTGTTAGTGCTGCTGCAATAGAAGAAATAACAAAATCCTCTTTGTCTCAAGTTGGTATCTACAAATTCTCACAGGGAGAAACAAAACAAAACAACACAAAACCCCCAACAGTCCAACATGTCAAACCCTCCGCTATTTTCGCATGTGAAAATCCCCTGAGAGAAATATTGTGTATCGCTACTGTAGATAGAGTACATGTACTCAAGAACAAAGAGGGCTTAAGAAGAAGACATGGTGAATATATAATAACTCTGAATAAATACGGTAAGTCCTCTCTTGTTTCTTTGCAAGTGCTTTTCAAGAAGTGAATAATAGTAAAGCTCTCCAAGTCACTTAGGGTCTGAGCCTGCAAATATCTACTCATATGAGTACTTCTTACTCATGTAAGTAGTCCCATTGAAGTCTGTAAACCTGCTCATGTGAGTAACGCTAAACAAGTTCAGGGTCTAAAACACTATGGGGGAGACAAAAGCATATACAAGTACAGCCCTAAGACTCTTCAGACATGGAGCAGCAAAAGATTTATCTGAGGCTTCCAATGTAAAGCCTTGTAAATTAGTAGGAAGATCTAAAAAATCAGGCCGCCGCTGCATTGGGAAGCAATGGAGCTCTCTTAATATGGGGATATAGGGGTAATGTGATGGAAAGACTTAGATGCAGCATGTAGTCTAGCAGTTGTATTCTGTACTCCTCACAATCAGAGCAGTAGCTGGAAGTCTAGTGGGCAAATAATTATAGTAATCAAGTCACGATGAAACAAAGGAGAGGCTATTATTCCAGCAACTGGCCAAGGGAACAAAAGTTTGGCTGGCTGGATTCCTGAAGGAGAGCGGGATTTACTACGTAATGTGAGATAGAAACTTTTATGCATTTAAATTGTTTTACAGACTTGTTTGCTTTTACTTTTTAAATAAGTGTTGACCAAATATCAAGTAATAGTTGACTATCAGTCTAGCTGATTAAATCTTGGGCAGCAATAAATGGAAATCTGCTGAAAGTCAGGACTTGATTTTCTTCTATACTTGCCAATATAAAAGCAATCGGTGATGAAATCCTTTTGCCTTGTACTTAGTCTGATGAAGCGAGGAATACAATTCTTCCCATTCTAAAGCTAGAACTGTAGAAGTAGCAAAGTCTTCTCTCATGGACTTTTCTGGGAGGCACGACTCTGGCTCTGTCTTTGTGGTCTGCAGCTGAGAGCAAGGTGAAGTGCGAAGAATGCACATTGCAGACATGTGGACTGCAGTCTGTGTGTCTTGCAGTCCCTTGCAGTAAGTGAGGCTTTATCCATCACAAAAAAAGCTTGGCCAGTCCTACCTAATTTATGCTGAGTATTTGATGCAGCCTCAAGATATTTTGAGATAAGTAATTCAGACGTTTGCCTGGCATACACCTTGTCTGCTTTGCACGTAGGGTGAGTTTGGACATGTGAATATGAGATGGGCATGAGGGTGGTCCAAGGGTCAGTTCTTGTCCAGTTGGTAAACCTGTGTCTTAATCTCCACTTTGCAGTAAGGGAGTGAAGCTTAGAGAAATGACGGTCTAATGTAATGAAAATTAATGGGGAATAAATGGAAGATGGTATTTGGGGGGACCTGCCCCCAGCAATTTCCTCAGGCTAAAAAATGAAGTTTCTCTGAAAGAAGGGAGCTTATGACACCTCCTGATGGAGATCCAGGTCTTTCTTTGTTCTTTACTTATGGTATTGCTTAGCTTTGAGTGGACTTGCTTCCTGCTTACTGGGCTGCTCTTGAACAAAGGTCTCTTAATGTTTGAACATGGGTGGAAATGCTGGGAAGTATTAGTGGCCCTTTGCCTTTACTAATGTGTTATTTGTAACTGGCATAAATTTAAACATTTTTAAGCATGGCGGAGGGAGTCTTATCCTTTAGTTGAAAGTGCAAATTACTGCCTTATTGCTTCCACACTATTCTGCTGGCTGTGTTCGAGGTTGTTTTTTCCTGGTCAAGCAAATTGTCCTCAATTTTCTCTTTTGAAAGGGAGGTTCTTATTAAATAACCCAGAATTTTTTGTGAATTGTGACTGGACTTGAAGTTCTGTGGTACATTTGGATCAAATCCTGTACGTCAAGTACTGAGGGAGCAGGTAGCAGAGACACTTCTTGCAAAAAATTAGGGGTAATAAAAATTACTGTATCCACGCTATTCCTAGGAATCCAAAGAAGTTTGGCCGCCTGATCTCTAATGCTGTAGATTGGACCATTGAGACTTTGATTTGGCCATTTTAAAGCTAGTAGCATTCATATGTAGCTAATGGAATTTCTACCAGTGCAAAATCTGTCCTCTGCTTTTCAACTTTTCAGAGGGATTTCATCTTTGTGCCTTTTTTTTCCTCTGGGGGGAAAAAAACCCAAACCCATTTGAGGGGGGAAAATAGAGATAAGAAAGCCCACGAAGAAATACTATTTCTAAGTAATGTACTTTTTCCAATGACAGCTTAGTATTTTTGTTAAACGGCACCACTTTCAGCTTTCAAAAAGGTTTAGCCAACAGTGCTCGCACTGCTTTCGACAAGGCAAACCTTGCCCACCCGTTATAACCTTTAGGTCATTCCAATCATGTTATTTCTCCCATAATGCCAGAAGTAATGGAGTAGGCAGGAAGTGAAAGTAGAAGTTATACAGCACTGCTCTCCTGCCTTTTGTTTGCTTGTCTATAACTACCTTAAACTACTTCCTTCTCATCATTATAACAATGGGATGAAATGGTTCTTTATAAATGGCCATGAAGTAAAGGCAGGCTGCAAAGGCTTCTGTAACCTATTATTATGACCTTTCTCTCATCAGTAATTGTTTAGCAATTTGTACCTGAAAAATCCAAGCTGTCTGTAATGTGCCACACAAGGTGTGGTGAAAGGGCTTTGGAGACAGCTGGAATAATTATTTAATACCAATGTGGTACAAGGCAGCGAGACTAAGCAGCATGAAAAGGCATCAGAAGGTTGAATAATGAACTTACCTTCAAATGCATTAGGCCCTGGATTGTTTTGGTGAAATAAATGTGCGTGATTTAACGCAGAGGGTGTTGATTTTGTGCTTAGATTCACTTGATTAAGAAAAAAACCAGAACAACAAAACAAAACCTGAAAGAAACCTGGTGGAATTCTGCCACAAGTATCTGTAACAGAAACCAGACTCCATAAAATCTTGGTGTCTCACAGAACTGGCAGGAGGAGTCCTGAAATACCCTCACACTTTACTCATGAGCTACGGGATCTCTTGTAAGCACCATTTCAGTATCACAGCCCACCTATTTGTTTAGATTAAAGCTGTAAACAGCCTGACCTTCTCCAAACTCCTTCAACTGATCTCTGGGACAGGAGCTTTATTGGTATTTTTTAACTAATTTTTGAACATGGCAACTAATAGAGTTGTCCTTGTGACTAGGGATGACTCAGAGCCAGACACTGTAGGGATGGGTGAGTGTAATGCAAGATGAATATAAGCAAGTGTCTGCGGGCTGTGAGGGCTGCTGGGGGCTGTGGGAGTGCAGTGATTGCAGTGAGATCTTTTGCTTATGCTTTGGAATTGAAAAATAAAACTTTTGAAGTGTCCAGTGTTTGCCTTGAGCTGGATTGTTTGTGGTATTTTGCCCAAGTATTCCTTGTCCTAAGTCTGGCCACCCACTATTTTGTGTAGTTTGTCTTTTGCTGGCCCTTTTCCCAAACCCGTTAGTGTTTGCCCAGCGAGTGCCAAAGCTTTCATTCTTCCTTCCCTGAATGGCTCCAAATTTGCATCTCCTGCAAACAGCCCAGCTGTTAGAGTCGCACTCACAGTAAATGGCTGACACACTATTTATACACACTTCTTCTTGGGTAGCAACTTGCTCTGTGGTTAGGTGGCGAATATAATATTGCTTGACTTTATTTTTCACACTCCTGTTTTTTTAAAATTCTCCCTCTTAAAATATTTTGACAGGTTTTCCCAGTTTCGTGGCTTTGGCAACAGCTGATATTGGCTTATCTTTTAGTCTTTTCTTTTTCCATTATGATTTTGAACACAGTCTGGATGGTTCACAAGAGACGACAGCGCACAGAAACAGCCATGAAGATGGGAAGAATAAGTGGCTGCCAAGCAAATAGTGTCGCAGGGAACTGCCTTGTGTGCCCTCTCCTGGCCGAAAGCAGCCGGCTCAGGCCGGCACGCCATGCTCCTGGTGCCGCTGGCTGCTCCAGCAGGTCAAGCAGCAAGAGATAATATAGGGATTTATGCCGCAAACAAGACTGGGCTCTTCCTCTGTAACCTCAGCTATTGTCACTGCATGTTCCTCAGTAATACTCAAGACTTCCTGCCCTCCGGGCACGTCTTTTCCAACCTGCTTCCTTCAGCTCTGTCCCTCCAAGTTTGGCAAGGAGCTGCTGCAGCAGCTGATGGGGGTGTACGAGGCCTCCTCAGCGCTGGGCTTTACTTAATGAGGTCCTGCTGCCGTGTGGGTGCTGGCATTCTCCCTCCTGGGAAAGGAGGTTCTGGGCTCTAGCTCGTCCCTCCCAAATTGGGATCGCTGTAGTTGGATACATTGTGGACTTGCCACCACAAGCCTCATTCCCAGCGGCTTTGCATAACATCATCTGGGTCCTAATGTGCCCTTTCCAGCTTGTTCCCTCCTCTTGCTTCTCTGGGATGAAAGGTCTTTAAGACCTTGATGTTCAACAGCTACAGTGTGGTCATGTGCATCAGTAAAAGGACTGTCACTCTATTTTATTATTTGTTTTATGGTGTCTGTCAGATCTCAGGGTTCTGGGTACAGCTTTGGGCCTTGAGGTGAGATGCCAGACCTGCTGTTGCAGGTCCCCATGTAAGGACTTTTTACTATACATTTTACTACCACAGTTGCTGTGATGTTTGTATATTTGTTTAATTCTTTGGACAAAAAATAATATTTTATTTTTGTAAACTAACATATTATGTAGTTGTGTAACCTAGTCTGCCCAACGTTGCATTGCATTTGGCAAGGGAGGAGCCAGACAAATGTGCAAGCTGAGCATATACATATGTGAGTAGAGCAAACCTCTACTTTCTCTTTCCCTAGTGCTTTGTTTATCAACCTTTTACACTGATTTCTTTCTGCTTTCAAATCTTCAAGGAGTGATGATGGTGAAGGATTTTCTGCTAAAGAGAAACTGAGGCCCTAATCCTGCAAATATTTGTTCCTTGGGCTTCAATTTAAAATGAAGAATGTTCATCAATCTTGGCAAGATCAGAGGACAATTTATTGTTTGGATGAGTCCACTAAACCACTTTTCAGTGAGATAGAGCTTTTCTTTCCTGCACAGATGCAGTAAGAGCTCTCCATTTAGCATGGCTGTTGTTTGACCTGCTTTAGTTTGTTTCCAGTTCATAAGAAAGTGGTGAAAATGGTCCCCCCATTTAATTTTAAATTTGTGTGGGAATTTTGATGAATTCCTTGAAATTCAGCGGAAAGCTTACTTTTTAAGTTAGTCATTATGAGCATCAAATTAAGCTGTCAGCATATGAAGTGATACAGAAGAAGATGTGTACAAGTACAAGCACAAGAACATGAACACACACAAGCATCTCTTTCCTCTCTGTGCTGACTGGGAAGTCTGAACAGCAGAACTAGAGGCTGGGAATTACATTTTAGTAATTCTTTTCTAGTTATGTCAGATTTCTAGCATGCTATTAGAGACATATGTGTCATCCTCACCATCACCCAACATATCATTGCTGTTTCAAACTGTTACCAGAGCTGTTGACACAGAATATTGTGTCTGTCGACAGCTCCAATTAGTTGGCGTGTCTGACTACTGACAGCACAGTCTACTTTTGTTTATGAAGACGGTGTGAGCTGTATCTCACTCTCACAACCTCCAGTGGCAGACAGATGGATAGAACTATATAATCATCAACGGAAGCGGGTGATATTCTGTCTTCACAAATCATCATGTGGAGCAGAACCAACGGCCTTTTGTCTGCTTTCAGAAATGACTGCAAGATTCCTCCCATCTGTCAAGTTATGAGGATGAATATGTATAAAATACATCAGATATATATGCAGGGTTTTGTATTGTGGGTTTTTTTGTTTGACTGGGGGGTGAGGGGGAAGGGGGGAAAACTGCTTCTTAATTTACACCAGATGTTAGCTATGAGACATGGAACAGTAGAGGGAGAAGCACAAACATTTTCTCTCAAATTGAACTTTCTTGAGGTTTGGTTTTTTTTTTTTTTTAAAGGAATGGACCAACCCCTCGTCATTTACAAATGTGGAACCCCATTGATTTCCTAAGGTCGTACAATTGCAACTGAGCACAGAATTTAGTCTAATGCACTCTTTACAAGTATTTAATCCTCTCTATTGTGTGATTATAAAATCTTAGCAGCTGCCCAACCAGCGATGTACTGATTTTCATTTAATAGCAGTTACAGATACAAACTATTTTCAAATACCCAGTTCCAAGCTGCCGAGTGGTTCCTCAAGCACAGTGTACACTGAGTTCAGGGAGTGTTTGTTCTGAGAACAGACACACACCCCAAGTAGGTAAGTAGTATAGATTAGACTCATTCATTCAAGCAAAATACTGTTTAGTATTTCTTAAAAGACCTAAAATTTAAGTGTGACATTTGTTTTCTTAAGAATGTTCAGATTGCTATACGCAGATTTTTGTCTTTAAAGAAACAAGGCTTTCTTTTCCTTAGCACATCAGAACATCAAGATTTTAAATAGAACTTTTGTTGTAGCTAGCAAATTCTCATAAAGCAAACAAATGTGCACTTGAAAGTGAAGGGGAAATCAGAATATGAATTGTATTTGTGCATATATTTCTCTGCCTAGTTTTCTGCTCTATGGTGTATAATATTTTTCAGCTTTCCTCTGTTGTAACATATGCTTTAATATTTCAGTGCTGATCCTGACTGCTAAAAGTTAATTACTGTTTATTACTGACTGAAGTGGAAGCAGAATTTGAGTTTTATGCAGGAATTAAAGAATAGAGGTTCACTTATTTGCTGTATTTCATACAGCAAAAGAATAAATGCCATTTCCTTACCCTTGTAAGAAATTAATTATAATCTTGGAAAAATGTTCAAACTTTCCCTGCAAAATCAGCAGGATCTACTGTATAGAATGTAAGCATGTGCTTAAATAACTAGATAAGAAAACTGGCTGAAAGCCTTTTTAATTTTGTATTTTACTTCAGGATCAGATTCCTGCCAAGACAATTGGAACAAAACCAGTGATAGCCAGGGTAGTTTTGATTATTCCCCACCTCTTTTTCTTTTCCCCTGCTTTGTGTCCTTTGTAAAAATAGTAACCCAATGAGTAAAATTTAGCTGGAAGCATGAAACTGCCTATTAGATTCTATGGATCTTCTGAGTAATCTCTGCTGGAGTTTGAAGGAAAACGTAAAAGTTGCATTCTGACTGATTTCACATCCCTATTAATTCCATAGACCTTTTCTCCATTAGTAAAAAGAACTTAAAACTATGGAGGAATGTTACTGCTCTGGATACAGGCCACTTCCCAGCGTGTTCAAGGCAATAGTTGTAACAGGTAAATCAGTAATATAACACTGTATTTTGTTCAGAACTTAAATATTTTCCAAAAATATGTGGTTTTGAGTTTTGCAAGTACTCAAGAAATTGGACTGTATGGGTTAAAATACCTTTGTCTTGGAATTTTTTAGCAATTGAATTTGAAATTTATGTGAACTCATAGTAGCACTCTAGTATTTTTCAGTCATAGATGAGCAATGATATAATGAAATTAGGCTGCACACTGAAACTCAGCTGAAATTTTGAAAATTCCTGAGCAGGCCACAGAATAGACTTATTGAGGCGTTTGCTGAACTGCTTGAAGTCCAAGGAAATTCATCGTGAGCTTCTGGCTAATCTAAGAACAAAGGAACCACTTATGTTAGGTAAATAAATAATTAATTTTTGATTCTTCACTCAACTGTACTAGTTACTGTGACCCAGATCTTAAACAGTCAGGGATCCCAGTGAAAGACTTTGTGGTTTTCAAGCATTTGTTCAAATGAAAACTCAGTATTTAGATCCTAGGAAACATGAGGGTTAGAGTAAGAGAAACAATCTCTTGACGGAGTTCTTGAGTCACTGGCCTTTCTGTTTCAAGGCTGTAAGGACAGAACCTTGTCAGGGCAAAGATGGGCTGGAATAGCATCAAGTGTGTAGCCCCTGGCTCTGTGACTTCACGGACACTGAGAACGGCTGCAGAGCAGAAGTGATTTAATGGGAAAGTTCTTTACTCCTGCCAGGACCTGCAAGCTCTTCCCTCCTTGCCTGGCTTGCATAGCAGCAATAAGGCACATCTGACTCAGAGTGAGCCCCTTCTGTGGGCTGGAGAGGTTCATGGGTGACCTTACCCAGCTACAAAAAGGTGACTTTTATCTCAGATATCACATTCACAAGAATATCTCTAGGAGAGCTGATCAGACTTCAGGGCTGTTCTTCTCATCTCCAAACACAACTCCTTTTCTCGTAGTTTTTCCATATTCTTGTCCCTAGAACCATATTATGCCAGCCCCAAGGCTAGTTTTGTTATTTTATTTGTTATGTTATGTTATTTTTAATTTACTTTAACTTTTTTTTTTTTTAATAGTACCAGTACTCTGAAGAACAAGTGATGCCTCTGTCTGCTGAAGTAGGAACAGAATTACTTAAGTAGTGGTTATTATTTATGTCCTTGAACTGAGCTGGAGTTTGACTGGTAGCTGAGGGCCTCAGTACCACTTGGGCAGCCATTGCCCAGAGGAGGCATGGTCAGATACAGCCCCTCTTGCCAAAGAGAATAGGTAAACCAGACAAAAGAATGGGATTTAACCCTTTTTTACATATAAGAATTGAGGCACTTGGATATTGAGTTACGTATTGAGGTCTGTGGTATGAAATAACCTCCTGTGTTCCTGTATGTGCCTTAACCACAAATTATCCTTCAGGCAAACTTACCTGTCACTTTGGTAGTTAAATTAGATTTTCTCCTGTGGTAACTTCTACAAGTTTGAACTTGTTCTGAGAACATTTCAGAAAGGACAAGTTGTTGCAGATCCATACTTAAAGGAGGGGGCACACAGGACCCCCAGCTCCTGGAGTATTTTACTTCAAGAAAGTCACGAGTGTTTCTCTTATTTAGACCAGTGTGATTGCATTCAAAATACTTCTTATAGAAGCAAATTCTGTATTCCACAAATTGTTTATGTTAAGAAAATGCTTTGTTTTGAATAGAGTTTAAATTCAAAATAGAATTTTACTTCAGTTTCTTTCAAATGTGGAACCAAATCCTGGCTGCTGTAGTTGGCTTGTAAACAGTGCAGTTTCAGCAAGCAAGAATTATTGCTCATGTCTAATGAAAAACACCCCTTGTCGTTAGGTAAGTGAAAAGGAATATCCCCATTTTGTAGGAGGAAAGAGAGATATAATTTACAGTTCTGCACCCAAGACTCTGCATGTTCAGAGGGCCAAGCTCATCTTAAAATGAGTTAAAAGACAGTTCTGTACTGAGACCAGCAGGCTGTGCCACTGTTTATATGGCAAAAAAGCCCCAAAAACCGTAACTCCCCCAAAAGCCGGCAATGTACAACAAATGGGTTTTTGTCTTATTTTGCTTGGCTTACTGTGTTGCCAGGTGCTAATCCTGCAACCTACCTTAAGTTTCATAGTCCTTTTCCTATTTTTCATTGCAGGATAACAAGTATCTTGACTGTAATCTATTAATTGAATTGAATAAACTTGTTTCCCTAGCAGTGAGAACATATTGTTTGCACACAGTGTCATCCCAGGCCCTCCAGCTATCGAAAGATTGCCAGATATGTTTATTAAACCCCCTGAGCTTGGAAAGAACACAGAAAACTGTCATCTAGAGCAATACGTAAGTGCCTATCTCAGCTGGGGATCTGGCTGTTATGAATAAAGGAAGAGTTTGTGGCAGAGTTTTGAGATGTAAAGAGAAAAGGCTTCCCTATGGTGCAAATGTGTTGGAACCCTCAGGCGAGAAAAAAAAATTGAATTGTTGCTGGCAGTACAATGTAATTATTGAGTTAGGCTGTAGCAAGGCCTGAGAGCTTCCGAGGTAAAGGCCTGGTGACTTTGTTTTTTCTTTTCTCTTCCTCCTCCCCCAGCTCAGGACAATTAAAATTTTGGAATTCCAACTTTTTTTTTTTTTCTCTTTCTTACTAGTAATTGGACCACAAATATCTACCGAATTTCCAATGGTTTTGTGGGATGATAGGTTTCAAAGTTCTCATTTTGAATCTGCTTCCTTTCCTGTTTTGTTTTGAGTGCAATGCCAACCAGTCAGTAATGCAAAGATGTAAGGAGCAGTAAAACCTCTAAACTATGCATTACTGCAGCTGGACTCTCAGACCTGAAGACTGCGATTTGCTGTGCTCTGTCCTGGCTTTACTGAGCTTTTCCCTGTTGACATCAGAATTTAACCTACATGCAACAGAACCAGAGCTGAATCTAGATTAAATTATCTCTGTGAAAAACGTTTATTTGTATTAACATGAAATCTCATATACCTGAAGTGTATTCGATTAAAATATATCTACATCAGCAATTGCTAAACTTTAAAAAATTGTCTTCCCGCTTAGAGGCTGATAATTTACTGCAAACTAACAATAGAAACTCAAATCATATTATTAAAAAGGGAGATAATTTCTATTGGTCTGATAACTCCATTTGAAGTTGTGATGTGTCTTTGGGAGCAGTCGATGCTTGCAGGCATTGGAGGTGTGCCTTATACTTCTGTTCCCCAATCCTCTCTATTAATCATTAGGAAGTTCTTGCTGGCCATCTTGGAAAAGAGACTTCTGTTTCATATGAATTACAGTTATAACTTTTGTTGTTCACACGTGCTATGGTCTTATTTTAGTGCTAAAATAATAATAATTCTATTGAATATTATCTTTATTGATATTTTAAAAAGGAAACAAAAGTCTTATAGTTGCTGATTTTGGAAGCCTGACGTGCATAGAGTATACATTCTTAATATTTTATGGTGAGAAGACATGGAAAATGTATTATGTAGTAAATAATGAGTGGTGAGGTAGAACTCAAACAAGGGCTGATACTTACCTCTGGTTCCCATAAATTGCCCAAGGCAATGGGGATCTTTCCATTGACTTTGGTGAGCTGTGGATGAGGTTCCACATGTCAACATCCAAAATACGTTGTTGTCATTGATTATTTATGTTGTTGTCATACCCCAAGGCTCCACTCCAGATCTCTGGATCCTGTTGTGCTGGATCATTATGGGAGCACACAGCTAACACTGCCCCTGAAGCTCTTTCAACCTAAACAGAATGGCTGTTCCATGGAACAGTCCTTTTCTAGAAAGAGTCACTTGATTAGTACTCTAATGACACGTGAGAGTGGCCTGCCTGTGTTTGTGGCTACCCTGATTCTATGTTACAATCCCTGCTGCTGCTGTCAGTAAGCCCAAACTAGATATAGTTGGGTTTGTTCATTCCTGAGGCTTAAGGAAGTACATCATGTTTACAGTCATGTACCCCCTTACTTTCTCTTGTAGTGGACTCAGGCTTTTCCAAGGGGAATGCAATTCATGTGAAATTGCTGTTATGTTTTTCCTTATCCATGAAATTTTTAGAAAATATTTTTACTTGACCATTATCTAAGCAGAAATATTAAAATGCACCTGTGGTCTGTTCTCTTTCTTGCATCTTTTAGCAGAGGTGGGCTTATTTCTTCAGGTAACTGATTGATAACTCAGACTCCTGAGTTTTTAAGATTCAGGTTTTCACTGCTAACCTTGTAGATAGAAGGAGAAAAGAGATTCTAAGTGTTTGGTTTGATTATGGACTGCGGACCACGGCTTTAGTCATATTTGGTCATGCAGAACTCAGAGCTTACACTGACTTGGGCAGAGCAAGAAGTTCAGTTGCAAGATCTTGCATGAAGAGAATATTCCCATCAGTCACTATGAGCTCCTCAGGTAGGAGGAAAACTATTAAAGTTTTGTATGCAGTGTTCCTTACCTTTGCTCTATTTGTGGTGTTTCCTGAATGTGGTTTCTGGGGCAGCCACGTGTCTGGCTACCAGGAGGCATGAAACAGGAATAGGTCTCCACTACAGCAGGACATTAACTCTGTGATGACCTTGTTTGGTAGACAGGAGCTGTGAAGATGTGTTGTTACTCAGAAGTGATGAAGTCCCCCTATCTGCAACCTGGCCTATGCCTCTCATTCATTGTTGCCAAATTTATGTTTTTATCCACAACGTCTCATGAGATTCTTTGCTGATATTGAAGCCTAATGGAAAGCATTAAGTGGATTATTTTCTTCAGTGTTGACTCACAAGGGAGATAGCAGTTGTTTGGTTTCAGCAGAACCTCAGAAAAGTACCCGTTAGCCCAGCAGTCATCACCACCCAGGTTAAACTTCACCTCCCTCAAAGCCCTCACAGTGCCTTTTGTAAAGTAGTGCTGGGTTCTGCAGGTTTTCTGTGCCTCAACCACATTCTGTGTTCTAAACAGCATAGATTTTCTCCTGAGCCCAGGAACAGATGGGAGCATGCGGGCCCTTGTTATGCATTTCAAGTGAAACCTCTAGGAATGTGTTACCTTGGAGCTAAAGCTGTTTTTTTCTTTTTGTGATCTGTTTGCTGGAGTTTCCCCAGTTTGGAAAATCCCACCAGTTTCCTTCTTTTCTGCTAGTAACTACCTGCATTGTCACAATTAACATGACACATTCTGTAGCTATTTCTCTGTACTCCCCACCAAGGAAGGGGAGATCCAGATGTTTTTCTCAGATGGACTGCTGGCCTGACACTGAATGCTAAACAAATGCACACAACTTTGCACATCATTTGTTTTCCCCCATGCCCTCTGCGACCTGCTCTTACCTACATGAGGAACTGCCTCTTATGAAACATCAGCTCTACTGCACAAGACACATTTTCTCTAAGTGCTTACTCACTCGCCTCCTTTCATCGTTTACTTCAGATATGTGATTCAGGCTTTGTCATTTAATAAACATTTTATTCTAAAGTAAGTAGTGGTTAAAATCAAGCTGTAGATTACTGAAGGTGCTTTAATGAGGTTTTCACAGTAGTATGAGCTCTGCAAATACTAGGAGACAGCTTTCACTAGGAAAGATAGTAGTCGTTGTGGTTCTTGATGAATATCTGAGCAGCATTTTTTTTCCTACCAGGAAATTGAGGAGAAATTCTGTAGCACCCTCTGTAGCTCAAGGTTTTGCCTGCAAATTCAGATGTGTATTACAGCATAAAACAACTTTCAGTTTAAATAGATGTTATCTTGAACATTTCAAATTATCTTTAACCTTTATATGTATAGAAGCATTTGGGCAACACTTCCAGGCACATGGTGTGACTCTTGTGGTTGTTCTGTGCAGGACTCAGTGATCCTGACGGATCCCTTCCAACTCAGTGTATTACGTGATTCTGCGACATGTGTATGTATAAACTTTGCCTTTCCTGGTGTCCCTCTTTCACATGGGATTTTGAGATTTCAGTTTGGCTTTTGAGGATGAAGTGCCCAGTTTAAAACACCTGATGAAGGAACTTTGTAAGAAAAACATTTTTCAATTAAAACTTTTTTCTTTAATGTTTTAAAATAAACAAAACAGATAAAATACTTTATTTTGAAAATACAAACATAGGAAGTTTTCATGCTGTCAAAAAAAAGGAAAAAATCTCTAACAATAATGAAATTGCTGTGAAATTGATCCAATTTTTTTAGGTATTCTTGTAGAATGAAGATGTAGGACTGTCAAAATATTTGTTACCAGCTCTGGATTTCATTCCCGAAATTAGGTTACTTTTGCTTCACAGGGTTTTTCAGTTTTACTTTCAGATCTTGGAAAATGAAAAATACTACAATAAGTCTTTGTTAATGCAAAGATACCTACATAATACCTGAAAAATATTTAAATATTTTAGGTCACAGAAAGCAAAATGATTGCTTGCTGTTCTTTAAAATACTTAGCTTTCCTTCCAGAAATTCTTACACTGTTTTAGTTAGGGTTTTTGCTCTTTCTATTATGAATTGCTTGTCTTGCTGGGGGAGGAAGTATAAACCAAATGAGCTTGGATGACTTTACTATAAAGTAATTTTTTCACAGGTCTTTTACCCAGAATGACAGACTGTGTTCCCTATTACCCCTTTACACAGTATTCAGTTGTTATGATATTGTATATATGCATTAACAAATAAAGGAATGCATCCACAACAATTATGTTCCTCTTCTGCTTGATTTAGTTGTCAGCACGCATTCACGACTCTGTAAAGTATCTCCTTCACAGCCTTGTCAGACATACCTTTTTCTCCCCATAATGTCAACTTAGTACAGCAGGCAGGCCAGGTGAGCTTGGCTCACTTTCAGGTTTTGTCTGTCTCTTTATCTGAAATTTTTAAAGGGGGATGTCAGAAGAGGTAATTGCCATAAATTACACACTGTCTGTTGTAAATTGTGATGAGAACATAATTGAAAATTGAGCTGAGAGGCACTTCCTGGATTCGAGCCGTGCGAGAGCCAGAGGACAGCCTTAGCAATTTGCGGTGGGCCTGCAAAGTCATTTTTTCCACCCCTCTCTCCTAAAGTGTAATTGATTCCGGTGCTGTACAATTACACTTCTGTGTCAAGGGTTGGCCTGAGGGTCCTGGAGAGGGTTATGGAGATGATTCTGTGGGGCTCACACAAATAATTGACTTGTTTCATTTGAGTACTGAGTGGGGGGAATATCAGCTTTTTTCCAACAGGAGAAGTGGAGCTTGACTGCTTGTGCAGAGATGTCACCGCTCAGAAAGGGACATTGTTCAAGGTTCCCAGGCATTGTGTATGTCTGTGTGGTATATTTGTGCCTCTCTCAGGCATTGCTCAGGTGGAGATAAGTAGTAGAGTTGGGGGAGGGGAAAGAGTTAATTTTACTCTTTTCCACCCACTTGTCCCTCCTCTGTTCCTCTCGGCTAGATAAAAGTGTGCAACACTAATGAACAAATCAACTTAAGTAGGTATTATTGTTCACAGCAGAGACTCACGCCTAGAAGAGTTAAGTGACTGAAATGATAGCTACAGAAATCCCTACCAGGAGAGGAATGAGTTGAGATTTTCTTTGGCCGCTAAACCCTGCTGATGCTGGCCCAGTTCAGCATCCTTTTCTTGCAGTCCAGGGTCACAGCAGCTGGCAAGAGAAGAGCTCATGGATCTGAATTCCTCTGTGTCAAGAGGAATTCAGTGTAGCAACCTTGGCAGGGAACCGACCCACCCAGAATTCACTAGAAAACACAACTGCTTTGTTCATGACAAATCCCAGCCCACTTCCAAGCTATGAATTTGAAAGCTTGGCCCCATTTCATGGAAGCACTTCAGTCTTGCACAAATTTAGACTTTTAAGTACGTATGCATTCTTTTAGATCTGTTTATATCAACCCAGAACAACTAAATCTGTGAAAAACAAATCACCCTCCTGTGAGGGAATGTTAATTGTCATATTGCATAAAAGAACTGTGATAAAATGGATTTACTAGAGTCTCTCAGATGGAATTATGCAAGGGTGAGGGTACTTCTTTCATACTTGTGGCCCATGTAAAAATAAATGTGTGTGTGTGTGCACTTACACAGGAATATTTGCTTGTAGCCAGTGGCTTTCAGCCTCTACCTCTGAGGAGATTTAAATAAAAATTTTCCTTGCTGTGGGGAAATAGCCCTTAAGCCTCTGAATCCAATTCATATTTTGAGTACTCCTCATCCCATTTTAACATCGATAGTGTTACACCAGCCTTTTGTAGGTATAATTTGTTGATGATATTTCCCAAGAGGGATGATCTTTTTTGTAAAAGCCTCAGGAACTCCTGGATAGGGAATAAGCAGCAAAGAGAACAGCCCTCTGTGCCTGGCATCCTTGGCCCCACACCCCTGGGATAGTCTTTACCTAACAGGTTCTTAGAGAAATTCCCCTGGAAGCTGACTTGGGAGAAGACTGAGGCAGAGGGGCAAGGCTCAGCATGAGGATATACAGTTTTGGACCTGTACATTCCAAGTCCTTTCTCTCATTTTCTGCAGAACTAGAATTTGATACATGATATTGCATGAGCACTCAGGAAATTTATGTATTAGACCTTTCTATAAATTGTGTAATGAGCTGTTTTGCATATTTAGAAACAGTGTATTTAAAATATTCCTTTCCATGGCAAAATTTAGTTTATGATGGAAAAGGGACATCTTTACCAGGCTTCTTCCTCAAACAAAACAGGCAGCAGGACTCTGCTGGGCTAAGCTGAGTGGGTACTCTGCGATGGCAAAGATGAAGGGATTTTAGGTAGCTGTAGTTCCTGGTGATTCTCCAAGCTCTTTGTTGGCTACTGCAAGGATGCAGGAAGTGCTGCTGGTGGGTTACGTTACAGACCTGATAAAATGATTGCCTTGGCTGAAAAGTGCTGTTTGTAGGAGAGCTGGGGAACTGACTGCGTAAAAAAAAAAAAAAACCAAAACAAAAACAGCAGCAATTTTAATGAGACTGTAAAAAAAAGTTTGGGTTTTTTTTGGTTGTTTTTTTTTTTTTGGTTTTTTTTTTTTTTTTTTTTTTTTTTTTTTTTTTTTTTTTTTTTTTTTTTTTTTTTTTTTTTTTTTTTTTTGTTTACTTTTTTTTTTTTTCATTTCTGACCTTTACATCTAACTCTAAAATGAACAAAAAGTACCTGGAGCATACTTCAGTGGCTTTATGTGGGCTGTTGCAAAGGGGGCATGGCCTTGGCCAGCAATGGTATGAGCAGCATTCCGTGCTTGTTAGACCTGAAGATATCAGGATTAGTTCATCCTATATATTTGATGGGGTTTTTTGCGGTTTTGGGTTTTGTCATGAATTAAAATATAGCCCTCCAGGAAAAATACCAAGGCAGTGGTTTGAGACCTTGGAGAATTGTTGAGATGCCAGTGAGGCGAGTCTTTGGGTCCCCAAGGACACAATTTTTTTTTTGCTGTGGTTTTCAGACACGTCCCATAGGTACTACTGAACTATTCAAGTTTTGTACAAATAACGATCACAAATCTGGCACACCCTCAGCTCTCAATTAGAGACTGAAAACAGCACGTGAATAATTGTGATAGGTACAAACAGGAAAACAGCACTGTGTATCCTCAGAACATTAAATTCTGGGGAAGGGCTGCACTGATGGGTACGTGATGACCTAATGGTGATTCAAAGACTTAATGAAGGGGATTTTATGGTTTAAATACTGGTCAGCATGGTATCTTTTCTGCAAAGTTTCTTTGGATTTAAGCACTGGTGACATAAATGACTTGTTCTGTATTTTATGTTGCTGCAGATCTGACTAGTTGTTTCGTTTAATTCAATTGGACGCATATAGTTTAACAGACAAAGGAGGAGTTAAACTGCCGTACTGGAAAATGTGGAAATTACAGTCTTTTGTTTCAGTAAACCAATTGGTTTTCTGAACAGACAATCCCAGCCATCATGTCTTGAAAGCAATACAAAGCAGATTAGATTGTGAAGAAACCTTCATGTCAAATAACTTACAAAGAAAAATAATGTTCCAAGGGCAACTAGAAAATACTCAAGAGTTTTCTTTTACTTGAAATGAGAGTTAACAAAAATGTGCAAAGCAAAAATATTTAAACATGTTTTATTTGAATGCATATTCATGGATTGCAGTCACATTTGGACAAAAAAGTCTTCTAAGAAGCTGAGGTTGATGGCAGAGGGTACAGAAGGTGTCTCTTTATCCACAAAGAAAAGAACTTTTACTGATGCTGGAGTGCTGAGTATATTCATCTTTTCAATATAGAGGTTTCAATGAGTAGATACAAACAGAACAGATAAAAAGCTCAAGGGGAAAAAAAAAAAAAAAAGTGGAACTAAAAGGGGGCATGCAGTTTCCCCCGAATCAAACAATTATGAATAAAGTGATAAAACTGTTTGCAGAGACAGGAGAAAAAATGCTACCAAAAATTCCCTGGTCTCAGGATACCATCTATTTAGCTTATTAGGAAGAAGATTGAGATGCAATTGGACATGTAGTCACCTTTTTGGAGGGAGAACTGCACGTTAGAGCTTGGCTGGAAGAATTTCTCTGCCACACCCCAGTGGAGTACAACAATTTCTGAGACTTTATAATGTGCAGATCACACAAAAAGTGTGTCAGGCAGGTAAAAGCAGCCTTCAGGTAATGGTTAATGTTCTGGGAAGGTTTCAGATTTGGACTATTTAGCAAGGAACATTATAAGAGTCAACAGAAAAAAGTTGTAGTGGGACAGATACGTATGTCAGGAACAAGGTTTTTGGTTTTTAGTAACATGAACAGTTAATTGTTGGCATAAATTCCTAAGAGAAAGCTTGGATTTTCTATCTCGGGAAGATGTGCAATCCAGGTATTTGTTGGCTCAGTACAGGATTAACTGGATACAATTCCATAGTCTGTGCTGTACAGACTTTATCGCACAACAGGGTATCTTTTGGCTTTCAAGAGATTTGATTCTTCTCAAAACTGTACTTAAAAACGCAGGTAGCATGATTCACACTCTATATTGCTATTGATTTCCCCAGCTGTAACAAAATCTGGTTATTAAACTGGCTATAGGAAGAACTCCGCTCTCTGGCCCTTCTCTCAACAGGTTAGTTTGACTGATGGTTTAGGTACCATTTTGTCTTTCAGACCACATAAATAACTGGAAGTGGTAGTTTCAACTCTAACAAAGTACAACCAGATCATATAGGACATATGTTTTTGGTTTTGGTTGATTTTTGACACAGCATTTTAGAGCAATTTTTTAATCCTTCAGCCGCAAAAGCAAGAGGCTTCGCTTGCCTTTTTGAGCTAGAAGAGAAGCACTATTAATAGCCCTTAGTTAAGTGGTCCTGATTTTTGATAGAGGACAGTGGCTACACATCACATGGATCAATCTGTATTGCCATTCTCTGTGATCAATACTTCATGGTGCCTTTTCCCATAACACTCTAAAAGCCTTTTTGGTATTTGGCTAAGCTTGTGGCATATAGTGTTCACCTCACTGTGTCTTCTAACTCAGGGCATGGAAATTGTTCTCACTTATTCAGGGAATTTTCCTCTTTAATGATGGAAAGAGTAGTAATGGGTTACAGGTGAAAATAAGCACACAATTAGCACAGTCAGACTCAGGGTTTGTTGGTGCTGACTACTCCTTAATCAGTTGCAATTAACACCAGATGAGTGTTTACTCTCAATTCTCTTAATACTCATGTAATTGACCACAATAACAAATTTACATCTATGTGGGTGCTGAGGGTTTTTTTTGCTATCCAAAAATGCACTGAGATGCATAGAACATTTTGTGCATTGTACAGATATTTCAAATAATAAAACATGAAATAAAATGCAATAGCTTCAGTACAGACAGAAAACAGGTATTTAAAAACCAATGCATTTGGTGAGTAAACAGCTTGACAGTTAAGTACCTGAGGCCTGTGGCAGAAATTAAGCCTGAAAACTGCAAGTTACATGGAATAGAATGGTTGTTAATTGCAGATATTTGGACTGAATTCCTGCTTTGCCACCAAATGTCATATGAACTTCGGTCGTGTGAATTCATCTTTGTGTCTGTTTCTTTTTTGTACAAAAAAAAGTGGGGGGAATAGTGCACTATCCTGTTTCACATGAAAAGAGATGTATTCTAAATACTGAAGAAAGTTGAGACCCTGTGGTGATGGGGACACAGTAGTACTGAAGGTGGGTAGTACAAGATGAAAAGGTGGATTAAAGACACAGACATGGCATTCAAGCTCCCCTCTACCCCAGTTTAAATGTAATGGTTTACTTGCAGTGTTCTTGTTTCAGCTAATTGCTTAAAAAAGCTTGTAGGTCTGATTGTAAAGTGAGAATTTGTAAAGACTAAAAAGAAGGTAAAAGTTCCTGGCTTCCTTCATAACAATAAGCAAACCCTCAGCACGTTTGCCTTCTTTCCTGTCTCTATGCTAAGGGGCAATCATAGCTCACTTGTTCTAAGGGGATTCACAGGTGCCTGGGTGGCACTTTTGGGACTGTGAAATCCAGGTGCTGTAGGTTGTATCTACCACAGCAATATGAGGGTGTTTGCTGCTGGGGACCTGACATCCACACTGTGTGTTTTGGGGTAGACTTTGTTCAAAATTCCCTCTAGCCTGGCCATATTCATCTGAATACCCATGACCAGTGTGATAAATTAGCATAAGAAATAAAAAATGGAATTGGGTGTAATCGTGGACCACCTCTTGCAGTTCAGTCTCATGTGAAAGAAAGTTTATGTGCACTAAGGTCAATGTGTTGGGAACTAAAGCACAGCAAATGAAGACATCAGGAGTTTTTCTTCATAAACACACTCTTGACCTGAAATGCTAATGTAGATACTGCCACATAACTATTTAGGCTGGAAAGAAGTGATAATACACTCACAATTAAGGTACTCCTCTCAAGGTGTTTTGTTGTTTTTTTTTTGTTTTGTTTTGTTTTGTTTTTTAATATAAACACTGAGAACGGTATATTTAGATATACTGAAGGAGCAAGAAAGACAAAGAAATATCAGACCACTTTGTGCTGGACACTAAAGTGGTAGTTCGAAAGTGCCTGCCCCAAACGCTTTCTAGTTTGAGAGGCTGAAGGGGCTGATTCAGTGGAACGATGTAAGGATTTACAATTCCTAGCCTTGAAACTTATCTTCCCTGCAGCTTTGGTACTTCTAGTTCAGGTCAGTGCTGGTGGGTTTAAATGAAACATGAATAAAAGTTCAGCAGCAGAGCTCTACCGTCAAGTCTCTTAGCTTCTAGTCTTGTGAACTATCTACAACACTACAGCGAACAAATTTACTTGTGTTTCTCTCTTTATGATCTATACTTGTTTTTTTTTAGTCCTTGGCTTTTTATTTTATACATGTAAATAAATGCATAAAAATTGTGTGCAGCAATGCTGTTAGTATTTGGCATGATCATTAGCAAGTAATGGATATCTGAATCTTGTCACTATGTGTGTAGATGCCTACATCACCATCTGCATGCACAACAACAGCATTAAAAAAGAGGTTTCAGCAAAGCAAACAGCAGCAATTCAGAGGGGAAGTAGCAAACAAACACTACCCCTAAGAATTGCCAAGTGTAATGCTGTTAGTTTAAGTGCTGCATGGGAGGCGCAGGGGGTCAGAAGCCAGCTCCTTTTTGTGCATAGTGCTCACAGAGGTGATCAGCGACTGCCACGGTTCAGGTGGACATTGCAAATGTCATCTGCAGAAGCTTCAAGAGCTTCTTGATCCTCCAGTGCAAAAATTCTGCTTGGTAATTTATAAAGGGACCTTTTCTCAATTCTGCAAAGATGGCCTATGTCCATAAAACGCAGGTGAGAGCCTGGAAGTTCACTTCAGCAGAAAATTAGACCTTGTGTCCTCTGGAAACAGCTGGTTTAAAAGGATTGGAGAGAAAGGAAATGGTCACAGTGTGCCTGGAGGAGAAAAGGATCTTTATAAATGGTGATAATTACATGGCAGTTTTTTAAATCAATTTTTCTTCTCTGCACACTGAAGACTTATAACCTAAATAATCCATCTTTTGTTCCTCAGAAACTGCCGCTATCCTGGTTGGCTTATTGGATGTTTTGGCTCTTCACTACTACCCAACAATGTTTCTTGTTAGGTGGTAGCAAACAGCCAAAATATCCAGCATTGCTTTTGGGTGGGGACTGACAGACACACAGTCCTCCAGAACATCTGTAGTACAGAGCTGTTGTTCTGGCTCTACATAAGGTACCAGATTTTCCCATTTACTTCTTTTATTATTTTAAATTTATTTATAACCAAATGCACAAGCAGATTCATGGCATTCCCTAATTACCCCTCTCTCTAAATTCAACAGTGTAATGAAAACAGCAGAAGTTGTTCTACCTTCCATTCCAAAACATAAATCAAATATAGATATATAGATATATATTTTGCAAATTAGTTAAATGTTCAGTTTTAATAGGCCCTTTGATACCTCTTCATGAAAGACAATAGCTCCATGCAGCCTGGAGTGTATTCTGTGGCCCTCTATAATTTGTGGAAGTGTACACTAGTGGAAAATAATAGCAAAAGGCTGCCAGAAGACCTTTTGTCTGTACATATTGTCTTGTTTCTCATAAGAAGGGTTTCCCCACACGCATTTTTTGAATGCACACTTTGTCCTTACAATAGGAATGCATTCATGCTTTTTGGTTTAAGAAATTAAGTAGAATAAATTGTTTCTGCTTACATGTTTTCTTGACTTGAGAAGCGCTTCAGGACCTACTACAAACTGTCAGAAAAACACTGCAGTTAAAATGAGAGTGGAAAAGAGGGAGCTTGGGCTTCGTGTAACTTGCGTGATTGATTTTTGAATTTACGTGTTCTCTGTTATCCCTTTAAACATTCAGCGCTGATCCCTTCAGTATGTGCACCCAGCTTTGCCCTCGGAATCACAGAATATGCTGAGTTGGAAGGGACCCATCAAGTTCAACTCCTGGCCCTGTGCAGGAGCTCTGGGACTGTAGGGAATCAGGAGATTTCTTTTGTGGCTTAGGGACAGTTATGGTCTGCTGTATGCGTCTATCCCACAACCAGAAATCACGCCAGTTCCCCCTCCTGGCTGTGGGTCACAGCTGCTTACAGGACTGCCAGGTCCAAGTGCGAAAGTATCCTTCAGTGGGACTCTGTATCTCTGTGATGGATTAAAATAGTATATACTTTTAGTTATGGCCTTTTCCTCTCTACTCTGATTATAGTCTGTGGGCTCAACTGGGTTTTCAAGCTTTTACTGGAAAACTGGACCTGCTTTTAAAGTGGAGGTTGAAATTATTGTTGTTTTCACTAGTCATGGCTGTAGAAGAATCTCAACCATTCAGAAACTGTGGTAAAATTGAATGGCTTACTGATACTCAGAAGCTTAGACAGGGTTTCTTGTAAACAAATTTTTATTTGGGGTTGAGCTGTTATGGGAATATGTAACAACAAAACATAAAAAAGTCCCATGGTGTAACTGCATGGGTTTCTTCTCTCTCATGTTCAGTAGTTCTTGTTCACCCAGTAACAGTGGCGTTCCCAGGCAATTAAATATTGTAAGATACACTCAGTGAAGAGCAAAGTCAGGTCATGGGTGTGTCAGAATAACCACACCATTTAAAACCAAAGATCCCTCTAAGTCAGTACAAATTATCTGTCAATTCATAATGCTGGGAGACCAGATATGAGAAGTTTAAGATCTTAGAGTGGATCCTGTCCTGGTACGGTGTCTCATTGTGTGTCAATCAGCAATTGAGGGATTTCCTCAGATGCAGAAGATATCCTAGAATTGTGAAATACAAATTATGTTCCACAAATCCTGGGTTGTGAATCAGAAAGCTGTTGTGTTCAGAGCTGTGTAATTGTGAAACAGAGAGCCTGTCCTTGTTGCTATTTTGAATCTTTTGGGCTCACCATAAAATATAATTTGTATAGTCTGATAGAAGCAGATACAGAGCTAGATTGTGATTTTGCAAGCCACAACCTGTACATTTAACTGTATTTAAGGGACTGGCCCTGCAGCTTTCACAGGTGCTTGTGGGCAGCTGCAGTCAGAGGGGATGTCCCTGGATTCATGTGCAGAACAGATGTGGGTCCATCCAGTGCTCTGATCCTGCAGGAGGGGCATGAGGACCACAGGCACTGTGTCATCCCAGCTTCACTAATTCTAAACCTATACCCCATAGCTGATGTGAGCATACATTTGTAGCAGGGGAAACAAATTAGCATGAAAACTTTTGGGAATACTTTAAAAAGCAGAGAAAGATAAGGCATTCTCTAATATTTTTCTGTACAAGGGCTGGGGCTTAAATTTCAAAATGCACTTAAACTATTTATGAAAATGAAAAAAAAATTTTAGAAATGTGCCTATTCAACTACTATAAAAATAATCAGTGAGACAACAAAGACAATTTTTTTCCCATATTTCTAACAGGATGCCATTAAAAATCAGTAATTAAAAATGGTTGTATTTCCATTAGCAGAAATATTTTCTTATGTGGATAGTTCTTTGCACTTGAACTGTGTTGATTGAACTAGAGCTTTCCTTTTTTGCTTCCTTTTTTTTTTTCTTTTTTTACCTTCCCTTCAGGAGAAAGACAACTTTTCTCTTATGAGACCTCTCTTGCCACTTGCTCCCTGATTTATTCTTCCTTGGATGCTACTTTCACTGCAGGAAGAAGGTAGGAAACATTTTTTTAAGCAGCAGGTTGCCATTGTAAAATGTCACAAAAATAAACTAGAAACTTGATGTGATTTTTAAATGAATAATCCCAGAGCTATGGAGTTAAAAAGGTTGACCTTTTTTCTTCCCCCATTTTTTTATTTTTATTTTTCTGTATTTTTAGCCTTTAAATGGCAGGAAGGTACTCTTTAAAGTCTTACCCTTTAAAAGAAAATATTTTTGTTGCAAAGACACTATAAAAGATACTTATTTTTATTTTGAATAAAAGAAATATAGTAAAATAAGGTAATTCTTGGTATTATCTTGTAATCATTTAAATAGAAGTTTTGTTCTTACAATATGTACTGGCTGTAGCAGCAATGCTGAAAATTATTAAAATGCATCAGTATCTGTTAAAAATCACCTGTGTCACTTTCAGTGAACGAGGTGTTTTGTACAGGATGAGGACAGGAGCTTTTGCACTGTGATGTGATTATTCAAACTACCATGACGATAACACTGTGGAGATGGCAGTGACCTTTTAGCCTTGATAACATCAGTAGCAGTCTTTCCTTCTTAGCTTCAAATCTTCTGATGTTGTTTGGTTTATAGAAAAAAATGTGTGGAATCAGTCTGCACAAAATTCTGTGGGGTTTTTATCAAAATGTGTTTTGAGTGTTGATGAACATTGGATGTGTGCACACTAAGAGTGGAGGATATTGTACTGGAAACACGTAGGCCTGTGCTTTGCAATGAGTTTCTTCTCTCAAATCTAAAAACAAATCCCTCTCATGGAGGTGTTTGAATTTCTACAAAAGTTTCATAGTTCTCTGTGATTTATTTAATTGTCTCCCGTTTCCTTTATCTTACTTTTGTTGTCATAAGGGTAGAGGCTTTGCAAATAAAACTAAAATCAGTACAGGAAATCAAAACCAGCTTGTCCCTGGAAAATACTTCTTTTGCTTTAAAGAAAAATATACTTTTGATCATTTAAGTAATAACTACTTCTTTTTGTGTAACCTTGCAAAGACTTACGTGAATGCTTGATTTCATTCACACATTCAGCCCAGGGGAGTCCTTACAACAACTGCTATGCAGAGGCTGGGATAGGCTAACAGGAGAGAGGTTATATGATTTAAGGTTAGGGTATGGATGCTGGGGTTTGATATCAGAGATGGTTTTGTCTGTCATGTTGTCAGTTGTGTCTGTGTGGCATTTGTGTAGTTTAGCAGTGATGAAAGTCTGTGGAATGAATAGGAAACAGCTGAGATTTAATTTATATATTGGGACTTCTTAACATTTATCCCTTGCTCACTTTTATAATCTGAGTTCAGAGCTGAACAGAATGACATAATAGGGGAAATTCAGATATTTTTTAAGGAAAAAAAAGAAAAAGAAAGGAAAAACAGCACTAAAGCAGGAGGAGAGAAAATACCTCTACGAAAGCAACAGACATAAAAGAAAGTAAAGGAAAGTTAAAAATTACCATAGGGCAGGCAGGACACCTGCTAAAGAACCTTCTGCTGCCTCTCACAGCTGGAAAGAAAAATGAAAGAGATGCAAACAACTGTTCTAGAGGCATGAAATCTGCCTTTTGTCTTTTCACCCCTCCCTTTCTGAACAGTTACAGTATGCAAAATTTAGGGGAATCTCAAAGTCTGCAGAGGAAAAAAATTCAGCAGGCTCTGCATATAAAAAGCTGAGCCATGGAAGTGTGCCTCTTTGAAAACAGGAGCATGTTTGGGAGCTTCCCGGTGCATTGAAGAAAGTGGTAATTAATGCATAGTGAATGACTTCGAATGGAGGTTGAATAGGGGCATAACAATGGGAAGTTTTTTTTTAGGTTAAAGTGTTGGAAAAAGGAAAGCTGTTAAAAGATAGCTACTGTGAAGCTACAACTTCAATCCTTGTCTTCTCTGACTTTCCTTTATAGACTGTGGTGGGTTTTGTTTTGTATGGGTCTCCAAATACAATGAAGTTAATTTGCACCAATTTCATTTTGTGTATGCTTTGGGAATTTTTTTTTTTAAGTTTTTTTTTCCCCCTCTTTTTGGCAGGGCTTGGTTCTTTGATGGTGCTTTTGAGCAAATGGTTTGCCCAAAGTTCAGATGATGTTAGCTCCATCCTCTTTTTCATTTACAACATCAAGGGGATTACAGAGAATAACTTTGTTGCCCAACATCAAGGCTATATCTTCAGGCTACTAGAAAGGTAGTTCTCAGAAAGTGTGTCTTCTAATATTTTAGAACCTCCACAGGCTTCAGATAAAACAAGTATTAAATACAAAAAGCTCACAAGGATCCCAAGGAAGGTTAAACTCACACAACCTCCTTCATGTTGAACACCTGAAATGTATTTTTTAGACTGTTGGAGTGTTATCATAGTGAAGACAGCAGTGAAGTCTTATATAACTGAAGACAGAAAGAATAAAAACCAGCACCTTGTTTAAAGACAGGCAATTTTAATGGAACCTAGGCTAAATATAATCTACTTTTGCCATCGAAAAGGGAATTTGGAGAGTGAGCAAGTCATTTTGGAGGGGTCTTGGGGGTTGATTTTTTTATGGGATCATAAGGTAGTAGATCTGCAATTCTGCTGTGCTTGATCCAAGGCCAGAATTTATAAGGCTTGAGGACAGAAGGAATGTTTTGGAGAAATAAAATAGGGAAGCTAGTGGGCTCAAAATAGTTTCAAATATTTTGTCTTGTTGGTAGTTCTTAACAGGACCTCTGGCCTGGAGTATTTTAAACTCAGCATCCCAATTCCTATCACGTAAGTCTTTATGTTTTTCCTAAGGAAGATATGAAATTAAAAATACCCTACACCACTCCCCAAATGAGTTTTGTTTTCCATTTCTCTAGACACAGGCTGAGAAAACACAGTATTTGCTGCATACAGTCTAGCACAGTCCTTTCTCTCCAGGACATCCCATCAGTTCATTTTTGAAAGGAAGGTGGGTCATGCTGGTTAGAATGCAAGAGTATGAGAATTTAAATGAAAAGTTACCTCCTTTTGCTGCTCCCGTAGAACTACTGTTGTCTGTCCTGGTCAGGTGCATATCCTTTCCCAGTATTTGACTCCAGCATGTGTCTTATTACCCTCCACTCCTTAATGATTGTAAACGGCCTGCAAATTCTCAGGTTCTGGAACAATGCTCTAAAATGACTATTGTCAAACATTACAGTGATAATAATGATGTTGTTTTAGCTGCATTTTTATACTCTTTTCCTTGTGCACACATGTAAACCAGAGTTTCTGACACTGAAGAGATGCTTTATCACTCCTCTACTTTTGCTAACTTGAAAGGGCTAATATTGTGTTAATTATCTGTAGGCAACTGGATGCATCTTCTGAACTGAATGGAACTCAATGTCTGCATTTCAGCATATCTTTTACCATGTTAAAACATGTATGTATGATATAAATAACTTTATTGGGCAGGAAAAAAAGAAGAAATCCTCAACTTAAATCTGTGCATTTTTTTTGCAACAGATGTTTTGGTTTCACCAGGGATAAAGTTGCCAAGCCTAACTAGAGTCTTTTACTTGACCTGTGAGATTCTATTTAACTTAGGCTGAGTTCCTGACTTTTGTAAATCCCCACTTACCTTTTCTGTCTCTCACTCTCTTGGGAAGCCCTTAGCAGCCTGACAGAGCAACACATAAATGCAAATGGCCAAAAAAAGCCACGACCATCAGCCCTAGAGCAGGGCAAGGTGTATAGGAGTCTGTGCAAGCTGCAGGGGGAAGGGTGGAACTTGACTCACCTTTCCCATCATATCTGAGATTGGCACATTGTCCATCAGAACAGTAGCACCGTGGGGATGAAACGTGGGTTGGAATGCTTATCTCTCTCATTCCTTTTTGGTAGATAGTCCAGTAAATTGGAAGTAAAACAGGGCAGATTTATTGCTGGAGCAGCAGAGCTTGATGCTCTGTGTTAATGTGGTGAAGGGATGGTTGTGCGAGGACTGTCCCACCCAGTGTCACAACAGCTTTTAGTCCTGGTAATCAGCTGTGAGATTTGAGCAATGCTGCAAGGTTTGGGTATGCTATACACAAAATGTGGGATGTTTGGTAATTTTACATGTCTTTCATTTACAAAGCTGTGAGCTGATGTCGTCCAAAACAAGGTAATGCGATGAAGTTATTTAGGTTAAGTCCAACGGTCAGAAGGTGAGGGGTAGAGGATCCTTGACTGCTGAGCACTTTTCAATTGTTCCCCTCGTGAATCTTAAGCAGACTGTAGTGATGTGATTCTGTGCTGAATATATTGCTCCTCTCCCTCACTGGGTGCTCATGGTGGATGTAAGAGCAACACAAGTCATGAACATGCCACCTGCAAACCTGGTTCTTTCTGAGTTGAAAAGTCAATAAAGTTATCCTGCTTTTCCAGGCTTGTGTGTGTATGCTGCACATCTTCTATAGGGGAAAGAAAATCTGTGTCAGAAAATGTCAGGAAAAGATGTAATGTAAGAACTCCCTCTGCTGTAAAAACTCCCAGCATATAAAATGTGCTGTAGCACTAACCATTGTGACCCAGAAATAAAATGTTTCCTGTGAATTAGAAGGATACAGAGTTGAATTAACTGGATGACATTTCCCCATCTGGTTTTTATTTATTGTTGCCCTTTTCCAGTCTCTGTAATTAGTGCAGAGAAGTGACAATAGTCATATACTACACTCTGAGCTACAAGGATGTACCAACATTTTGAGCATTTTCCATTCTTTTTTTTCAGTGACACTTTGAAAACTCCTAGCATCTTAACTCTGCTGTAGCCTATTATTTCTGTGAACTGAAGAGGCAATTTAAGGCACCTTTTTTTGTTTGCAAACAATTTTCAAATATAACCTCACACTTTCTGAACTTTTCCCAAGGGCCTCATAAAATCAATAATTGTCCATTTTCCTCTAAGTGACTTTAAAATTGAAGGTCTCAGGATTCTAAATTCAGATCTGGATTTCAGGGTGCTCTCCATCAACAGTGCTGCTCACAGGTGCTCACAAGCAGAATCTGTCTTCTTGCAGAGAGAGGAAATGTTTAGAAACATAACCCATCCTGAGCTCCAGAGGACACAATTTTCCTTTGGACTTTTCTCTAACTTGAATGTAGAGATTATATTGCTGGATATTCCCTGCCCATGACATGGGGTTGGAACCAGATAGATGGTCCTTGAGGCCCCTACCTTCCCAGCCTTTCTATGACACTGTGATGATTCCATGTCCCTTCCAACACTGACCATTCTATGATTCTGTGGTGTCTCCCAAATACTGAAGGTGCAGAGCCTGCTCTTCATCAGTGATTCAAGTTTGACATTAGCATGACTTGTTTTATTTTAAAGGTGGGACATTGACAGAATATTGGCGCACATAAATGTGCTTACAGATAGTCCTACGTTATCCTGACCTTAGGTCGGGCTTTTTTCAGCAGGATTTTGTGACGGCTTGGCAGTAAATCAGTTCTGATGGTAGAGGGTGATGAGACACTGAGCTGGTGACCCTGCTAGCACTGGAGATGGGTAATAGGAACTAGTGGTACCAGTCAGGTTATTCTGAGAGTATAAAAATAACATCTCCAGAGCAACCACTCCAAGCCTGAATCTATTTATCCATAGGAAATGATTCTGTAAGGAAAATTGCTAAAACCTGTAGCAAACTTTATATACAGCAAAAAGGGGAAGAATGTGATATAATTTCTACAAAGACATAAGAGCGTGAGAAGTGTGGCTGAAAATTGAAGGTTCTTATAAAGTACAGGTACATTAGATAGTCCAAAAATCCATGACTCTACAGCCAAGAAAAAAGCCTAAAAGCCTTTTCTAGCTCAGCATTGAAGTGAAAGCAGAGATTAGAAATAAAAAAGCAATTTATAATGAATAGGAGAAGGGACACTAACAACAATTGATATAGTTCAGAAGTTATGAAGTGTAGAAAGTTGATAACAGCCCCTAAAGCATCCAGATAAAGCCATGTGAAAGGACAATAAGAAAGTTTAAAACGTATTTTTTTTTTTTTATGAACAGCAACACTGTGGCATAGCTCTGTTACTGGACAGAGATGAGGAAAAACATCTGTTGTGTGGTACACACAAAAGCAGTGGTATTTTTGTCTTTGTTCAGCATAAAGGAGACCCCCAAAATAGGATGTGCTTATATACGGGAATATTGACAGAGTTCTGGAAGTCAGGAAGATCATTAATGTCCTGTCAGTGCTCCGGACTACAGTGGTAAAAAAAAGCTGATACATCAGTCATCCCTCCTGGGCAAAATAATGGAGGATTGGTGTTGGTTTGTTTCTTTCTGAAGACAGAGCAAAAATTATTAGGTAGCATTTCTGATGTTTCTTCGTTGTTAAACACTTCTTCTATTCCCTCCTAGCTGTGAATCCTATACAGTGGTCAGACAGGGTGAACAATTAAATACATGTTCCAGTGCAATGTGGCAGAAAGGGGAATATATGTCATAAAAAGGCATATTATAAATGGAAGTTGATTTTTTTGCTCCGAGTACTGAATATTGGTTGGGTCTATGATAAGCTGGTACTTACAGTTCAGGGTTCTGCATCCAAAAGATACTGAGAACTGGGTAATGAGTTCATGGTATTTAAGGCTGAATAAAATGCTATGCTGTAACTCCTTTAAAGACCAAAATCAGCAGAGTGAAAGGGGAAATTATTAGGTTTTGAAAAGGGTATTTATATTTTGTTTCTGGATGATGTGCCCAGTTCTGCGGTAACTGCATGGAATATAATGTCATGTGGTAATTGGGAAAAGATTCTCAGAGGCTATTCCCATGCTATTATTTGAGTACTGGCACATGACCTTCTCTACTGTGTTAAAATGCCTCTGGCTCAGGACTCATCCACGAGGTCTGGAGGTGGCATGGGAGCCATTACCGACAAGCATTTTGGCCGTGGCGCTCCTGTTTCAGAGGGCAGGGCACTCAAAAGTGTGGATGGGGGCTGCTGTTCCTCGGTTGGCCTCAGTGTTAAAGAATGTACTAACTCAGACGTAGCCAATGGTCTAAGGTTCCCTTTAAACCTCAAGCTTCAGGAAATAGAAGTGATCAAATGGCACGTCCCGGTTGGTGTGCTCTGATCCTACCAGCTGTGCTCCTCCGAAAAAAGGGATGAAATGATTAAGATCTGATTTATGCTCTGTCGTAGTACTGCTCTAGCTGTCAGACTAACTGCGCCAAGGCAGTAGGATTTGTCTGCAAGTGAACTGGAGTTCATTCTTCTTTTACATATATTGGTGCCAAGTGTTCTGCAGCTCAGGGTGTATTTGTCTGATTTCTTTACTGTTTCTTCAGGATAGGACTCCTCTATGTTTAGATTTTTACTTTTTCTGGAGGCATGACCCGTTGAAATGCACGGCCACAAGGCCAATCCAGCAGGCAAGCAGCTGTATGCAGTTAAATCTAGAACGTGCATAGTAGACAAAATTACACAGAGAAAAAGAAATAGAAAGTTGCGATGCAGTCAAGGACGCATAAATGCTTCTACAAGTTCCACCCCCACTTGCCATTTTACAGGAGTCTGACAGTGCTTTACAGTGATGAAGGCACTACAGCTATGAAGGCCCCACAAGAGCCTTGGAAACAGCTTTCGAGCACTTTTGCAGTTTATATAATCTAGAGCTGAAGAGTAGTACTGTGCCTTTTAGACCTCATTTTCCAGTAGAAGGAAGAGGACGACTAGAAAAAGATTGAGGACCTCTGGATGGTTTCAGATGAGTATTACTCTTTGACTGCAACTAGATTTCAAAATGAGGGATACTGCATTAGCTGGGATCTGTAAGAATAGTCTGGATAAATCAGCATAATCTTGGCTAGTATTTATGTCCCAGTAATCCAAGAACAATTATTCTCTGTCTTTGTTTTTGATAATATTCTTGTAAGTGTTGAAAAGCTTATAAGGAAGCTTGAAGTTTAGGGGAGACAGGCGAAAGGAAATTTTCACAACCAGTCTGAGGCTTCCCTGTAGCTTTACAAACTGGACATTCAGTAAGATTCTTGTTTCATTTGGGTTTTGGTGGGGAGTTACGGTATTTTTCTCAGCTGGGTTGGCACTTATGCTCAGGGATGCTTTATCAAGTTTCTTTAGTATGAAACAACTGAACTGCAAATCTCGGAGAAGTGTTTTTCTGCCTTTGTGAGGTTTCAAGCAGTGTCACTTCTGTTCCTACTCACAGCTGTTCATGAGACCAAGCTGTCTTTTGGTTTGGCATTTCCAGGCCTGATTGGAAATTCAATTGGAATGAAAGGAAATAGTAAAGTCCAAATATTTAATGTTAAGAAGTACAGATATGCTATTTGTTCTAGGAACATGTGAAAGTGAGAGAACATCTCTCTGGTAAATAAACCTTACTTTGCCCATCCCTTTTGGCAGTGGGATGAAATGCAGACTGATTGTCAGCAGGAATGCCTTTCAGGACATACAATAGGTCATTGGAGACCTACTGAGTACTTTAACAAGTGTGTCAACTGGCATCAAGTGGTCAAGCGTAAGTCCATATCCTGGGATGCAGTAATTTGTTTTGTGTGCTGCTGATACTATAGAGGTTGGAATTTGTGATAGAAATAAGCAGTCCCCAAAGTATCTTTAATATATTTGCCAGTAAATTAACCATCCAAACACACTGAATGCCAGCTGGGACAAATGGAAAATAACACATCTAGAAGTGATTATCTAGGGCAGAAGTGAGTGGAGCCACAGCTAGGGCAGTCAACTGGTTTAATGATTCCTTTTTGTTTGTTTAGCTGATTTTCTTGAGAGTTTGTCCTTCAATCTCTGCTCAAACACACAGTTCTGTTGAGCCACTGCCTTCTTATACTCCTTGTTTCTCACCATATAGGTAAAATTAGCATTTTGACTAACTAAACAACAATTTTTGAACATTGGAAGGAAAAATAAAAAGCAAGTTTTCATCAGTTATTTTCATTCCATCGTAGTGACCTTGTGTTGTCCTTGTTTTTCATTCTCTTTTGCTACCTTTTAAAGTCTTAGCCAAAGATGTGGAGCTAAATTCAGCCCTGATGTAAAACAGCACATTTTTTCTAAAGCTTTTACTGTGTTCTGCTTTGATCCTGGAAGACTCACTTTTAAAAGGTGGGTATGACACAGTTTCTCCTCTGTAAGGAGCTGAATTTTTTTCTCCCCTGATGCTTATCATAGCAGCAAGGAAAGCACAAAATTGCCCTGGGAAGACATTTCAATAATCAAAAATCTTTCTTTTGTAAAATTATCACAACTAATATTTTACTTGACTTTGGCTTCCAGAAAAGTCAGTGGGAGGAAACTTGCTTTGTTGTTTGGACCATTCTTTCAGAATACAGAGTAATTCTTCTATTAAACACACTGGACTGATAATGAACTCAGGCAAGATGTCTGCATAATATCCTCTACTCTTCTCAAGAGATGGAGTGTAATATTTCAAAAAGTGGTAGAAGATTGTGCAACTGGTATTTCAGACCTGATCACCAACAGAAAGAATGAGAGAAAAATTAAGGTCCATTGTCTTAAGCTGGTCCTTCCTTGTTTCTGTAACTTGTTAAACCAACGCTTCATTTTAAGGCAGATGAGGGTAGTATCTCTGTCTTCCATACAAATAAGTTTTGAGCTGAGTGTAGATGCAAAAATCGTGTTGAGTTCCCATGATTCCATGAGAAACAATGACTGGCAACAACTCACAGTTTTTAAGATGCTGAGAGAGCTGTGGTGGAAGAGGCTGCATAAATGTAAGAATTGTTAATATGCTGTTTAGATCTCATGTCACTGGAAAATGCTTAACCCTTTATCTCAAAGTTAGCATGAAGATAGTTTGTAATATTAATTGCTCCACTTGTTAATTGGATTACCTCCAAATCTGCATGTCATTCAACAAAGACAGCCAGAGGTGGAATGACAAACCAATTTATGAGTGGAAGGTATTTGGCAAGACTGCTTTCAGTCAAAATGTCCCTTTAATGAAATGCCATGGGGAGTCGTTGGTTAAGAGAACAAAGTCAGGTTTGTGGCAGGGCTGTCAGTAATTTGAGAGGCTGCGCATCTCTGGAGCAGAATCTTGCAGAAAGGGTAATTGCAGCAAGTGTCAATCTTAAATATCAAAAAAAGACATTGTGACCAAATGCCAGTATCATGTTCTGTGAGGTATCACAGTTCAAGAAGTAGCCCTGAAGCATTACGGTGTGTCAGATATCTGGACCCTTTGATTGGGAAGTGCTAAAATTCCCAAGAGTTCTAAAAGATGTTGCCAAGAGTTCAACTTGTTTTAGTACTCTTTGATAAAGATCTGGGAAAGATGAGGACCTTGCCAAAGGAAGGACTGCTGGCATTTCTGAGTTATGAATTACGTTGCCAATAATGAAACGGTGACGTCATAAAGGAGTACAGCAAAAATCTTGGATCTTAAATTAGTATTTTTTTTCTGACTAATGTCATGAAATGCCACATTCATGAACAAAGTAGAGTACAGCATAAATTAATAGTCTGTTGTGGGAATTGGCTTCTGTTGCTGACAGTGATTAATGGAAAGTTTTAACTCAGCTCCTGTGAAATATTTTCAGGCTCATAGGGAGCGCGATGCAACCACCTATGACACTAATGGGCTTCAGTATTCTTTGCACCCTGCAATATAATTCTTCATCAGAGTTATCTTTCAGCATTTTTGTGATTATCTGGTTTAGCAGTACCAAATTTTGGGGTCCTTTAAGGCTTGGAAAAAGCACGTGGAAAGAGTCTAATGGTTGGAAAAGATTTTAAATGCCCATTCACTTCTTGATAGTAAATTTTATTTTCTATTTAAATGTGAGAAATGTACCATGTATAATTTAGTTAGCATATATTTATGAAATAAGTATAAATTCTTAACCTCTGAATAATGACAAATATGCCTAAAGATGAAGCTGCATTACATATTCACAAACTAAGTGTACTTTTTTGCCTCTTGACATATCTTCAGAGTGGGAAAAGAGTAAAGTGCTGAAAATAGAAAGCATTAATATTGTTGACAAGTAAACAAAAAGGAAGATTACAGCCCCACAGCTCAGAAAATTGTAGTGAATGCAGCCCTCAAGTTACAGTGCAGATATAGTAGAAATGCATGTTTTCTACAGGGAAAGCTTAGAAAATGAGCATGACCTTTTAATGCACAATCACAGTGTTTTTAATAGTGGCACAGTATTAAGGTCCACTACTAAATTTGTTGTAAAGGAGGAAGGTTCACCGTGTGTAGGGATTTCTCTTGTCTGATACAGTAAGTGTTGAAATAAGCATTTCTGTCAAAGGGACTTAAGCAGTCACAGAGAGCATTTTAAAAATGAAGTGTAGCAGAAGTAACATGATTTTGAATATTTCTCTAAACATTCTTTTCCTATTCATTCCGAGAGAAAATGTTTTAGTAATGTGTTTAATTTCTTTTCTTGCCCCATTTTTTCAGGTATTTTGGGGGTGGTGGGGGTTATTTTTGCTTTCTTGTTTCTTACATTCCCAGAGTTTTATGGATCACTACATCTGTAAACTGGGTGGACAAATGATATAGAAATTAGTGCAAACTGGTGTTTCAGAACCAATCACCGACATTAAGAACAACAGAAATATTTATTTCCATTGGCTTAAGCTGGTCTTTTCCTCTTTCTCTAACTTGTCAAACTGGTGCTTCAAACTGGTATAGTCAAGTGATGGCACTTATTCAATGGATTTTTGTGGTAAAAGTATTACTTCTACACTTAGATAATATTAATTCTCTTTCCAGACAACAGGCACTGTCTGCATGGAGATCAAAGGAAGTGTTTACTTAAATTGCAAATTCATTTGCATTTTTATTCTAGAAGGTGAGGGGCATAATAATAGGTGTATATTAAAATAAATATTTCATTTATCAGAATTCTGTTGACCTGTGACTTCCTCTAGCTACAAGGACTGAAGTAAAGGAAAGATAGTGCAGTTTTGTGCCTTTGACATTACCAAAACAGACAATTCTGGAATCTGTGAAGCTTCAGAAATTGGTTGTTCTGTAGCCAAAATCTCATCAGTTCTGCCACATAAAAAGGTTTTTAAGTATCTTTTTTGTAGAGGATGAATATTTGCATAAAATTTTATCACCCATATATTAATTCAATTTTCATCTACAAATTGGATAATCTGAACCACCTTTCCAGTAGATTGAATTCCCTGCATTCACATGGGCTGTCATCTCCCGCTCATTGGTGGAGGAGAAAAACTCCTTGGAACTTAGCTGGAAATAAAGCAATCATGGTTTATTGTTACTTATGGGAGGAGCCAAATTGGTCAAGAGAAACCCTGTTGTCAGATCACAAATGGCATTCTTTCAGCTGGAAAAAAGCCAAAGCAAAAGGCTCCCAGCCAAACCCTTCTATTAACCAAAATCAGTTCCCCACCCAGTCCCTCTCTGCAAAAACAATACCCCACAGTCTGTTCTTACTGTGATGCCACTGAAGCAGCAGCATGATTGCTAAATTCTGTAACCAATAAGCAAACTTGAAAAAAAATCTTTGCAGATACATGAGAGACCTGACAGAACTGGAGTATGTGCCAAAAGTTTGAATAGGCCTCAGAAGAGCTTTTTAGATCCAACTGTCATGACATTAGGATTTTCCTGGTGAAAATGTTTCACTTTATCAGGCCAATGTTAAACAGTAGGATTGAAAAAGAAGCCAACACACGCCTTGATAACGAGGATGTGGGTGTTTTGGCCATGTGGATTATGTTTGAACATGGAGATAGTGGTTCACAGGCAGTTTCCAGGTTTTTCTACTTTTCATGGCATTGTAGATTTTTGCCCAGTTTTTTCCTCTTTCTCTTTCCATTGCATTTTCATCCTGTAGGTGGCCCCATTTGGCTCATGATGCTTAATTTCTGAATTACTTTACGAAATGTTTGAATTTTATTTTTTTTTTAAGTTTAGTGTTAGAACACCTGAGTAAACTGCAAATGTTTAAAAAGCAGATTGAGTAATTAAAACCCAACTTACTCTATGTTTAGAAAATTTTTGTCACTGGTAGAGGGTAGCGAGGGGGGGAGGAAAATTTTTGAGCAAGACAGGGCTTGTCAGGGAGAGTAATGAATTAGGAGATGGATAAACACAAGGTAAGTGATGAAAACAGTGGCTGGTAAGAGTGTTGGCAAGAAATGAGCAATACATCACAGAAAATGTTTCACACAGAGGGATGGACCGATTGCTCAAGTTTCTATGACTGTGTGACTGTCACCCCAGGTATCTTCCAAACCACAGAAGACAGAATAAAGAATTCTGTTTTATGTTTCATATGCTTTTTAAAAACAACAGATTTTTTTTTTAGTTATTATTTAAAAATTAAGTAAATGTTATTTGATAATCATCTGTCACTTCATCTGAAGAATTAAAAATGCTTCATGCTTGAGCTGTTGGTGTGTCATCACTTTTTCAAATGATATCAAGTATAAATAAATTATATTAGTTACAATAAGATGCAGTTTTTGTTTTGATGCAAAAGATTAAAATGAAAATTAAAGGGATGTAGCTTGACTAAAAAAGTGGGGTGCACGTTATTCCAGAGCAGGCATTAGACTTAACAGAGAAAGTGATAGTGAAGCAGATCAATGGATGTTAATGCTCACTTTGAGAGAGTTCTAATAGAAAAAAACATCCCTTTTTTTTTCTATTTCAAAAGTTTGTCATTTCAATATCACATAATGAGCACTAACTTTTCAATATTTCTTGTCTTACTTAACTAACAGCTGTTTTGGAAATCTGTCTGTAAGAGTTGTTAGTAAAAGGTGTGGAAATCTGAGCCTTACTGCAGAGGCAGGATGGTAAAGAAATTCAATATTTACCTGGTATAACAGTATATACTACCATTTTTTTTTTTCTTCTGAGGGCAATATTAGTTAATTCAAGTTAAGTTAATTCAAGTTAATTCTTAACTTTGGGGTAATATTTTCATGGTAGTGATATACTTCAGCTCATCATTTTGCTGTATTATAGCTGGAGCAGTGGTTGTGTTGTAACTTCTTATGCAGCTCAATTTTTTTTCTACTTTTTTCCCGTTCATTGTTCTCTACCTTGACTTTCTTCTGAACTCAGAGTATTTGCACTGTCAGTATTGTGCCTTTCAAACATTATCAATCAGGTTGAAGCTGACTTTGAATCTCAACATCTTATTGTTGATTTAAGAGAAATTACATCATCTATTGTCGGGTAAATGCTTAAGCTGCAACTTGTTCTCAAGGAGGCAAAATAATCCAAGGGATTGATATTTTTTTTTTTTTTTTTTTTTTTTTTTTTTTTTTTTTTTTTTTGGATACAGAAATCAGAGTCACAGCATACTTGCAAATATCTTTGTACTAGAAACATAAAATGTATCTTGTTAGCATCAAAACATTTAAAGCAATTAAAGGTTTTGGACTGTCGCTTGCTGAAAGGCTGCAACAAGTTAAATTTCTCCAGGTTAGCAGTGTGTCTTTGTGAGGCTGGGGAGTCTCGGATCTGGTACCTGATAGAAAGCAATGGTGTGAATCTAAGGTGTGGTGATGTGGAGTAGCAGCATTATTATGTTAAAGACATCTGGTTTGTCCATCAGCCTCAAAGGAGACAGCCATGTTCATGTCATTCCCCCCTTCCATACTTCTCTGGAAGCCCTGTGGTAGTGGAGGCTCCACAACAATCAGGTTTAGTACTTTTCTGGTCTCACCATCAGGTTTTGTTCCCAAAGGGTTAAGGTGTCCCTTTCCTTACTGCAGCTGCTATTGCTGTCCGGTTGGACTGCCCAGTTATGGACAACAACCCTTCCTTTCCTGGTCTGCAGCAACTTCAAAAGCATTTTCAGGCGATCTTCTGTATCTGTTTCCTCTCCTGAAAAGCAACCTCAGTTCTACCTTTCCACATGTTTTTCAGATATCTGATAATATTATATGACTCTGAAATCAATAATCATCACCTTCTTGTGTACATACATTGAATTTTAGGGCTGAGGGAAACCATGCATTCATTTTTGCTTTCTAGTCCAGGATGATGCAGTCTTCTGGAATGTTGTTTTTGGAAACCACAGCTGCAGCAGACTTGTGTAATAGAGCTGAGTGACAAATGATGTGGGGCTAAAAGCAATAGAAGGATGCCCTGTCGGTGTATCCCTGAGAAAATCCCCTTTTATGCATGGGCAGCTGCAGCGTCTTCCCTCCTGCTTGTCAGTTTGTAATCAGCTGAATAGAAGTCTGTCAGTGGCTCTAAGCACAGTAGCTCAGATACTTCGATAAGCATATATCTGCCTTGGCTAAGTAACAGCTCCATCCTAAGCATTAAAATCCTGGTGACATCCACGGGAGGTGCCTGATGGCAGCAGGGTGGAGGGATGAGGCCCTAACGCTGCTGTTACTGTTATGGAGCTGTTGTGGCTGCAATGGGGCACCTGGCTGAGCCCTCCTCGGGCTCTGAGATGGTGAATGAACAGGCTGTCCTGAAGGACTCAGGGTCTAACTAGGGGGCCATTAGAAGAGTGAAGCTGAAGTTGTTTTCAGCCTTGTCCTGGTTGTTGAGAAAGGAGGCAAAAGAAGTTGTAGTTCTGGGCGACCTCTCGGCTACCTGTGTATTATTCTTCTCAGATCACCAGCCTCCCTGTGCACGCGATTGCTCCCAGGTCCACTTCTCCCCCTATGAAACTAGTTAATAAAAATGGTTTTGGTTATGGCTTTCTCTAAGCCAGACTTTTGAGGCACTGCAGGAGAGGAGCAGAGTGGTGGTTCCCAGGGCTGCAGCCTGGCCACAGCACCTTAAGGACTCTCCTGAATGAGCCCATCTGACCCACCAAAGTAGAGAGCAAAGCCCAGCTTGCCTGTCCCAGTGCTCTTTTACTGATGGCTATTATATTAACGTGAGGGCAGAACTCTTTCCTGTACATTAAAAAAACCCCTTCCCCCTACATGCCTCTCTCCTATTTAATTTCTTTCTATAAAAACCTCTGCAGTAAAATGAATGCGGCAGATGTCTACTCTTCTGAAAAAAGATTATGCTTTGAAGCCACACAGTAGCCTCACTTTTCACGGCATTAATGATGTGGACTAAGCTTTGGGAATTGTATTTAAAAAATACTCCATATAGAAGAGGTCTATTCAGCTGCTAAGCACACCCATATTTTTAATAGCTAACGTGTGTGTGTGTACACACGTACAGAGAGTTCTTTTCAATCCTTCTTTTTCCTAGGTGTGAGTGTAGGTGTGAGCACAGGCCGATTTTTGTGCCTTTTTTTTTTTCTTTTTACAGCTTGAAATAACCAGAAAAAATTTTCTTGTTTGATATATGCGAGCAGTTCCCAGTAGTGTGGCTCCCTGGATGCTCACTGGAGGATGTCCCTGTGGCAGGAAGTGCGCTGCTCTTGCTGGGAGCTGCCTGCTGCAGTCTCTCCTCAGGGACAAGGTGTTTACAAGCAGCACCACAGTGCCACCAACATTATCTTCACTAAACCTGCACACTTGTGACTTTTTTTCCCAAGTAATTGCTTTCACAGAATTTCAGCCTTTGATAATAAAAACCTGATGTTTTCAAGCAGCATTTGGAAAACAAACACTTTCCAAGCAAATGATGTCTTGAATGACTTGAACTGGAAACTCTTCCCAGTGCTTGGACTCAGCTTGCAGGGGTTCTTTAACTTCTCTGTATTTGGCAAGTGTCTTCTCTTACTGGGAACCTGAGGGTTCTGTGTTGTGCTTTATTTTGCTGTCATGGAAGTTGGTGCTTTTTCTGTGTTGAGGTGATGACCTTCAGAGGGGGACAAAGTAATCTCTGAAGTCAGCTACCATATCCTTTGTGAAGGTGCTCTGGGGTCCCTGAGGTTGGAAGCAGCCCAGGGAGCTGGATAAACCAGGGTCTTCTAAACTGCGCTGCCACAACCTTTTCGACTTCTGTTTGGAGAAAAGGGGAAAAAAAACAAACAAACAAACAAAAAAACACCAATCCCAAACTGAAAAATTTACATTTGAAAAGTGAACCTAAAAGTTTTCCAGTGGGATAAACAAGAGCCCAGTTACAAATATCTGTGCTTCAGGAGTGGTAGTTTCGCTGTACATGTCCTTGCTAAGAGCCAGAGGACACAAATTCAGTTTGATCATAACTGCCCTATGTAAGAGAAAAATAAATGTAATAAACTCACAGAAAATACAGTTTATCTTCATATCAGTCCATTTATATGACATAGAGGAAAGCCAAGCTCTTTTGTGCTGTAGTGTCTTTGTAATTCTGTAGCAATTTACCTAATTTTCATGCAGAATAGAGGAAGTTAAAATTAAATCCAAATAATTTTCTTGTGTATTGGTTTTGTTTCTCTTCAGGAGGCAATGCTTTAATGCCCTATAAAACAGTTTTTTTCTGAATGCTAGTTTAGTATTTACAGGTTCTCTGGTGTTTTGGGTTTGCATCTTTCTTGGTTGCTTTTATTTTCCTTTTTGTTTTACTTGTTGAATTCCTCCCTTTTATTATTTACTTTTTTTTCTTTAAATCTGACTCAGGAGAGTAGACGGCCCTAAAATGTGAATACTAAACTATGAAGCTTTAATATATTAGATACAGACTACATAATCTCATACCAAACGAACAAAAAATAGAAAAAAAAAGAGCAAAGTTTATTCTTTCTACTAAACAAAAAAATCAACCAGGCTGTGGACTTTTGAAAGCTTTGGGGACATGATCTTTACATATTCACATTTTCTGTATTTGATGACACGTTTTAGTGTTCTGTTCTCAGCAGTTAAAGAATCACATTGTTTACTATGTTTTAATTTTAGAGGCAAAAAATTGTTTAATGTAGACTGAAATTAATACAGGAGAACACTAATGAATAGCATAAATTAATAATAATTTCAATGACTGTTTTAAACTGCTTGTGATATTGTATGTTGTAGAATCCAGTGCTCGGCAAGTATCCGGTTATGTGGATGTTAGACTGGAGAACGTTGTCCCACATATTAATGTAGCTAAACCACAGACACAGTGGTGATGTAGTGCACAAGTGGAAGGCAACCTTAGTGGTTCCATGGATTTTTTTTTTTTAATTCTATAATTTTTCATCAAATGTGTGCTGCATAAACTTTCAGTATCATTTTTCACTGTAGTGAACATTTCTGAATGGACCAAAGAAATTTGAAAAGTAAATGAAGCTCTAAGATTGGAATAATTACTTCTAATTGATTTACTCTGTGGTGCATATGACATTTAGTGGCAGAGTTTTCTGTTTTACCAGAAATTTTACATATTGGATTGTTTGTCTGTAGAAAGCTCGCTGTGTTACTGCAAGTTCTGCTGATAAGACTATTTTAGACTTCCTGCAAAGTACTTAAGGGTGACCTGAGAGCTTTTTAGGAAAGTATTTATGCAAGTCATCATTTTACTTCTTCAAAGCCAAATAATCTGACGTGCTTTTGTAATGCAGAGTTTGGGACAGAGGTTGTTAAAGGCGGTCAGAAACTCCACTCGGAGAAGTTGTTTTGCGTGGTCTCCATAAAAGCTGGGAAGCAGCATTTGCATGTACCCTGTCTCCCTTTGAAAGGGATGAACTCGTTTGTAAGAGCTGCTGTGCTTGGTTCTGCCAAGCTGAGTTCTAGGTAACCCAGGGAGACTTCCCAGAAAGCTGAGAGTGTGTTTCTTTGTTCCAGGGTATTATGAAAGGGAATCAGCAAGGGCCTCTGGCTAAAAAATGTAAGCTGACCTGCAGTATGCAAGTGCAGGAGGTCAGCCATTTGATGTGGGATATATCTTCGGGCCATTCGAATAACTTCATAGCTGGGTCTCAAAATGTGACTTCCTGCGGTTGTGACCCATAGACCTTTCAAGTACAGTGGAAGTCTTGATAGATCAGTTGTGCAGTTTCCAGGACTCTCAAAAATCATTTGCTTCTCAGCTGGTTTTCTGGTGTTTGAAGCATTAAGACAATCATCCAGCACTTTTGCTTCTCTTGTGAAGTGAAGTGCATTTTATTAATATCCATATTTTGTAAAAATTTAATAAAGCAGCTCATACTTTTTCAAGGCTAGACAAGACTTTGAAAACTGCTTCCAAATCTCTGGCCTCAATATATGAATACTAATTGTATCTTATCTACTGTCGGTTATTGAAATCCCAACCAGTAGGAAAGCTAATCTGACATCTCCATTCACATGCACCTTCTTTTGAGCCTCTTTACAATTCAGTCAGTGCTATCAATGATTAAATATCCCAGTCCCTACAGTTTCAACCTTTTTTTTTTTTTATCCCTTAACTTTTCTTTTAGGTTGTTACTTTCAGTTAGTGAACAGCTCATTTTTGAGTAAAGACATTGTGAAATTCACTTAAAATGACTGTTTGAAGATTTTATTAAAAATATATCTCTGTGGACAGACTCTGTCCTTCATTACAACAATAGAAATCCCCATTGTCTTCAGCACTTTCACTCCAAATTTGCAGGAAGTTTAGAATCCAAACTAAAAGATGTAAAATACTTTTGAATTTGTGAGCCTTCAATTGAGAACAGCACAGGTGTTTGTTTTCACTGTGACTGATTTTGCTCACAGCTAACATATAATTACTGAATCCATTCTTAGGCAGATGTGTACAATCCTTTAAGAGATCAAAGCAGATGGACCCAGGTCACTGAGATTAGAATTTGACCCTATTAGTACAATAATGGTTAAAATGATATGTAGTTTGTTTGCATTTTCCAGAGATTGCATTTCAATGGGTTTGTACAAGTTATTTCTAAATTGAATAATTCTTCTCTAATTTCACTTTCCGTGTTCAGCTTGAAGTACATTTTGCAGTGTAAGTGCAAAGCCAAATTGTCCAAGGCCCTCTTCTTTTTATAGTCAACTCACAGATCCAGGCATAGGACAATATCAAAGTATATGCTGGTAAGTTTGGAAAAATTACTACAGTCCTTGAACCTTTGGCCAGCTGGTGTGGACTTTGCAATGAAAAATGCAACCCAGCTATATGTTTTCTGTTTATGTGACTTTTGTTGACTGTTTGTGCACCCTGTATTTATATACTCATTTTGAAGCACCCCTATTTTTATAACATGGCAGTAAAGAGAGGAATTAAGTTGAACAGAGACCTTTTTGCTGAGACCTTACAAAGGAGCAGGTACTTGACTCCTGCATAGGGAAGCAAGGTTTTCTGTTTCTTTGTGATGACTCACTATGTGTCAGATAATGGAATCCTATTAGTGCCACCACAGGAGTATTAAGAAGGTTTGAGTGGAGAGAGGAAAAAATTAGGGCAAAGAGATATTTTTTTTTTTTTAAAGAAAAATCAACTTTTGAGAAATACTAGATGAAGCCTTTGTTTTGTTAATTAAAGTTAACAGTGAAGATGAAGGCTGGCAAATGGTTGAATTTGGACTCTGTCCACTCTGTGTGTACAGTCTGCTTGGAACATGGAAGAACCCCGTTGCTTGCAAGCAATTTGAAATGTGTTAACTTACACCAGCCCTGCTAATCTATAGGGCGTTTGTTTGTTTGTTTGCTTGTTTGACATTTTCACTTTTAACCAGGAAGCATCAAAGTCTGGACTCCAACCCAGTATTTTGCGAGCCATGCTGAAAGAGTTGGCTTTGTCTTTCATCACATACAGCCCTCCTCTGTTTCTGCAGGATTTAGCTCATATGTCTGCATGAGCCTTGAGATGGACTTCTGCCTGTGCAAGTGCGCCAGTGGGTGCACAGTCAGTGTCATCAGCTGCGGGTATTCTTCTCTCTGAGTTTATAGAAATACTTAATGTTTCTCTTCAAGTCATAACTTCTGGAGTCATGTGTTAACATGACAGTCTGAGCTTCCATTTAATGAAAGTGGTGAATTTTTCACCATTGTAGTTTCCAAGCAGACATTAACTGAAGAGCATCTGTCATTGTAGGCCTTAGGAGTCGTAAGAAAATTTTGTGCCTTTTGGTTGACCTGGGTTGTGATATTTAAATACCGAGGCAAGTGGTTCAACGTAAAACAAACTGGTCAGTCATAGTCAGAAGCCTTGGCTGGTATAAAGAAAGTATTGTAAATCCATGTAAGCTGTGCCAGTTGGACAAACAGGATCTAAATTTAGGATACAGAGAAGAGGATCCCAATTTGCATTTTGGTATTTGATACATGTACTTTTAAACTGCAGTACACCACATATATATTTGCATTTTACATGCATAAGAAGCACACCTAAAGACAGGTTTCAGCAGCCAGATCTGAACTCAGACTCTCCAGTTGGACAGGAGACACATGCATACTGCTTTTTTTTATCTTTATATTCTTTCTTGCCTTTTGCCCTTCAACTGTGACTGCATGTCCTGCTCTTTATTTAAATATAATGATTACAGGACCAGGTCTCAGGGAAATGTTTTTAAGTATCCCAAGACAATAAGGGAAAAAATTGTGTTTATTTTAGAACAAGTAACCATTTACAACGTTTTGTGGAAACTGCTGATTTGAAAATGGCTGATCATTACAAAATACAAAAATTAAGATGATGCCCCTCCCCCCAAATGTATAGGAATTTTGCATTTAGTTGTGACTTAACGCATGTTCCAAAGTGTGCAATTCAGACAGTGGCTGAATTGCACACTGGAAGCATCCCTGGAAGCAGAGCTGGGTTGTCATATTTCATTACAGCTATTGAACTATTGCAGCCGTGCTATTATGCTGTAATGAAAGGGGTCTTCTCCTTCGCTTTTCAACTTTCAAATCTAGGAAAGATACCATATGTCATTAGTCCTGGCACAGATTCTGGCAAAAGGAGTTCTCCAAAGCACTAAAATATATGCTTGAAAAAGACAAAGTAATTGCATTTTCGTTCTGCTGAATCTCTGTGTTTCACTGAGGTATATAATGGTTTCAGATCAGGTAAAATATTATTTCAATCACAGTGCACGGTTCAGAGGATGATCCAGGCTGAAGTTGTGTTGATCTGTGAGGACAGGTTTTGGCCCCACATGCAGAAGCAGTAATTTAAGTGCTGCCCAGCACCCTGTGAGTGTGATGCTCCCTGCTGAGCACCACTGGGCTAGGGGTGCCTAACTCTGGGAAACACCTGGTTGGGATCTTAGGTAGAAATTAGATTCTCTGGAATCTGAGTTTTGCTGATGCTTTATTCATCGTTGCTGTATGTGGGAAAAAAATTAATCAGTGCTTGTGAAAGTAACAAATGAATCACAGTGGTGGTGTTATTGGGCCTCTGAGAGTGAGGTCTAAACCAGCCTCCTTCCTTCAGCCTGGCTGGCAATTCTACACTTGCTTCAACTTGCCAGGGTAATGCCTTCAGTAACATATGTGAATCAAGCACGAAAATCTCTAATCTTCTTCTTGAGAAATCATTCAAACAGATGGATATTGCAAGGTTGTTTGGAAAAGATTAATATGGCATTCATTTAATTGGTAAAATATGTATGGAATAGATCAAAAGTCCTGACAATCTGTATGAAGTGCTTTCAAAAACGTAGATGTCTTATCAAGGATATGGGTGCATTTATTCCTTCTATTTTCTGTTCACTTCTGTGCTGTAAAATTGACTTCTGCAGCAAGTACACTCCTTGACTATCTTTTCCTTATGACGTAGCAATATCTTCCTGATGGTAAAGATTTAATGAGGTATTAATCCCTATTTAAGATTTTGAGTGAAGGTGGCAGTGCCTTCAAGTCTTTTGGTGCCTTCTCTTACCTTCAAAAGCCTGCAAAATACCAACCTACCTACCTAGAGAATGAGAAACATCTCTAAGTGCATTGGGTTGATTCAGTTAGATGAGAATGCATCCTGAAGTAATATAATGTTGTTTCAGCCATTTGAAACCCAGCCAATCCAGATGGAATTTGGAAATGTACCATAAATACCTGGATTGAAACCTTAAATGATAATGAGATAATGAGAGATGATTTTGTAGCCATGGCCAATGAGATTTTATATTGAGCTTGCTAGAAATACTGCTTTTATTGCTGATGGGCTGCAATTTCAGAAATGGGCAAATGCTGTGTTCTTCGTGCAGGCTCTCCATTAAAAGCAAAAGCAAAAAAAAGCTCTTGCAGGGTTACAGCCCTTTTGTTTCTTGATTTTTGGATTTTGGTTGGGTTTGTTTGGAGGGGGGCAAGAAATCAGGGGTTGGTTTTTTTGTTGTTTCATTTGTTTGTTTTTTAACTGGAATTAAAGTCCCTGTAGGCAGCAGCAGGACTGTGAGTCTGTATGAGTCTATGGGTCTGTTTTGACAAAATGCCCACTTAATTGTCTTCAGTGAGGCTGGCTAGTAGTGGATTTTTATGGAAGCCACATTCTGAAAGCCAAGGATTTAACGAATTCCTGAGATGCATGTTACCACTGATCCAGTGTGTCATTCATACTTGACAGGCCTTTCTTCACGTTAATTTGTTTAATCACTGTTGGAACCAACCTGTGTTTTGGCTTCAGGAGCATTACACTGCCTTGCACAACTGAGCTCTGCACATTGACGCACTGGATGTATGGACCTGCCTTATAGAGATCTGTATGGGTTCCAAATTCATAGGAAAAGATAAGGACAACTCATGGGCGGGATGCAGAAATGTAGATGAAATTAATTTAGAGGAATAAACACTGAAAAAATGGTGAATTTCTTATGGTCTAGATCACCAATCATCCAAAAAAATACTAAGGAGTGAGTTAAAGGATGTTGAAGGCAGAGACAGGATTCATTAGCTGGCAGTGGTAGCCCAAAATGGGAACAGGGCCACTGTGCATCCTCATATTTCTTTAGGAACTGGCTACTTTCAATGTTAATTAAAAAAAAAAAAAAAAGAGAGAGAGAATAAAAAGGCAGAAGGGGAAAGGAAGAGAGGCAATTTATCCTTGTTAGTAACACTTTGGTTAACAATATATCATGTTGTCTGATATTCATTTTCAGAAACATTGGAGAATTCAGCACTATAGTACTATATCATGGGGATTTGTTTGACTCGTGTTAGGATAAGAGGGAGTGCCTCTATTTGTATTAGCTGGAGGAGGATTGTGAACTATTATCTTACTTTGTTATCTGAGCTAGGAGTGTACAAGGAAGTTTCTTCTACTAATGGTTGAGCCGCTCTTCAGATAAAGCTCTCCACAGGATCCCTGTAGCCCTAATTAATCAGCTGTTAAAACAGTAGGTGATAGACAGGCTTGTTTTAAGTTCGAATTGCCTGCAATCAGAGATAACAGGTGAGTCCCATTTGGCAGTGAGATATGGAAGTAGAAGAGTGATCTGTTATCAAAATGAATATGGCATTCAAATCAAAACTGAAGTTTGCAGAAGGAACCAGCAAAGTAAAATAAGACAGAATCTTTTTTACTTTGAAGGGTCAAAATACCTTCATTTTGGTGATTGCTTTAGACAGGTCCGAATCCATTTTGTAAATCTTTATACTAAGTGCATGCATTATCAAAATAAATTCAGGCTGCTGGAGAACACTTGCCGTTCCAGTAATTGCTGGAATCATTGGCAGGTGGCACTAACAAGGCCCTGTAGCAGTTGCTGCTGCCACAGGACAGGATCTGGCCAGCACACCCAGCCAGCCCAGGAGCTGCAGGTTAAACGGCTGTATTTTGAGTCAGGAATTTAACGTGTCTCTTTTTGTGTCACTGCCCTGACCATCAGGCTGTAGAGTAACTTCTTTCCTTATTCAGTTCATATTTAATAACTTATCTCGAATAGGAGGGCACCAGTGGTGCAGTGGGAATATTTATCCCAGAAGGTGGGTCACTTATGTGGGTGTTATGGCAGGTCTGGGCTTGAGTCCTGCTCTGCTGGGTTTGCAGCCACAATGAAGGACCTTTCCTCACTTTCAGCATTAAAAGACAGACAAATTGGAGGGATAATGGCAAACTTTTAGGGCAGTAGGTACCTGGTTTATTTTAAAACATTTTCTTTTTTACTTGTTTGTATCACACCAACCATCAGAAGCATTTCTCAGGACTGATGCCAGTGCTAGCTGCTGTGCAAATAGTGATAAAAACCTTCTCTTAGTCTAGATTCAATTTACATTTTAAATTCTCTGGAGGTAACAAGAGGATACCTGCTTCAGGTATTCTGATACCTGAGACAGGCGTTCAGAGTTTCTGAGAGATGGATCTCTCTAAAAATGCCCAAATGTCTTTCATGTCTTTCAGCCTGGTCATTGTTTGGTAGTCCCATGTTCACAAGTGGGGCAGAAGTCACTCTAAACCAGAAATACTGTTTATTTTCTTTGACTCCTCTGCATGTAGGTGAATATTCTTCTGTGACCCCATTGTTTAGTCATAAGACTGATGCCTATCAGTGCTTCAGGAGTTAAATTACCACTTGTCTCATACAGATGAAAGCAGCTTGGTCACTGATCATGTTATAGTCACAAATAGGCCAGCAGCATGGGCAGTAGCCTTTTCTTCAGGTCACATACCCTGTTTGTTTTTTTTTTTAAATGGGCTAGGGACCTCAGTAGATGTCTTAATTATCACTGGAAATCTCTGTAACCATTATCAGTGCATGTTCATTTGCATATGCTTTCTTGGATGTCTCTGTCACTGGGACACAGAGTTCTGTTTTCCACCTGCACTAAGGGCATCCATTATCTTTCTTTTGCCTTCCATATTCTATGTCACGAAACCTTTATTTATTGGCTCTTATCTCTTCTAGAAAGTACGTCCTCCTCATGCTCTAGTATTTGTCATTGCTTTCCAAATCTGGGGGCTTGTTCAGCTGTCCTTTTTGTTTGGATGCATGTTTCCACTGGATAGCATTTCTTTTTCCTGTGAGCCTTTACATGTGCCTGCCACTGCTTTCAGCTATCAGTATAAAATTTTGGTCTTCCCCCCC